>JANZLQ010000078.1:5711060-5757646 GCA_026212715.1 Elanus axillaris | reverse complement strand
CTCATGCTCAGCACATACAGCTGGGGGAAGAAGAGGGAAGGGGGCACGTTGGGAGTGACGGCGTTTGTCTTCCCAAGTCACTGTTCCGTGTGATGGAGCCCGGCCGTCCTGGAGGTGGCTGAACACCTGCCTGCCCATGGGAGGTGGTGAATGAATTCCTTGTTTTGCTTTGCTTGCGTGTGCGGCTTTTACCTATTAAACTGCCTTCATCTCAACCCATGGGTGTTCTCATTCTTACCCTTCTGATTCCCCCATCGCACTGTGAGGGAGGTGAGCGAGTGGCTGCGTGGGGCTTGGTTGCCGGCTGGGATTAAACCACAACAAGAGGGAAAGAGTCTGTGCCAACATCTAAAAAAATCATTCAGCTTCTCTTTAGACTTAGAGATAATAGAAAATATATAAAAAAGATTCTTCTTATGTGTGCACATACACTTGCCTTATCTGTTTAAGTTTGTATGTAGACTACTATTCTGCCAGGGAATGAGATACACGCTTTGGAGCAACCGTGATCTAGGTGGGATTGTCTTGTCCTGTACTCCCATGTGGGGTGCTCATTTCATTCACCTTCTCCAGTACTGGCTGCATGAAGATTTGGTAGATCATTGTACCAAATGCATGAATCATGGCTGTGATGTTAGGTGGGTACAAGGTAGGTTACTGTTTTTTTTTTTTTTTCTGGTTCAAATTCTCTTTGGTTTGTGTTCACATCTGTTAATTTTTTAAGTTTTACACAGTTATATTAAAAAACGCTCACCTTTAAAAACAATGATAAGATCTATAGGCTTTCTGCTCCACAGCTTAGACACTGAGGTCTTACGCAAAGATGAAAATTATGGTGTTTGAAAACAATTCCAATAAAAATGAAACTACACATTTACATTATGGATTAAATGGGTTTCAAACTCTACCATAGTTTTTCCTATCAGAAAATAAGTACTTAAATTTGAATAATACTGATAACAAACACTCATTTATTAATATAAATCTACTAAAATTCAGGCTAAGTGATGAACAAGAATACTGTACGTAGTTTACTCTGCTGCCTTCTTTCCACTGGGGAAAAAGGTTTTGATTTGTCCTACTGAAACTTCCTGCTGCTCTACATATCCTGAATATTTTTTACAGTAATTACCTTATCAAACACAGACTAGCACATCTCTTTGAAATAAATACCTTTAATTTTATTTTTATAAATAAATGACACGAGCGTCTAATTGTTATGTGGATTATTTCCTCTCTCATTTGGTTTCTTCAAGTTTACTGGCAAGATTACTCAGTTTTGCATTTAAGAAAAATTCTTTCCATTTTTGGAAGACTCTACACATTTTGTTATTAAAGAAGGTTTGTCTTTCGTAAAAAATAAATTCCTAATAATTATCTCCCCCTCCTTACTGTAATTTACCCTTTTTTGCAAAAACACTTAACGCCATCCTGAGCCACACCAATTGTAATATACTCACTTGCAGGAATGCACTTAATGAAAAACGTGCCATTGCATCTTCATAGCAGTAATGTTTAATATTTTTTAAAATGTTCTACAATAAAACTATTGAACCTGTTAGCCTGCTTTGAGTAGGTTTCTGTTCCAGTTCTTAACTAACTTTAGGCACCTGTTTTGGCATTGGTGCTGCCCTTGGTGTCAGATTTTCCACAGCTACCAGTGTCGCCTACTGCTGCTCCCCAACTTCTTGGGTGGTACCACCAACTACCGCTGGGTGCCTCGGACATGTTCACCAGAAGTGGTGGTGCCCCTGCTAGAGGGAACATCATTTTCCTTCATGTTCTTGCTATGGTTTTAGTCCCCGATGTAGTTCTAGCTTGTACTATTTTAAGCATTGGTAGTTGTACTTTCATGTTCTTCTGAATTTGTTCTGGATGTTGTTTCATGCAAGTTTATGGGAATCCACTTAATGCTGACAAGAGTGATGTATTCTTCTCCATGCAGCTGTTGCAAAGTGTACATTTCTCCTGCTACTTCAGCCTGCTGAATGATAAGGGACTTTCTTTAAAAAAACTTTTACAAAGAGCATTACTGGTAACCAAACTCACTAAAACCTACCCCTGATTTTAAAACTCTGCTCAACATTTGTAATTTATAACTAGCCTACCTGGTTACACAGGACATGGAAAAGGCTGAAGTATTGAATGCCTTCTTCACCTCAGTCTTTACTAGCAAGACTGGCTTTCAGGAATTCCAGGTCCCAGAGACAGAGGAAAAGGCTGGAGCAAGGAAGACGTACCCTTGGTGGAAGAGGATCAGGTCAGGAATACTTAGCAAACTGGACATACAGAAGGTCATGGGCCCTAAATGGGGTGCCTCCATGAATGGTGAGGGAGGTGGCGGATGTCATTGCAAGGCCACTCTCAATAATCTTCGATCAGTCATGGCAACTGGGAGAATGCCCAAAGATTGAAGGAAAGCAAATGTCACTCCTATCTTCAAGAAGGTTAAGAAGAAGGACCCAGGGAACAACAGGCCAGTCAGCCTCACCTTGACCCCTGGGAAGACGATGGAGCAGCTCATCCTGGGAACCATTTCCGGGCATATGAAGGACAAGAAAATCATCAGGAGTGGTCAGCTTGGCTTCACCAAGAGGAAGAGAAACGATACATGAATTCATACCAGCAAAAAGGGATGTAAAATATATACACCAAAAGATCACCACAATCTGTTCTCCCCTTCCACAATAACCTCATAAACAAAAATAAAACCCCTGCATGACAAGAAGACCACTGGAGAAACTTTTCTAAAGATGTGGTGGTTTCCCATACTTGAATCTTTAAATTCTGATCAGATGTTATTACACTATTCTGGAGGGATATCATGTAAGATTGGATCTGATTCAGAGATTATTTGATAAAGTCCTATAACAGCAGGAAATCAGAATAATTAAATTTATAAACCTGTATGATCTTGGGTTACTGTTCTGATTTTGCAGTTTATGTGATTGATCGTTGTAATGTAAAACTCCAGTAATATGACCGGCTGAAACAAGATCTTAATGTGCATGTAATTGTTTCAACTTTTCTTTACCTAATGGGTCAACTTGCTTTTGACTTTCTTCTCTGAGAGAATTCTATTTTCTCTGCATATTCAAATGTTTTTTAAAGTAGTAGTTTTATTTGCAGGCTTTGCCAATGGTTCTCACAACAAATTTGCAATAGTCTGTTTCTGGAAATGCTTGAATCTAAATTCATTTGTAACAGTAACTATGGACTAACACATTGTAAGACACAATGACTATTTTCATTACCAGTGCTAATCTCCACCAGTTTTAGCTTGCTGTACTGGCTTGGTTAGATTACACTGCCGCTTTCCATTTCATCCCTCTAACATTTTCAGAGGCTATTTGGTTTTTAGATACTACAAGACTGTAAGCTTATGGAATAGGAAAGAGTGAAAAAACCCAACCCTCTCACATTAGTCTGTTCAACTGATTTGAAAATGAATTTTATTTGTATCAGCAATAAGTCTGCAACTGGCTTTTCTGTAATGCTAAAATCTTCAAAAACAGAGCTAAGAACTTGAATGTGTTTAGAAGAGAAAACAGAAACAAGATTCCCATTTTTTTTCAGCAGCAAAGATGGGAGAAACTGGACCTTTAGGTGGAAATTTATATTGTTGATGTAACTCTTAAGTGATCAGAGACCTGCACTCAATGTAGCGTTTAATTTAAAGAAACTCTCTGCAGTGGGAGACAAGTACACTGTTCAGTTTCTTTGCCATTCCTCCTAAACATTAGAAGTTAAAATACTTCAATTTTAGTATTTCTCATACACAACACTTTAGATAGGCTTAGTAATTAACAGCTATTACAAGCATTGTATTGACATTGCTAGCCTGTGTTTGCAGTAAATATGACATCCAGTTACTGGACTCTAACAATTTACTGACCATTCATTACTGTGAAGAGTGGATAAAACTGTTGTACTCCAGTAGTTACCTAGAGAAAGATTGTTCATAATGAAACACCTAACATCATTTCAGCCGTTGATGAATTTTTTTAAAGGACAGAAGCTCTATACATTTGTCAAGATTTTTAAAAAAGGTGCTTTAAGTTGACAACAAATATCACAGATCAAAGCTGAGGCACCCATTTTTTCAGTGTTGGCCAAAATACAGAGGTAACAACATGAAGATTCCAGCTGTTATACCATGACTCATTCAGAAATTACCTGGGCTAAACTGTGCTTTTATTCGAAGCAAAAGGAGTGAAGAAAAATGCTGTGTTTCTGCAAAACAATTAAATTTAAACAGCTAAGGCAACACTCAGATTTAAAAAAGCAAGGTTCAGTGTGATAAAATTGTGGGGATAAACCAGAAGGACCAGAGGGGTCTGCTACATTCTACTGGAAAAAAAACATTTGAAGTCAATGATAAACACCCCTTAAGTGCAAGGAGTATGGGACTCCATCTCTGACACATATCTAAAACCCTAATTTAATGACCAATATCTCCACTCGTGAGAGAAAAATGTAAGAACTTGAAGCTGTGCCTACTGAATACTTACTGCTCTGTGTAATTAAAACCTACAGTCCTAAATACTGATGATGCGTGTGCATTTTGTTTTGAAAATCACTGCAGAGTAGCAAAAACATTTTCTTTTTTTTTAACAAAAATAATTACAGGTGAATGATAAACACTGTTTGCTGCAATAAACCTATTGAAACAAAAGAGGCACTTCTAAATTAGTGAAGTTCCTACTGATATCAGCTATTAGCAATTAGGAACTCCACCCCCCCAACTTTTCCATCTTTAAACAGCAATGATTAAATTTGGTTTTAAAGTGGAGAAATTATATTAGAAAAACAACTCTCAGTGTTGCAATTAAAGCACAGTTCTTAAGATGATAAAATAAATTTGCTAATAGATTTATCCATTCAAGAAGAACGCAGTAGGTTTAAAAGATACAACGATCACTTTGTACAATCTCTCTTTAAAAGAATCTATAACATTTTACTGTCCCATGTTGTTGTATCTTCTACAGAGTTAATACATTTCTCTGTAGAACCCACTTGGACAAGACTTAATCAAAAAGACATGCATTTTAAAATAAAAAGAAGAGAGATAATTTTGTTAATAGCTCTAAAGTAAACAAATAAGTACTGATAAAATATTATGAAGTTTATATTCTGTCTTGGAGACTTCCGTATCACAATTAAATAAAATGCCTTTTCTGTCTAAAAAAACCTGAAATCTACAATTGAACCACCTTTCTGTTACTCTGTATTGAAATGCTAAAACAAAGGGACATTTTTCTGGTATGCTAAACAAAACATATTAAAAATTTCAGGAGATTTAACTTTTTTTTAATTCTTCAGAAGCTATCTGTCTATGTCCAGCAATGGAACTGCTACTGGAAAACACACTGTAGTCAAACCAACAAGGCAACACACCTATTGTGACTGTACCATTAGCTTACCAAATCCACATTAGTCTTTTTTTCCTTTCTAATCCCATTTCTCCACCACAGGTGTTTTTTGGTGTTACAGAGAATTCAGTTGATAACGAAGACAGTTTTACATTTTCATAGTAAAATTAAGGATGGCAATATATCAAAGACTATGGATTATAAAGTAAAATGGTAACTTTAAGCTAATTAAATTATGTATCAGATTGCCTCCTTTATCTCATAAAACTGCATAAATATACGTCAAACATATCTGACGTAAGAGGACATGCTGCTTACAAAGTGATAATCTTTCAGTTGGGCTTAAAGCATAAGAAACTGAAATTGTGATACTTAATATTAAGAAAAACAAAAAAAACTTATTAAGCTATTTGGCAACCATGCTCAGAATAAACCAGGTACCAGTAGTGAAGACTTCATTAACATCAACAAAATCTTACTATACATACCTTTTGCAGGAGCCTTATTTTAGTATTTGGAAAGTTCCTGCTAATTATGCTGAATACAAACACAGGTAAAACGAGCCCATGACAGATAAATAAATTCCTTGCCAATAAACTGGTAAGAAAAATGTGTAGAGGTAACAGGACACCTAAAGAGATCCAAAACCCCACTACAGAGATACTAGAGAAAGTATCGTTTTCCATGCAGCCAGGACTTTGGGCATCTTCCATGAATGACTGGAGCACCCAACTTTACAGCAACTCTGCAGAGGAAGTAACTCTACTTGGAATTCCCTGTTTGGAGCTGCCGCCCACAGGGGCCAGACCACCTCCGCAGCAGCCCTCAGTGGGGAGAGAATCTTGGCTTTCTATATTCCTTTTCACTGCAGTATAGCGGACTTATTTCAGAGATGCTTCCCCCTTGAGAGTCAAAATTAAACAGCAATAAACCTAAAATGGACAGAATTCCTACCTACCACCTGAACTGGGGGCTTATTTCTGCAAACCTCTTTGTAATTAAATGTAATATAAACATTTCAAAATCTCTTTGTGGCTCTTCACTCCAGAGAAGAAATTTATTTATTTTTTAAAATGAGGAGAGAAGATTTATATCATCACTGAATTCAATATTACATCTATTGTACGCTCTAAAACTAAATTAAGAAGCTGTTCAGAGGCCATACATGCAGCAGTCCATTTCAATCTATTAGTCTGGCTAAATGCCTTCATACATCCAGTGAAGGGAGTCATCACCATCAATCTGCCAGTTTTAGTGACCAGTCAACTACATGTTGATGCATGCACTGAGGAAACACATGCGTTTCTTCCCTGCTGTTGTAGTCCTAAATGTAAGAACCAAGTGAGGCTGTTCCAAGAGGTAGCACGCTAAATGAAGATTTAGCTGCTTAGCATAAATAACAGTGTTAGAATCACCACTTTATTTATAACCTTAGTTCAAAGGCAGAATATGTTTGGGACCCAATTCCATTATCAAGCAGGGTAAGACAAATAAGAGTTAACTCCTTTTGTCTGGTAAGTTAACTGCACCATTGTTACCCAGAGTCTTGCTTTCATTTGAACTGTTAAGCAAAAAAATTGCACACTTTGAAGTTGTTTTATCTTTTCCCTATATACTTAAAATAAGTTGTTTTACATATTAGTTACAAGAAGAGGAACTTCAACTTTTGTGAAACAAAGTGCCTATGACTGGTGAAGTTTTGTGTTGTATAGCAGCAGCCTTATGGGAATACCGCATCTTTTCAGAGATGCACAAGGGCTTAGTGGTCTCATTTAGCTACCTATGTGCCCCTGCAGAAGCCCTGCTAGCAATAAAATACTCTGGTGGCAAACAGCTAATTCATTAATTAACCACAGTATTTGCTGGAAAGGAAAGCACTAAACAACGCTGCACAGAAAGTGCAATTGCGGTTGTTCCAGGTCCCTGTCTGCAGTATGTGCGGCAGAGGCAAGCAATGCCTATGCTGTTTCTAATTATTCCAATTATCATGGCACACTATGAAAACTTGATTAATAACACTGAAGATATTGTTGTGGCAATTAGCCATATGGTTGTGGGACTTTATTCTGTCACGATTTAGCCATTAGCATCTACTTATGTTTGTCAGAACAGAGCATCCGTGACAAGTTGGAGTTCCGCTCACCTTGCCGAGTCCCCGGTGAGCAACACCAGAGAAATGTTTATTCCTGGGAGCCCCGTGCCTGAGTAAATTTTTCATGTGGCATCCGGTCTGACTGGGGACAAATGTCAAGTAGCTTAATGCAACGACCCATCAAGCCAGGCTCTTTCTGCAAAAGGTACCTTGTGAACGGCTTGTCAAGGCAGACTTCTTTCAGGGGAGGATTTGACCAGTAAAATTAGTGTCAAATGTCTTGTATTCAATGTTTTCAACAGTTAACCATTCAGACAGCATGTACCTACCCTTATTTAGACGTGATGAAATGCTCTATTATGATTTTATACACCTATGAGTTACATATTACCGTGTGCTTGAAATGTATATCTCCAAGCAGAGGGACCATGGGACAGCACTACCATCAGGTTGGTCAGCTGAACCGACAGCTACATGAGCTGACAATTTTTATGAGCCATCTTTTTAAAACACAAAGCATATATTAAAAAAACACATTTATTTTAATCATTCTTTCTTTTCATTTTGTGGTCAGAATAACTGCTCATCTCTAAAAGTTCTCTCTAAGACACAAGTAAAACCTTTAAAAAATTCATTAATAACTGAAGGCTGCTTTTTTTTCCCTCCTGAAAGCATAGCAGTAGTCTTACCGCTTCTCTAACATTTCTTGCAAATCAGCTAATGCAAATGTGTTTATATTGGCACATCACTCAAAATCAAAATGTTTGCAATTAAAGACAACTCCAAACTTAACTAGATGTCCACAGTTAGGAATCAACAAGTTAGTCCTTATTAAAAGGAGTAGGAAGCACTAAAGAATTAGCATCTTGCTGCACAGGGGTGCCATATATATAACTGATGAAATTGTGCTTACCTATTGTGGATATGAGAGGAGGAAGCAATCACCCAAGTTTGTGGAAATGACAGTAAAATGACACAACATCAGAAGTTCTTAAGAAACACAGAACTTTAAGAAAGCCCATAGTATTCTAGAAATTCACCAGCTACTGTTAAAAAGAACAATAAAAACTGCTATTTTTCATCTGTTTTTCCAATGCGTCTACCTCTACCCTAACAGTAGCTTTCCTTTTATAGTCACTATCTTCCATCTGTATAGATCTTTCACACACTGTGCGAAGACAGGTACGTCATTTAAAACCATAAAAGTAATTGTAAGGAAACAAAAGTAGACAGAGGACTCCAAGCAGGTGTAGTATTTTTAACTAAATTTAACTTGTTATTTAATGACAATTATAGTTGACAAGATATCTGGGCATAAAATTTGCTGACAAATGTCCATATAAGAACAAAAATGATGTACACACCTCACACAGCTCACTACTAATCAGGATGTATCAGCAAAATAAAGTTATCAGCAAAAAGGAGGGACTGGATCTGCTTCACATCAGACATACCAACTTTTAATGGAGAGCTAGTTCTAAGGCTGAAAAAAATTGGTAAAACCTTTGTTCCATTTATGCCCTTTTGATTGAGATGATCGAGTTTGCTTTTAAATAACAGCTTTTCTGGAAAATTATATACCAACTGTCCTAGAAATCCCATCTGTGCACATAGACATTCATATGTGGAGGGGGATCAGGTGTAAAGGAGGTAAATAATTCAAAGATGGAAGCAAGGAAAGAAATAAATACTATGCAGGAAAGAAGGAAGACATGAAGGATAGACAAGAGGGAACAGAAGATTTAACTGGAAGGGAAGTATCAGTGAGGATTTTTTTCATAGGAACTGTGGAGCACAAGACGGATGACCGAAGGGGTAATTTGTGTGCAGTGTGGGCACTGGGCTCAGCCCTAAGCCTGTGCAATGGATTCAGCTTTCTCCTTATCCGTAGCGGTTGCTAGTAGGAGGTGACAGCAGCAGCATATGGCCTTGCTCAAAGCTGAACTGACTGTTCTCTCCAAAGGGGTCTGCAGGACTCTCCCCCTGCCCACGACAAGGCTTCTGAGATAGAGAGAAGACCCTGCAGCTGGAGATGTAACCCTGCAGAGGGAGCAGAACTGCTGTTTTCCTGGGCTGTGTTCTCCTCTTTGCCATGCTGGAAATCTGCTTTCTACCTTGCAGGCCATTGCAAGAATACAATTGTGATTACAATGAAATTAATAATGAGACTGTATCGGTTTTCTACTTGTCATCCAACCTCAAATTTTGGAAACATATGCTATATTTTCAGCTAGTAGAATATTTAGAACAAACTAGGGGGACAAAGAGGAGTTAAAAACTATGCTATCCACATCCAAGGTCAAATCATACCCATGCCTGAAACACGGACAGAACAGATGAGACCATAATCATTCTTCCTTGGCCAAAGTAGTTGTCTCCTAAATCTCTATGCTACGAAGCAGCTCTGTCCTAGGAAGAGATTTTGGCATGTGCAGCAAGGCAACGTGGGATAGGAAACGTGAGAGTTTGGGCTGTTCTGAGAGATGAGCACATAGTCATTGCCACACACATTTGGGACCAGTCATATGGGCACCAGAAGTACAAGTCTTACAGCAAGCCATGCTTTAAACAACTCTTGTGTCCCAACTCCAGCCAATGGTGTAAAGAGACAGTGGAGGCAGTTTCTTCTCCATTTCTATCTTATTTTAGAGGATTAGGTATTTTCAGGAACTTTCTACTAAGTATATGTGGGTGTCTGATTATCCTTGGCCCTGCAAAACTTGGCTGGAACTTCTAGACCTTATTATTGTCTGCTGATTCACTATTTTAGATTAACTTATTTTTAAATATGGACCAAAACCAGACACAATGAAAAATATGGCAGGTTTTACAGCACTCTCTATCTCAAGCAGGTGCTTCATGTCAGAAATCCAAAAAGTATTTTTTATTTGTTTCTTACCAAACAGAAGTATTCCTCCAGCAAAGAATTCACCTTCCAATTTTCTGTATGCTTCTCAGAAATTTCAGGGTAGAAAAGGGACACTAAAAATCCCTCTCTGCCTCTCTGGCAGAAAACCTGTTGCATACTTGAACATTTGAAATAACAGGTATCTCAAAATGACACTAATTTCAATTCTATTGTCCTCTTTATACCTTGATCTGTTTCCTTAAAACTGTATTTTAACTTACTTTTAAAGACAAGTATCTTTTTCTGATCCTACCACTTTCCAATGCTAATGTGAGAGGTGCACAAGGGACGTTTCAGAATTGATTTTAGGCAGCTTGAAAATGGACCTGCCATCCTAATCCTCTGGCATTTCCTACAACTGGCAAATGCAGATGGGGAAAGTGTCAGTCTGATGGGGTAGAGGTGAACGCCTGTTTCATCAGAGGCATTTCCATGAATGCGGGTAGGCTCTTCTGCAGGCTGCTCCCTAGCTTTTACAGAAATAGATATGGGGAGGGATGTGATCAGATACAGGATAAATGATCCCTAAGGGGAGGTATGAAAAGGAAGGGCTGGAGGCTAGCAGTGTCTTAAGGCTAATTTATCTGACCATACTTTTCCACGCTCCAGCATAACAACGCCACAATGTACCCGAAGGGTAAGAAGCCAGAAATGTGCCTGGTGTTGTACCTTGTCTAATGGAGCCAAATGCATTTGTCTGTTAAACCAAGATTATCCCAGGCAGCACAGCACCAAGCACTGGAAACCACCTGCCAGATGGACCGAAATATTCCGTTCAGTTTGTGGGAACAGAGTAGTACTCTAAAACAGATCGCACTGATTCGTGATAACCTCAATAATTCCTTGAGTCACATCTTCTCAACTCAATTCTTGCTCATGGTTGTTTGGGATGTAGGTGGCATTTTATTTGAAGGAAATTATGCTATTGAGTATTTAGTTGGCTGTGACAGGTAGAATGCGTACTTTGAGGAGGTGGCATCTATCTCTGTCAGTCGAACCATGCTGTGAAAACACTTGCCAACGATTATTATGAGCTTTCTTACTGCCTTGGATGGTATTCCACAGTCTTAGATATGTGATCCCATGCCTGCTTTTAGAAGATCACTGTTCAGGATACCAATCATTTATGGATTTTACTTTCACACAGAACTTAGATGGTCTCCAATGGATCTGTTCACAAATAGTTTAGCAAACTTTTGATGTCCAAAACAGGCTGACTCAACAACAGCTCTGATCTGGATCAGAGAATTTGAAAAAGTGGGCCATTCTTGCAGCATTATCTATTTTTTTTTTCTGTTAGAAGCTCCAAGTCTGAGGTTTATACCCAAAGTTTCAAAGAGGTTTATAGCCCAAGACCTCACTTATAGTTGAAGGAAGTAACTTGTGTCACAAAACTGATTGGAGCAATCACATTCAAATTTCCTATTCAACTGTCGGCTGAAATTGATATTCAGAAAATGCACATTATCTCAGACTTCACCTTGGCCTTGTGAGAATTTGTGCACTCTTGGGAGTTCATTTTGACTCTGTCCAATCATTAGTAACAAATGTGACTTCTTTATCCAGCATCGACTTTAGGAAAGCACTTGGTGAGGACAGTAAGAACTATAGTATGAAGAATAAAAGCAGTAAGCGAAAGTACATCCATGTTTGGAAAGCAAATGTAACCCATAGGATGGGGCACCAATTTAGGAATTGGGAGACATAGCCATAAGCAAATTATTGTCCCATTTAATCTTCCTCTCTTTATGGAAAATAAGCATAATAACTTTCATCAAATACTATATATTACAATCTTTATCAGTGAAATCCTTAAATTAAAAAGCAGTATTTTAATATTGTGATAAAACAACTATGAATAATCTTTTCATGAATACCATGATATATAAAATGATGGGTTTTTCACACATCAAACCCAGAGGCTGCAATTCACACATATAAAGGATATTCCTTTCTTAGCACTGCCTCAGGTGAGTGAGGGTAGTATTTATCAGTTAGCCTATCAGTATTAGAAAACTACAGAAGGTCCTGATTTCTGATTCTGAATGTGTCCTTCAGAAATACAAATATACATACACACATCAAGAAAGGAAGATGCTGCATATCTGAGGCAAGGATGGTGCACAGCGTAAGACATTTTTTCTACCTGTGAAGACACCCTTTGAAGGCTGATAGGTCAAATGTAGAGATGTGATTTTAGAGACATTAACAAGTTCGGAAACAATAAATAAATTTAAAAAAAAACAGACCTAAAAGACACCAGTTTTATGGCACACTGTACTTTCTCTCAACCTTGTATTTCAAAATCTGTAAATTACTTATCTCCTATTCCTAGTCAAAAACCACCTTACCACTTGACTCCTCTTCTAACAAACTTCTAGTCCACAGCTATCAGATACTTTTCAGATTCACTGGCTGATAACTTACTAATTAAACTCAAAGCAATAATCTTAACTCAAACTTAGATTTTCAGTTTGGTAGGTCTACTTCAGAGTTGAAGAAAAGCTTGTGTGCTTGAAAGCCTGTGTACTTTTTCAACCATAATTGTTGCTTTAATGAAAGATTCTATTACTACTTACACACTTTGTCTTGCTACATTATTAGCCAACCACATCACTATGAACTGTTTAATTAGTGGTATGAGTACATGAAGCATATACCTTCAGGTACATATTTCTTGTATTTGGCCAGCAATACTAGCCAAGAGATGAAGATACCTGTAGTACAGGAACATTTTTTTCCGTGGCGTCTCAGAAAACTTCCTGAAGTACTGATGTCGAGAAGTACTTTTAATGTCTAATGATAAATTTATTTTAACGATACCTTTTTATTGTCTCAGCCAGACAAGGGCTCTACTGATGCTGAACTTGCACTGTAACTACTGATTTACCATCATCACCTTAAAATTAGACATCTTGCTACACAAAGGGACAAGCCAAACCTTTAAAGTGTTTGATAAACCTAAACCAGTTGGAATTTACAGAAGGCAAAATGTTTCACTTCTGAGTTTTTTGAGGTTATGCCCCTTGTGTATGTATACAAATCCCCTTCAATTTAATGTTGATAATGAGTATTAAAACTCAAAGGCATTGAATCAATTGCTGTCAGTTGTGCCATTGCACAGATGTAGGCAAAATTATTAATTATGAGAAACTCAGATTTACTGAGATAGTAAAGAAACCCTTAATGGCAAGGATATAGGTGACTTGGGTGCAAATAAACTTATGCACCCTGGATGATTAAAAACTGGAGTGAAAGGAGGATGACAACAATAGGTTCTATTACTATTAGCAATTTTGTACTTATTGATGATGATGCAACTGAGACTGATGTAGCTGCAAACATGACATATGTTTCCAGGAACTGAGGCCAGAGGTGTTTTAACCAAGGAGGTATGATGCAAATAAGCCTCAATATGCACTATAAATTGGGCAGAGTACAGAATCAGTGACCTATTGGCTTTAACTGATGTAGACACTAACTTCGTGGAACTTAATGACTCTTCTATTGTACAGTTATTACACTGATTTTCATTAACATGCCAAACTGCTCCAGTATAATTCATTCAAGGCAAAGAAGAATGATGCTTCAAAGCAGAAATTTGAAGTTACACTGTTAAAACTCAGGAAATGCATGCACCTAATTCCTGGCATATTGTGAAATCCTAGTCCTGCATGTACATCTCCTTTAGATCTGATTTTTATCAAAATATGCATCACTTTAATTTCTATCAAAATATGCATCATAAAACATAGCAGATGCACGCAGACAATTAACATATTGTATTGACTTCTGCATTTTTTATTCTTTATTGAATCCTCTGTATTGCATTAACTTTATTTTGCGTTTTCTTTGTTTTCCTTTCACTACCATAAAAATAATTTGGTTTTACTAATGTTATTCTAAATAGTTTCAATTGCATCAATTCACTTATCTTTAGGGTGAAGAACTGAGGAGGGGTCAGCACGTACTTTAGCTGCTGAAGTCAATTTTCTGCTAGACTGAGTCAAGAGAGCAACACTGCATCTGTTTGTATTGTTCTGTATCGGTAAATGAAAGTTTCATTTTTTTTTTTTTAAACAAAAGCTTGGTATTTGCAAAAGCTGTAAGACTGTGGAGACCATAATCTAAAATCATGAGAGCCACAATTTTTATGACTACAATCTTCTTTTCCTGGTGTTCAGGCAGTGGTTTTGGGGTGGATTGCGCTGCATGCGTTCTGATGAGACATTTACAATCTCCTTTATGCAAATTACCCCAGCAGCTGTTTAAGAGCTGTGGTTGTCAGACCAGGCAAGGAGAATGTGATTTGGTATGTCACAAATGGGGCAGGGCTTTATTAGGCTCTGCTAGAAAGTTTTAGCAGATGCCTTAGCACAGATTCAGTGTGATCCTGTAACCCCATTATAACTTTATTGCTTATGGAAAGGAAAACACAAAAAGCTCCCAAATACTGTGGGGATTCTCAAAAATAAGCACTTCACACAATGCCTATTTCTGAATTAAGTGTAAATAATAAATGTAATCTTATCATTTGGAATGGAAAACCTGCAGATTTTCCCCAAAGAAATCATATGCAGCTGAAGGAGTTTTACTGGGGAAAAACCCAGCAATAACACCTTTAAACTAAGAGAAAATTGCACGAGTTACCGATGATGACTGGTCTTTAAGCATGTCTCGTCATTAAGCAAATGTTACCATTTACAGGTATAAACATCAAGATCCTTTGATAAACCTGCCTGTTGAAAATGCTACATATGGATTAACACTGGACATCCCGTGGTCAGGAGACAGATTAAAAGATCCACAGAGGACTCTTTTTGGACTGAAAGACAGCCCTATCTCATTTAGTTCACTTCCCTGTGATTGTGTGTTAATGTATTACAGGTTTGCTCTTTGTTAAGATTCATCTTGTGCTGATGTTTCTTGTTCTTCTTACTTTTGTCATCACACGGCTCCAGAACCTCAATCCTACAACAGGTACCAAGAATTACAGCCCCCTTACAAACTTCTGATATTCAACATACAAATTTGAGGCCATTTTGCTTTTGACATCATTGTCCAACTCGAACTCACTCACTCACTTTCTTACCCAGTATTTATTCCCTGACTTATTTCTAGAGAGCAACCATATCCTTTCACCTTCTGTTTGACTTCACTATAGAAGATAAACTTTCTTAAGCTCCTCTTGAAAAATGATGATGATCAGAAGAATGGGGAAGCTAGATGCCAGCAGCTATACTTTAGCAGGTTGGATTAATCATTTTTTGAATACAGTTAACCAGAAATGTGTATGGCATTTCAGATGAAGTCTTAGTACCACCTGTACAATGGCATCAACACTTTCTTTTCTCTTCTAGAAACATGGGTAGCCTGATAGCTTATCAGTTTGGTGCCCCCTAGATGTTGTGACTCACTTTCATCCTGTTGCTGAACTTTTGGGGGAAGTAAAAAACACAGTTCCTTTTTATTCTGGTCTCTCAACCTGTATTTTACCAGTTATGCCTCATCTGGCTGGGTGGACAGACATCACTAATACAGCCACCTAGTGACAGTTTTTAACATAAACCTGTATTTAGAGGGAAAACTATTTTTGACATTTTAAGCCTCTGTAAACATTTATCAGAACACTCCAGGCTTAGTTTTTTAAATGCCAATAAGCTGCAAATTCTAAGTCCTCAGAAAAGTAATGTGACCGGTCCTTATTTGAGCCTATTCAAGGAATGAGAGTTGGTAGAATTTGAGTTTTACACAAATACCAAAATAAAATGCTTCTAGAATACAAATATATTTCATCATTTAGTTAAGTCTGTAAATATGACTCCAGTTATTTGCTATTCATCTAATGCCAGTTTCACCTTTCCTTTAAAGTTTGGGTTAAGAACAATTTGGGTTAAGAACAAAAGAGTCCAAAGGACATGACTTGGAGTGAAGGACCAGTGAAAACAGTTTTTTGTAGCAGAAGTTGAATTTTGGCATCAATTACATTATTTTCTATGGCAAATATTATATAGCATTGTGAAAAAACTTTCCAGGTGCCATTTGCAAATGTTACAACAGTAAACTATATACTGAGGGAATTAGGCAAAGTAAAAAAATTTGTAACAGAAAAATTTTAAGGGAAACCTTGGTACAGTAAGTTTATTATCCTTAACATTCTGTGTTGCTTATGAGCATATACTACATTCTTTCAAGACTGAAGGTCCATGCTCTGAAAACACTACTCGCAAAAGACAACTGAAAAGGAAAAAAGAACTTGTATCCACTTTCTGTGTGTGCAAACACATAGCACAGTCCTCCTAAAACCTGGCTGCCAAGCAAACACATTAGTCCATTGACTGATGGTTGACTTCAGGACGTGGACCACTCAGAGGAATCACTAACATAAGCACTAGGACTAAAATAATTTTTTCAGAACATGGTTATTTCCATGAGGAAACCAGAAGTAACTGCCCCAAAGGGCTTCAAGACAGTATGATTAAAACCAGCAAAACACAACAAGTTAGGTTTTTACCTTTTCAGCTGGGAGTATGATCAGAATAAACTTCTTACATTTGCTCAAAAGTGGGTGGGGCTATGAAGATTTAATAGATCTCCCCTATAAACTACAACTTAAACAATTTCTTTTCCCCATGGACACCTTTCTCCCACTCCTCTTGTACAATAACCTCTTCATTATTTCATGTGATCCCCCAGAAATGCTGCCTTCCCGCTTACAGTAAATTCTTGAATGGTTTGTGCCAGCTTTATATAGAGGGTTGTCTATTACCAATTCAGCATCTGTTTGAATTGAAACTGTTCACAATTTTCTGGGAATACTTTACTTCAGCCATGAGTCTTTTTGTTCAACAGTTGTCTGAACATGGCTTGTTATCTTTGTAAAAGTGGCTGAGTGTAAAGAACTATCACCTTGAAATGACCATTATAACAAAACGCTGCATCTAGCCTTGAAACCCCCGTATGGGATTCCCAAATTAGTTTTCTGGATGCCCAAATATATTGCTTTCCCCTATGCAACATCTCTCCACCTGGAAGCAATGGCACTGGCTGGGCACTCATCTAAACGTATATTTCAACCTGCCAAAAAAATTCCCAGGCTTTCTTCAAGCCTAGTTCTGTGAAGGTAGCACCTTCTCCGTTCACACTGATATCCCCTCCTCACTCTGTCCTCATATATCCACCTACCAGCAGTTATCATGTGCCTCTAACCTTGCTTCTTTAGTAAAAGTTGTCTCTTCTGTGGCTTCTGCCATTTTGAATATTCTCTTCCTCTTTGAGACCAAGTAACTCAGCTCTGTCCACACATCATGCTCTGTCCTGACCTTCATTCTGTCTTTTTTTAAAATTACCAAGTTACTGGGAGCTTTAAAACCAACCTGGGAAGACAGATGGCCAGAAAGACATCACAAAACTGAACCAGAGTCAAATTCAAACTTTTTGTTAAAATGATGAGTGAGGAAGAACTCAGGTGGTCTGATATATTTTCACCAGTTTACATTACAAAGAGTCTACTTGAACGGGGAAGGGAAGCAGAATAGCCCTGGTTCACACAATAAAAGGTTCTGCTGACGGCCTTCCTTAGGTCCCTCAGACCAGACAGACATCCCACTGCTTCTCCTGCCCACCTCTGGTGAGGTCTGGCAGGGGCAGGGCATGAGGAGTTTCGGGGACTACCACAGACTGGGCACAAGTGCCCGGGTGAGGAGCTTCTGTCAGCCCAACTGTGCCGGCTCCATCTCCGTCAACACCAGCTGTGGCACCTGGATAGCAAATGCTGCCGTGGTGGCTTTGGTGAGAAGGTGGTTTTATCACTGATGAGGCCAGAAGGGTCAGGGAGGGAAGGAACAGCAGCAAGGATGTGTTCCCAGCTTGGAAGCACATGCGTTGTCCTTCCTGACATGGGCGGTGGTTTCGGCTGCAGACTGCCGATCCCTGGCATTTCTCAGGGTCCTCTCTGAGGTTCGTTTTGGCTTGACGAATTAATCACGTCAGGAGAAGTCATTTTAACTCAGATGCCTTTAGGAGTAATTATACATTTAAATGATTAAACAAATCAGGAAGAAAACATATCTACTGCAGAACGAAAGCAGTTAACATTGAAATCCTTTTTTATATTAGTATCACAAGTCGTTTGTAAATAACATGCTCATTTTAGATATGTAAGGAGTTCTGCCATGCCCTGCAAAATAAATTATATTTTATTGGTGCCCGGGTGTTTCATAACTTCTATTTATTTGCTGCAAGAGTGGAGAATTAAGATAGAGTAGTTTATTTCACCAAAAGACTGACAAATGGCTCATTAGACACTTATGGAGCTGAAGCTAATTGTACGATTTTTTGTTGTATTAATTGTCACTGCCTGCTTAACTGGCTAACATTGGTCATCAATACAGAGCTTTTTTCCTTTCAATCTCCAAAAGAGAGGTGTAAAAAAAAAAGGAATTTTAAAATAAACAGAGCAGTATTTATTTCCTAATATAAACAAAAATACTATTTGGATTGGAGGAGCATGAGGGAGGAGTAAGAGAGGATTAATGTGCTGGCTGTTCCCCACTGGGGCCACCAATAACAATCAATCCCAAACAGCAGTCACCTCACATCATCTAACAGCTTGAATCGCAGATATTCAAAGATTCTCTCCCCTTTTTTTTGGTTCAGATTAAATATCATTTACATTGCATACTTTTTTTTTCATTCGTCGGAGACATAAGGTCAGAATTGATTGAATATGTACTACCTGCATATAATGATTTCCAGTTTTTTACAATCATGTGCTAATGCTGCACAGTAATGGCCTATGGATGAAGAGACAGATGTACTACCAGTCATTCGCTACACATTTGCATTAACAAATCATCATTTAATTGAAGCCCATCCAACAAGTTTATGCTACTTAAATAAAGTTCCTTTCAATAAAAGATGCCACAATGACACATGGTTGTTAAATGCAAGGTAAATAAAAAGTAGTATTTAATTTCTTGTCACTGGTTCAGGTAAGTATTAAAACATACACTTATTAATTTGTATTTTGCTCAGAAATAAACCACCTGACATCTAACATAGCAATCCAAGCTAGCACTACTATGAGATGAGATAATTCACTTTTAGAAATAATCGTTTTGTAACACCACAATTTCATGCTTTACAGATTTTTATTTCCCCCCAAAATATATAATAGAACATAGCTTATATAAAGGCTATACATGAGTTGTGTGTTAATACTTTTAGGCAAGCTCTAATAATACAAACCTCAAACCCTGCTGTTATCAACATGGGCTACAATTTTTTTTATGTCTCATTGTTGACTACAAACATTGGCACCACACTTAGAAATCTAGTTGCCTCCCTCTACAATTTAGATATTACTGCTTTCTTTTTAATACTGTCTAGGGAACAATTCAGGTAGGTTGTGATGCCCCTACATGTTTCAGATATAGAAAACCACTATCTATTCATTTCTTCTTTCAGAACGTGTTGCAAAATATTAAAATCTGAGAAGAAAGCATGTCATAAAATGAGGAACCTATAAAACCAATTTTCTCTTCTTCTAGAGATGGTTTAACAGTACTTTCAGCATATTCCTTTCATGGTACATTTTTGCATCTGCAAAGCATAAGAAAGATATTTTGGTACTGTCTGTTAAACTGACAAACAATACTTCGAAGCTAACATGCAGGGACAAGAACATATATTTTTAATTGTGTTTTTGGCTTAAATCTACGTTTTCTAGAAACCAGAATCTTTTAGGATGAAAGCACTATATAAATGAAAGATGGTATTAGTAATAATAGTTGACATCCTTTACTATGCAGGTATTGGCTTACATCTGAACACATCATTGCGATCTTCTATTTACCTAAATACAAAAATAATCAGCTATTTTCCTTTTCCTGATGATACACTGAAAATAAAATATTTATTTAAAAAAAACCCAAAAAGTATAATCTCAGGAAAACTAGAAAATACATTCTGAGAGTGGGAGAAGGCTGTGTTTTTCTAACCAGAGAAAACAGACTTTAAAGATGAACAGATATCTTTTCCTTCCCTTCAGGACTGTGTGGGGATGTGAGGAGATGGGATTCTCCAGGTTGACCCTTTGTTGTTGTTATTGATGATTGAAAACACAGAAAAAATTTCACCATACCAAGACTGAAACTACGATGTGAAATTCAGAAATATATCTTAAAGCATACTGCAGCATTCAAGAAGAGAAAAAACCTAAGATTTATTTTCTCAGACAAGAAGCAGTGTATAAAAGCTACAAAATGCAATCCCATACAAAATAAACAGACATACAAAAAAACCCTACTGTGACTTGCCTGCATGTTCTCCAAGCTTTTTTTATATGCTAACTCAGAACAGTAATTACAGATCTTGCAAGTTGACTTCTGTTTTCCAGAACTATGAGTTGTACGTAAAACATGCCTTTTCATTGAAACAATTACCATTAATCAAAACAGTGAAAGCTAATACCACTCAAGTCCAACCTACTGCTGTGCCCAGCAATATATCAAACTGTCTGTTGTCAAACACACTAAACAAACTTCAACAGACTGTTTTCACTACAAATAAGAGAAAAGATGCTTCCTAAGTGTTTTTTAGTCAAATTGCAACTTCAGTAATCCATTCTGTCACTGGATTTTAATTTGAAGTAGTCAATCACAGTCTCAGACAGATCCGTATTTGACTATGGAGGGGTAACTAACTGGGAATAACAGGTAAGTACCTGCAAATGAATAATATAGCCCCAAATTTGTTTAAGGATTTATATCTATGTAGTCAGGTTTGTTCCTTTTACACCATCAACTCTCAACTATAAGATTTGAATTTAAAAGAAAGAAGAAAAATTATAACTACGTACTACTTTCCACCATTACTGTCCTAGGAACACTTACACCTCTAACAAGTTTAATAAAACTGCATTTTCTTCCACCTTCATAACTGTTTAAACTACTACTACCATTTTTTTGGAAATCTTTATTACAAGAAGCTGCTACCTTAGAATCTGTTCATACATTAACAAAAACCTATCTCCAGCAAGTCAAATTCATATTAAACACAGATCTCATCCATGATGACACATAAATAGTCAACAAAAATAGATATACTTACACTTCTCATGGCACCTCCCCTGCCCTACCTAAGAGTCATAACTATTTTCTTAATAAAGAAATATAGCATTTGGTATCTGACAGAAAAAACCTGTTTACCAATGAAGTCAGTCTTTTTTGCAATTGGTAATCAATGCAGAAACTGAAGTTTTATATACAAGAAGAGATACCGAAGGACAGGAATATTGGAGTTTAACAAACAGATCAGGCCTTTATTACCAGCAAGCTCCATTATGGATTTGTGAGCTTTGTAAGCCAAGCTCCCCCAAGTGTAATTAAATTTTTATTTATAATGTGTTTGTGACTGTTAACTTCATGTTGCCTCTGCTTGTTCCCCCCTCCTCAAACCCAATGCGAAATAGTATTCCACATTTACTGCTGCAGAGAGCGGTGCTTTATTCAGTTGCTGAATTCATCTCTAGCCTTATAAGAGATGAGAAGTACAAATAAACATATTGTGTATTATTTATACACAAACACCCGTGTCTTTAAGCATAGATATACACACATACAATCCTGCATGCAGACGCTCTCAGCCAAAACTGAGGACAAAAGAAGTACGTGTCAGTAAAAATTGAACACATGTGAGCAAGCATCACTTTTTTCTATGAAGAGCACTATTTATCACATATTTATATCATGGAGAGACAGAAAAGCAAGACAGGGTGATACAGCACTGCAGAGTACATTTATGCTGCAAGCCATGTCTGAGATTAGTGTAAATGTATCAGGAAAACGTTCTAAACTCCAACAAAGCAAGCATCTACACTTTATTTTTTTGTTCATTTATGAAGAGGACTTCATGAAAAAGCCCTCTGACTCCATGAATATATTTTTTATTTTTTGTATTAACTCTATTCCCTCTTTCATTCAGGTATTACCCTCCGGTACCAATACTTATATAAAAAAAAAAAAAAAAAAGCTTAATATAAGTAACCACAGGAGGATCTCTTCTCCCCTTGAAAAACTGCAAATAAAGATGTCAGCTATTGAGTATATTTGTGGCGTCTCCAGCAGCTGCTGTTAAATACCAGCTGGTCTAGCTGATTAAAATTACCTCCGAGTTGGTATTATAAAGATGCCTGGGCAGCGTTGCTGTATTAATGGATTATTGAGTGAGCGATGAAAACCTTGGCCAGCTGATGCGTTTTATTACAGATAGGCTTTATGATGTGTAATCACTGTAATTTTTATAACTAGAGGAAACAGGGAAAAAAGAAGAACCTTCTTTCCCCCCTTACTCATACTGAAATCAGTTAAACCAGATCTTTCTTTTTTTCACCAGTCTGTTACTTAGAGTTAGCTAAACAATTTGGGTTGCAATAATTTCTGCATATGTAAGACTTTATCCACACCTACACATGCACAAAGAATGAGAAACTCTATGCTTAAGGCTACACTGTATTTAACTATTTTACCTATGTTTAGGTTTACACCTTGAGTACTGATTTCTTTGACTACCAGGTGACCACAACCGGCCATGTGAGATAAACCCTTTTGCATTATTTAATGACTGAACTACACTGCAAACACACCTTATATTCTCCAGGTTCAGCAATTCAAGCAGTGAGGTCTTACACCTGGTGTCTCCATCTCCCCTGTCCCAAATTCTCGTCCCCTTTCTGCCCCAAACCTTCACACAGTATGTCCTTTAACAGTCTCTCAAACTTTTTTCCCCCTTACTAACTACTACTTACCATGTTGTCTTGTTTTCTGATGTAGTTTGGTTTGCTCCCAAACTCACTGTGGTAATTATGAAAATCATGTAACTGTTACCAGTTTCTGAGACTTAAGAAAAAATAAATGACTGGGCACTTGGAAGATTCAGATATATCAGTGAAACATGACTTCTCTTGTGAGGTGATTCAGCAGCCAAGCCAAAGTTACCTCTGTCCGAATGCTACTTTACTGAAAGCATCTCAAGAAAAAATACTTCATTTTTTTCAGAAATGGACACACACCAAAAGCCAACTAATGGCATCTGAGATTTTTCAGTGGAATAGGAACTGCTGAAATGTAAAACCAAAGTAAAATAAGAAAAAGGTCTTTATCAGTAACCTGAACTTTAACCTCTTAAATCTCTCTTAAGGAAACGTAGGATTGCTCATCTTTTCCCAGACTAGATAATTAATCTTAACTTCTCCACAAAGTTTAGAATATGATTCTCTAAAATGTTCAGAAACTGAAACAAGTTACAGAATTTTACAGGATCCTGTGAAATATGGCTGGGTATTATTCCAGTTGAATTCAACTCAATATAGAGCTGAATTTTTGGGCGATGTTACTACATCACATATATTCACCGGCAACCTCTATGGAGAATTTTTCACTGAGCTTGGTGGAATTTATGCAAAGTACTGCAGACAGATCATGCAAAACCTTTGTTACAAGAAAAAGCTGCTCTAAGACCAGCATTTAATAGATGAAAAGATAATCTGGATCAAAGACGCATCAAAAAATAGATCAAAGACAATTTAATCAACAAGGTTGTTAAAGGCAAGGATTTTACAATGGACAAACTTTTGATTTGAAGGTGAGTCTTAGAAATAAGTTTTGGTCCATCCAAGAGTAAAATCACCTAGGCACTCTCCTCTGCTCTTCACACCAGGAGAACCTGAGCTGTCTCACGGTACAAATGTGTGTTTCCAAATCCAACACCTGATAATCTGAATATGTAATATACATCTCTGACAAATCACCTGGCTGTTCTGAAACACTTCTGTACTGCCACGACTAGCTGTTGAAATGACACTAGTTGTCTGCAAAAGGAAGGAGAAAAGCATGTTTCACCAGGTAGGGATGTTGCGGATAAACAAGGGCCTTTCTGCTCTTCCCAACGTCACCATTTTCTTTCGGGAGAACATCTAAGCTGGGGTAAGGGAAATGGGCGAAGCCATTAGGGCAGGTCAAGGAGGAATGTGTAAGGTGAAACTACACCAGGCAGTGGAGCCACGCAGCTTCCCGCAGCACGTAATAACAGTCATGCTAGTCCGAAATGCCTCCGCTTATGGCCGTGCCAAGCGCAGAAGGCAGAATCCACAGTCGGCTGCTCACAGGAGCATTGCCATCCGGCACCTGTTATGTCTCCATTTTACGCAGGGAGCCCAAGTGGATCTTGCAGTCAAAAGCTTCTTTCAGAAGGGAGGTGCATTTTCACATTTCTTTCAATTAAAAATTAAGTAGAAAAATATAATAGTGGTGGTTTTGGTTTGGGAAAAGCCCCCCAGTTCCTATTTTCTGAAACCAGGCGACTTTCATCCCTCTGCCTGGAGTCAACCAAGGGACAGCATTTTGCAGCTACGAGTGAAGAATAATCCATTTTTCACTGACTGCGAGAAAGGCTGGCTGTCCCAACTCTTCTCTGTTTGTTCCTACGGTGCGTTACGTACACTATTTTAACAACCTTCACCCTTTAGGCACAGCGCGCGGTCCAGAGGACGCGGCAGGCCGCAGCACCGCCATTTGGGTTGGTTTCCTCCACCGCGGTGGCCCGGCCGGTGCCGCCGTTTCCTAGGAAACCGCCGACACGCCATGCGGGGGGCGGGGCCAGCCGGCCCCGGCCCTGGGCCGCGTTTCAGGCGGCGGCCGCAGAGGCAGGGGGACAGAGGTTCAAATCCCCCAGACGGACGGGCAAAGGGAGGCCTCTCCGGACTCGCCGGCAGCGTATTATTTTTCATGCGTTTCCTGCATTTCCATCTCGAGCAACCCTCGTAAGAATAAGCAGTAAACCCATCCTGAATGCCACAGTGCTGTGCGATTGTGTGCCTCTCTCTACGCTGAGGGACGCTGAACGCGCAGTGTAGAGAGGCGTCTCGCTTGGGTCAGACTGCGGGTGGGCCAAGCAGCCCTGAAGAATAAACGGCGTTAGTGTCGGAAAAAGCATCTTGCTGAAGATGAAGACTTAGCTGCTGTTGAGATACAGTGCAAACATGAAATTCTCCAAGTTTCCCCCAGAAGGACTACTTGAAGTAAGATGTAAATCGGTGTCACCCTTGGGGATTCACACAAAGGTAGCCAACTGGAAGCACTGAAGAAGTAAATTATTTTATCCAGGAAGGAAAAATTATAGGAAGGCAATTCTCTAAATGCTAAAATTATTACAATATGCTAAACAAATATCTTTGCATTTGGAGTAAATACTTATACATTGATATGCTTTGAATCAATGGTCAATTTAACATGCATGCTAAATTTTACGCAAAACAAGATTCTTAATTCACTTGGGTTAATAAACATAAAATTCTGATAATTACAGATACAATAATGTCATATGAGCACTTTAAACATATGCTGTGGGAATTAAATCCTGGCTATTCCTGCCCACTGAGGACCAGTTTTTAATCTTCGATGCATGATATGTAGTAATGGATTTTACGAGTTGACTTTTTTAAATTTGATGATCAGGTTAATGAAATTTATAATGATATTTTTCACACCAAGTTCAAAATAGTACTTAACTCCTTGGCAGAGGAATTCAGATTGGACATGTAATGGATGTACCAGCAACTGCTGGTGTGAAAGGATTAATCATCATTTTAGACTTTTATTAAATTAGATAAAATGGGATAGGCATGAATCAGAATATATAACAATTAATCACTGGACTTTATTGAGTCTTTTAAAAATCTTATTTGCTCCCGAGTTGATAACTAATCTAGGCCACTCTGTATCAGTTTGACAAACTCTCCAGATAATGACTGTGACTAGAACATTAATAATAGCGTCATTTCACAACAAAATATTTATTCTCTATGCGAATTAGGGTTTTTTTAACATTTACAGATGCTAAAGGTAATACCCCGTCTCAGTCACCCCAAAACCTTGTCATTCAGCTTATTCTTTGCTACTGAAATCTTTTGCTTTTATGTATTTACTTCATTTTTTAAATTTAGGTAATGGATACACCAGCATGCACAGTTGACCAAAGTTTTTTGGTATATCCAACTAGCATTTAGTGTAAATTGTTACAGCTATACACACTGGAAGTGCTAGAAAATAAAAATTACTAAACTTTTGAAGTTTATTTATTGATCACTGAGAACCACCCCAGTTAAATTACCATAAACCTCAACATCACAACAACTACTAATCCAGCTAATAGGAATTAAGGGAGATGGAAGATACATAATAACCATCTAGGGAATATGGAATTTATCCCATGAGTGTAGTAAAGAGCTCATAATTTAAGAGTGCCAAAACCCAAGTGCATCATGAAGGTCTTTCCTCACAAGTGACATTAATTGCATATCCCACAGATGCTTATTACATATTCTATTTATACCTCCAAGAAGAAAAATATTCGTTTAAAGTTTAAAGGTTTAGTACTACTTAAACAAAATGTAACACAGCTGTCTCATGATGTCACAGGGAGTATCAAAGGCTGCAGCATAGAGTCATAATGTAAGAAATAGTTTAGACAGAAGATAAATCAGGGGATGCATTTTGGTGGGAGAGTCCCAGAGCTCAGATGTACAGTAAAGCAGGATGTAAAACTAAGTACTTTGGTTGGATATGGGATTACACCACTGAAAAGGTTTTTCTGATTACAGTTACTGAAATAAGAAAAAGAAGAATTAAATCTATTTCAATTCTTTTAAACAATTTTTCAATATATGTAACGTCAAACCATTGATACTAATATATGAATTACTAAGGTCAAAGATGCCATTATCTTTTGTACTGTTCAGTCTATACAAATATAAATGTGTCATCATTAAAGTTTCTAGATATTAAGTGCATTGACATGTTGCAAACTTTCTGTGGGAATTATTTCTTTTCTTCTATTGTCTGATTACTCTTTTGTGATTTCTCTCATAGATAAGTAAGGCAATGATGAGAATCTTTGATTCAAGATGTCCCATATATTCTAGTTAACTGTATGTGCATTGTTTAAAAAAACACCAAACAACTGATAGTGCCAATTCTGCATGTCATTCCCACGTGTACTTGTTAGGAGAAATGGAATAAACGAAAAGGGCCAAGCTTAAACTCCAACAGCTCATACAATGTTTACTGATGTAAGTTGTAAACAACTAAGGACTGTGTTTAGATGTTGTCTGGAATTTTGATTTAAGCACTGTATACAGTATTTAATAACATACAGTGTATTACACAGTTCTGCTGCTGCTGCTACGTTGCGCAGGAGGGTATGTGTACAGATTTACCCAAATTATCAAAGTATTTTTTACAAACTTCTCTACCTCTGCTGAGAAAACCCTGGTAGCATTATTGGTGGGAGTAACAGCAATCAGAAGCAGGGGAAGTTTCATTATATTATATTTGATTACATTATATTATATTACAAACTTAAAGGACAGAAAATACAAAATTTCTTTTCTCTCTCCCCTTTCTCAATACCAAGAGCAAAATAAAATAAACTGTTTGTATGGCATTCAAAGATCACTGTATTTGGACACTTTTCAGACTTGAAGGACAAAAAAAATTTATATAAGGTAATCAGAGAAAGCATGCTAACATGGTCCTAATTTCAAATAAGGTGATAAGAAGTAAAGAAAAGCAGAACATTAAAAATTATAGATGACAATGTAAAGGTCTATGAAAAGAAGTGCTCTCTTGTGGACTTCCCAAGCTGATGTTATATTGGGTGATGCTGTTTTGCTTCTCTGAAATTTGGGAAGAATTATTGTCCTGTTGTCAATACATTCAACGGTTAATAACAAGGTCTAGGTTCATCCACTACCTTCTTTGCTTATAAACAATGCTGTCTGGAAATTCAAGGAAGTCATCAACAGCAGTCAATATCAAGCTGCAAATGGTATGCTAAGTGTTTTCAGAGAAAGAAAATAGAAGAGCAGCACCCTTGGCTTTCTGCAAAAATTCAAGTGTGACTCATTCATTGATTTCAAAACATGTGTTTGAAACCAGCTCCTGCTCTTGTCTGCTTTTCTTCTTTTTCACCTGGCAATTCTATTTTGCAGTGCTGTGCACAGATTTTCTCTTCTTGCTAAAATGTGTGGGGCCTTCATGCTAACTTATATAACTTAACCCCTTAGAGCCTCGTGCTAGTACATTCAGTACAAGAGGTGATTAAATATTCTCATTATTTTTATGGTATTAGTTTGGTAAAATAACCCTATTTTTAGAAATGTTTCTCAAACATAATTTCTCATTCCTTACCTAGACTAAAATATTGTGAATTCATACAATATGCAAAAGTTACACAAAATTGTGCACCCTAATTAACAGCACTACTCTTGAGCAACCTATTCCTGTGACCTGTGTTAATGGATTTTATTCTTCAGATATTGCTGGCTTGCTTTAATATTTCATAGGATACTTTTAAAAATTCTTGCTCAAAACCACATCAGAACCAGAAAAGATACTCAAGGCATGCACCTATTTGGAACAAGATTTTTTTTATTGATGAAGCTTCTACATCTCTAGTAAAATGTTGGAAAGAGGTTCACAAGGTTATGGAGAACTACTATCCAGCTCACCCATTTTAAAAGTTAGAACAGTCAGTTGCATTATTTTCAGGGCAGGACCATTTCCTGTTGCACATACTTTTTTCATTAGGGATGAATTGTGGCTTCAGGATATAATTTTCTGCTAAAACTAAGGATGCAGATGAAAATAATGCTGAAGAGCTAGATGATTAACATATCCTCCTAGGCCAATGGAGGCTCAGACTGAAGATTGTACTATCCCCGAAGTTGACATCTCACCCCTTAAGGCAGTTCACTATTTTTTTTTCTCGAACGCAATTTCCTGTTATTCTTCCCCCCACCCATGAAAATCCAAAATGGCCTAGTTTGTTCTGACATGGAATAACAACTAAATATTAACAACTTTGAGGTTTTTATGAAATCTAACTCCTGTGCTTCCAACAGGCCTACCCTGTGCATTTAAATATTTCATGCTCATTTGTTTCAAGATTTCAAACAGAATCCTCTTATCTGCACTACCCACTTGATCCCAGTTGTGTTTAAAAGTGACAGTATAACTTTTAAATTTTACAATTTAGTCACTAAATTGTGTTTACTATCTCTTGCCATTGCTCTTGCTGAGGATCCTCTTTGTATTCTAGCAGAGGCTTCTCTTTGGGTGGCTCTTTTTTATGTGCATTGGGACGATGCGAAAGAACCAAAAGATTCTCAGGGTGACCTTCTGTCTGTACTGGCTTTTATCTTAAGGACTTATGACAGCATGATCTTTCCATGCTGGAGGTGCACATGGTTGGTTCTCTTCATTACTTTATGATCACCTCTAAAGGTATGTCTTTGCAGGAAAATAAAGGGTGTGCTAGTAACATATGTTTGCATGCCCATACTAACTCAATTCAGATAGACCAGGTAAGAGTAAGCAGTAAAGATGAAGCACTGGTTAACCAAAACATGAATTATCCACAGGCATGGATTCTACAGGAAATGCTTTGGTTGCTAGCAAGTGCTTAAGTCCAAAGTGCTGTATTTTGCCTACTAACATTATGTTAACACGGGCATGTTAGCACAGTTTCATTTTTTTAGGCATATGCTGAGATAATTGCCTTCTGCAACAGTTACTTGACCTACCTATTGCATTTTCAGTACCAATTTCCAACATGAGTTTTCTAGACTTTCTGTGTCATTGAAAGAAACAAAATGATACACTAAATTAAACAGTACTGGTTAACCTGAACAGCTGATGTGATTTAAGTATAAAGAAAGCAGAGAAGAAGTAAATACTTGATACATGGCACCTTAAATTCCTTACCAGACTACACTTCTCCGTTCATTGTTCAGCTTTTATAGTCAATAGCTATTGACTACAAAAAGTAAAATAAAATAAAAGACAAGGAGCCTTTCAAACACCCGTATATATTCCTATTAAATTCATCACAGGTTTCAGAAGATATTTATTCTATTCGAATCCACTGGTCTCTAAGCCTACTCATGTTTAATGCCACCAGATATTTTTTTTTAAGGGTATGTGACAAAAGTAAAAATGGAAGCCTTCTTGCTTGTTTCTTTCCTAGATAAAGATAATTCCCTGTACTTCTTATGGGAAGCACATCACCTGCATCAAGGAGCAACATAATGACAAATCTGCATTCCATCCTCACAGCCATCCAGTACTACTCATTATCATCTCAGCACATAATTATGCGGCAGGAGAGTAAAACTCAGATGAACACTTTTGACACCTCAACCAATCCTTCATTCTGTTTATAGAGTGGGCTTTTACATTATGTATATGTTAAATTCTTAAGTCTAAGGTAAGACTAAAATACTGTTTGTGACAGTTGGGAAAAAGGATAAAACTGAAAGTTCATTATATTGTAATTTTCAACCTAATACACAACAAGAAGTGGCATAAAATGAAATACACATTTTTTCAGTCAACAAACCAGCAAGCTTTTTGGAGAAACTCAACAATAAGCAACAGATATCTATCATTTAAGAACAGGAAAAGGTGAGTAGCCTCACTTCAAAACAGAAGAAAAGCAGCTTCTAGAGTTAAGCAGGATTTGCTTGCGGCCTGAAAGTAAGATACTTACCCTGACGCTTCAAGAATTTTTCACATTTACTTGCACAGAGCAAATCTTTTGAGTTAGTAAGCCATCACAATACAACTGGTATGTCAACAGTAGGTGAGGCAATCCCTCTCTCCATCAAAATATACTGTAGCTTTCTAAATCAGCTTCAGATGTGTTTTTTTCTGTCACCTACCTTTGAACTTACAGGTTTCTTCTTAAAATACGTTTTTCATTATGCAGGATAGAATTCATAGTAAAGCCTTCAGATGTCTGAGTCAGACCCTAAAAGCTTTATCTAAAAAGCCAGTAGACTGAATCTCTTCTTAATTTGTGGGACCAACAGTGGATGGTAACCTTTCTTAGAAAGGCCTGTTCATATGGCATTAAATCCTTAGCAAGGACTCTACTGACAGACAAGCTAGGATTTATATTCCATTAAAAACTGCTTTATATGTAATGCTTTGTTTAAGTCAAACAGAAAATAATTACTGGAAATCAACAGCACTACCAGTTACTGAGTTCCTGGACATTCAAATGAGAATTAATACTTTGTTCAGAAAGACTTCGTATTTGCTTAGTCTTAGCCATTGCTAGATATTAATGTATTTTAATAGCAAGGCCAGATTTTGGTGGTTCCCCTACTACGTGCACAATAGCTCAAAGTGGCTTTCATTGTAATTGCTGTCCAGTTAACTGGGGACACTGGATTAAAAACTACAGAGGAACTGTAATTGGTTTGGACCGTGCCATATATTATCTCCCTCATTTTTTTTTGTGAAGTGTGAGAATCCAAAATAAACCCAGGCATCCTGGATGATCTGTAAAGTTATCCTTAGTAAGACTGATCTTTGATCCACTTTTTCTGGAGATCATGAAGATTTCTTATGCTGTTGACTAGTGGGATATATATTCTTTTCCCTGGATACAATGAATATGATTTATATTCCTTTACTGCACAGGTAAAACCCTTTAAATTCTCCCTCCAGAGACCAATATGGTTACGGAAAAGAATACTGCCTGGTACCATAATGGCATGGGAGAGAAACTAAAACAGGTGGATGCCCCACAGCAGTGCTCATAGCAAAGCAACTAAGAATAGTAATAGTGGAGCAGCACATCTGCTGTTGACTTTGCTGTAACATAACCTTTCTAATGCTACCTTCAAATCTACACTCGCGCCGAATTACCCTGTAACTAAGTCTGCATCCTTCTCTTCTATTTTCTTTTTTTTTTTTTTTTTTTTCTTTGCTGGATGAGATAGGCTTCTTCCTGAAGTATAATTGTGGTATCAGCCTAAAGGGCTGAAACTACATCTCGAACTGCAGTAGGCAGTATGTCTAGCTGATTGATCACCATAAAGCAGAGTGGCAGCGGGAGGCAAAGTCATCGGCACTGAATGTTCTAAGAAGGCCTTTTTTGTACTGAGATTAAGCTATCATGAAATATTTACACACACTTCTGCATGTGCTTTATTGTCTATTGGATATGTGCTTAGAAAGAGTTTGCTTAACCAATATAATACTGCCATCAGTGTTATGATGCAGAAGCTAGTGAGTTTATGCCAACAGTTAATTTTTGATCTTAAATAAAGCTTTTTACACTTATGCCTTGTCATTATCTTTGCATGCATTATTTCTATACAACCTTATCATATATATTCACATGATGTGGCTGTACTTATTGTATGTAGTTCTATGAGAATTTCATTTGATGCAGTATAATTCACTTTGAAACCCTCAGTACAATGATATTATGTGGGACTTTTCCAATTGATTCATTTTTTCAGTGAAATGTAAAAGAAGTCCTCTACTACAAATTACCCTAAATGGAAGAAAATGTCCTAAAATACAGATCTATGAAGGCTCAAGCCTTGTCTTTTCTGAAGCTGAGAGCACAACCTGCTTAATTTGCCACCGCAAACACTGGCCACTGCAGAAACTGCAGAATGGTTTTGCAATAATTATTTTGTAGTTTAACATGAATTAGATGTAAGGGTCAAAGAAATTAACACTAGAGCACCATTTAATCTAGGACATTAATCATCGTTAACTCATCTAATTTTACAATTAAACTGGATATTCGATCCATCAACCCTTCAGAGTATCTAATCTTTCTGTTCAATCTCCACATTTTTTTGTTTTTATTTTGAGAAAAGTTTATTATCAGGAAGCATGCCACTGAACTATTACTGTAATCAATTCAATTTTATTTTCAAACCATTCTTGTGCTTTACTTTACAAAGTACAAAGTTAGATATGATTAGATAATTATTAAAGTTTGCTTAGACTGTATGCAATTCGCAGTGCTACCAGGAACGTGAAACAATGTTCTGCAAAACATTATCTTGGGGTCTAAAAACAAGCTAGAGACACGGCAAATAAAGAAGACTGAAGAACGATAAGGCACAAAGCCTTTATCTCTGTATTGCTGGTTCCACTTTGGCTGATATTAATAGCAGCTGAATAATTATCACAGGGATATGCAGCGGCTGACTGCAAGTGAATGAATGTGCGGTCTCACAAAATTTCCAGCTACAGAAATTCCTGTGCTAAGGCTCCAACTGTATATGACACCAAGTTGAATGACCAGAGCACAGAATTATGGCATAGCCAGGACCCTACTCTACCTTGCTATACCTAACAGAGTCCTCTTTCTGATCAGCAATGAAATGATACAGCCAGGTAATGCAAAGTGTGTTCACTCATGCCCTCCAGAAGATACAGAAATCCACTCCCTTGAGCTAAAACTTTACAAAATGTAAACTACCCAGGGAAAAGATTTCTTCTGAACTGGTGGTGCCTCCCAGCATGCAGCCTGGCATACCAGGCTGAGGCTAACGACACCATGGTTTGCAGAGAACTAACTGATGATGAAAAAATAAAGATTTTTCACATTGATACGATAAACACTACAATGAGTATACGTTTCCACAAAACCAGCATACAACCTTTGCACTACTGGACAGCAACCTAAATTAATAAGTCATACCACACATACTGAAATGCCTGTTAAAGCTGGTCTTGTAAGTAGGTAAGCATAATTTCAAGAACTGTGTAACCACATTTTATTTTAAAGGACAGTTTCTGAACATGGAAATGTACAACGCACTAGGGTACCTGGCCTCCCAGCAGAACAAGTCTCCTTGGTGTTTGAAAAATAAAAGGACTATTTGTAAACATCAAAGGTTGAAATAAACTGTATGAAAATACAAAGAGTAAGTAAGAATTGTTTCTACCTTGCCCCAGAAGGTTATAGAGGGATGCAAAGTATAAAATACTGTATTTTTAAATAAGTAAACTGTATAACTTGTTCAGGCTAGGGGAGACCACCACTAAATACAAGACTTTTGAGTTGATACTTTTCACTAGGAATGCCATAATATCTTTTGAGTGAAGTTCCCAGTCTTCTTTCTATCATTTGTGTATTTTTTGAGGGATATCAAGGCTGACAGATGAATATTTATTGTTGGCAAACCCAACAAACTTCAGCAAAACAATAAACTTCAACAAAAAGCTCACATGAATTCTGCACTTGGGTTAGGTTTAGCAATTATTAATAACCTATTATGTTTAAGAAATGCTGTTTCTAGTTCAAGAAATGTTAAATACAGGAAAAGATCCAGCATCTGAGACTGTCAGCTGGCTCACTACTGGAAATTACTATTCTGAAGAGTTCAGACATCATTAAAGGTGAGAATAATACAACACAGTCATGTTCCTTTCCCTTTCTTTTTTTCCTGTCCTCTATATTAAATCAGAAATCAGAGAAGGATATGACCTCACAGGCAACCTACTTTCCTCTTCTGCCAATGCAGACTCATTCTCTATGATACTATCCATTTGTGAGAGCTTTTCAAAGCCTGTCTTTAAAATATTCTGATGGTTTTTCCTTTGTTAATTTTGATATATTATTTTACAGCCTAACAGCTCCCTGTTAGTAAGGTTCTCCTGATAGTCAGCCTGAAGCTCTCTCTCATAATTCATTCCCTTAACTGTAAATTTCTTTATTCAGATTCAGTTCTATTTATGCCACACCAGACTGCACCGTTCTTCTGTTATTATAATGTTATGTTTCGAGCTAAAGTCTAATTTTTTCTTTCAATTATTTCTCTTACTGAAAGGCAAAATCTTACACTGAAGTGAATACCTACAGTACAAATTATTTTTGCCCCAGAATATGTTTGCAGATTTCTGAGGCTTATCTTATTTTATTTTCTGTGTGTTTTCATAAGCCTTCATAAAAAAGAAACACCATCTTTTTGTTTTCCTTGATATTTATACTACCTACGTATTCATTACTACCTCTGAAGTTTATTAAGGATGCTTGCTTTCTCTTCCAGACTACTGAAGACATTAAGAAAATACACAAATCTACACTATGCAAAAAATACTATAATAGGACAATCTGGCCTCTTCATACTTTTAATACCTTGAGTTTACTTGGCTTATTCTTCCTCTCCTGTAACCCATTCCTATCAAAACTACTTAAATAAGTTTTGTAGAACTTATTTCTAAAACATGTTATTTGTAAGTCTGGGACTACTACTAAGCCTTAGTTCAACTCTCCTCTTGAGGGTATACGATGTCTCAGCATTCTTCCCCTTTACTGTAACATCAAATTAGACTTTAATATTAAGTATGCAGTTATGGCCTGACATTTACACAGTCACCTCTTCCCCTCCTTTCTACACTTTCTATTGAGTTGTTAAATGTAATTCACAATTACATTTGGAAATTCACACCATCATTGCAAAAAATAAAAAAAATTTGAAAGTGTCATTTTTCTGCCACTGCAACTGCACATACAGCTTGCCATTACTTTAAGGAATGATCAAAATGAATCAAATATCTAGAATTCCAGACAATGAAGGCAAAATTCTTCCTCAAAACCTCAGTCAATTCACAGTTACTCATGGCTCATCCAAGTTGCTCTGTCTGTATTGACCCGCACTGACTATAGCAGACATAACTGCTTTGGATAAAATGCTGGGCAAACACGTGGACAAGGCCACATCCAAAGTCACACCTGGCCTGAGAAGCCCCCCTGGAACGGGGGCACACAATGCAACCAGCTGAATGGATCTGAGACAGCTTAATGGAAAACGGACCACCTGGGCTGACTCCATGTACAGACACTTTATTACTTCCATGTCTTAACTTTTAACATGTCCCACCACACCTGAACTACCAGTATCCAAAACCCCGTTATTGCAACAGAGGAAAGTTCACTGATACTGAACCGCTGATAAAACTAAGTAAATAAACCATTCAGTGAGAATAATTTTCCCAGTCCCCACTTTGTGTCCTATTATCCCATTCCTTCTTATAGGAAAACCACAGGTAGAATAAGTACTCGATTCAGTATGTACTTCATCACTGCACTGGGAGTCTTCGTCAAGTTCTCAAATATGTAGTTTAATGGACTTCATCTGCACTGGAAATGCCACTGTCACAAATACAACAGTGGGGTCTCATTTACTGTAATGCTGCCAACTAAGTTGTAAGAGATAAGCAGTACTTATTTTTAGCCCCATTCCTCTAACCCTAAATTTAAGGAAAAAAAATGTCCAATGTAATGAAATAAAAATAGAAGAAATGAAATTAAATAATGCTTTGCAAACACTTACAGTCCATAAATCTGTGGAGCAATTTCCAGTCGGTTCAGATGCATGTACAGCTCAATATCATGTTTCTTCAGCAGATGATCCTGAATTTGGTTTACCTTTGCTACAATAGCAATAGATGGGCCTAAGTCCTGTGGCCTTGCAAATGGCATAGGTGTAATCATCACATCTTTCTCCTGTAGACACAGAAAATGGGGGAAAGAAAAGAACATCCCATAAAGCCTTATTGTCTGAAGGGATTGTCTACAAGATATTTGTTGTAATCATTGGCTTTCAAAGAAACATAAAAATATTAATAACTCGTTTCTTTTCCAGCAAAAGAGGAATGTCAGGCATCCACTTCTGTAGAAGGTATTGTGGGATTCCCCTTCCCAGGCACGCCAAGGTTCATCCCCTTGTTCTGCATGTCAATTTTTACGTGTGTGCTTTACTTTTCACACTCTGACAAAGTGTCGACAGCTTTATTTTAGTTTTAATATCAGGCTGAGTCATTCCAGAGCAAAGCAGATGAATGGTAACTTAGTAGAGAATATATGCCCTCAGACGACAATAAATTGCATACCAAATAGGAAATAACTTATTTTTGAACAATCCTTTCTAAACAGGCTTCCCTTGCTCAGAAAATCTGGTGGCTGTACCTCAAAATCTAGATAACTTTGATAAAGCATCAGAAAACTTAAAACAAAAAAGACATAGAACAGTGAGATGAACCTGACGGTTAGAAGGTAGTTGGTTGGACCTAAAGGTTGTGCAAACTATGTCATGATCAAGAACATGACACGCGTGGAGTGAAAACAGAAGAAGAAAACTACTGGAGTATTAGTGTCCTTGAACCTAATAACTCTTTAAATTTCTTCTTCCTGCAAAAGGGTGAAGTATTATTGAAAAAGAGTCAGAATGCTAGAAAGAAATGCAGCAAGTAATGAACTGCACTGAATAGGAAACATGTAAAAAGGAGGATGAGAAATAAAAAAGAACACGTCAAACCTATCAAGAGAAAGATTGGGGAAAGGGAAATGGAGAATTAAGCTGTCAGGAACAATGTTAAAGTTATAAAAGAAGGAAAATTAGAACAGTAAGAAGAGAAGATTTTGCAATGACTTTGTTGCAATCTGTCATTATGGCTCTCTGACCTGAAAGCTTAATTTTAAAAGATAGTTATTGTTTTTTCTATCTTTTTGCTCAGTATATTGACAGAGAAGCATTATCAAGGTCAAAGGGTAAATAATTTCAGAAGACTTCATTACAGCTTAAACTGTTGAAAGACAAATTGACTTGGTTCAATACAGTGAAAAGCACATTATTTTTAACATTCAATAACAAAGAAAGGTTTTTTTTGTTGTATAAACCATCTCCAAGGTTGTTTCCTATGGTTATAGTCCCTCTTCAACCCTGTTCTCTCTGTATGAGCATTTTAAGAGCAAGGAAAAGTACCCATATTTTACAGGCATTTACAACATGGTTTAACATTCAAGTGGGCAGCAAAAACTTAATAATTTCTACCAAAAAGCCTGTTTTTTATGCCAATCTCCTTTGCTTCAAATATTTTTTCCCTAATTATTCCACTTCTGTACTGTAGAAAATATGGTATGATGCTGAGCAATGATTTCAGGTAAAATGTTTCTATTTAAAGAACTGATTGATTATAAATTGTATCTTAAAATCTGCTTAATTGTTGCTTTGCTATGGCAATTGCAGCAAAGGGACTGATCTATTACAGTGCAGTGGTTTTGCCATGCTTTTGTGGTACTGAGATGTATTCATTTAAGATGCCCTAGCAAATCGCTTGACAAAAGCTCCCTCAGACTGTCAAATAAAGCTCACTGAAATAGCATCCTTTCATTCAAAATATTTTCTGTTCTACCAAACAGAAATTTAAAATTAACACGTAGTATCTTAGGGACTAATAAGAAATGTTGCTACTGAATTAAATACTAAAGTTCTTCACCGCTGCAGGTACTTTGAGAAAGGATATTTCTCCTACTCCCTTTTCCAATTTTCTATTAACTTCTTTAATACCAAATTGGGCAGACTTCTTTTTATCCTGATTTTTGTTTCTCCATTGTATGGCTAGTTCCTGTTGTTGTTTCAGACCCATTTCATTGTTTTATTGGTCACGTGCTAGAATGCAAAATACTGAAAAATGGTATCCACTAATCTCCTTCTAATCTATACACAAAACCATTCCTAAAGTACAGTATGATATGATAACATTGCCATAATGTTGAATGCCAGTCTATAGTAGTTTTTTTAATGTACGTATCAATTTATCTTTGAAACTAACCATAACAGTCTGTAACTCTCTATATTCCTAGACTGTGCATGGTCCATCAGTTGGCACACATCTGGGGTATGAACTGTATTCTTGTTTATTCAAGGTGAGTTTAACTTCAGCTTGACCACTGCATGCACTCATAACCCTGGTGACTCAAAAGTTCTGTATTTTTAAGTTTTCCTTGATTACAGGCATAGATTCTTGTATAGAAATCTCAATATTAGAATCTTTCTACTTATTTGAACTTGCAATACGAGAAGACTAGCTAGTTACTCAGATTAGCCTTTATGTCATTAGTTGTCTGTGGGTTTAAAGCCATCTTTACAAAGTTAGAAGACAGACTCCTTCAACACCGGCTCAAGTGTCAAGCGATTCTAAATATCAAAACTAATGCAAGCTTCCTCTTACAGAGAAGTGCCGAAACTGGAGTGATTTGTCACTTACAGCATTTGTGCACCTTGGCATAATGCAGCACTGACACATTGCTGTCAGACTGACTGACTATCAACATGGCTAAGTGCATCAAATAATATATGCTGGCTTGCCATTTTTAAAAGCATGAGATAAGTAAATGGTATCCATCAAAATGCGGTTCATCTGCATCTCAGAAATTCACCCCATTAACAGAAATCTTCAAAGCCTGACAGAATCTGTGGGGACAGCAGTTGCAATCAATAATCAATGCCTTGACTGTCCGTGCCTCCCGATTTGGTGCACGCTACCAAGAAGCTCAGTGGATGACTAGAGCGCATGTGACAGGTCTGTTGTCTCCTCTCATGCAATTTGGTTGAGAAAATGACAATACATTTAGTCAGTTGAAATTGGTCCAAAATATCACATCAGCTGGTGTGAAAGAAACAGCCCAAACAGAAAGACGCTCAAATAAACTAATACAAGCAAGCCGCCAAAATGTTTAACTAGAAATGATTCACAGTGCCTGTGCCTAAAGCACAGAAGCCAAGTGGACAACATGATACTGTGCCCCTGTCCATATCCACTATATATTAAGTTGCCGGATGAGACAGAACTGTTTTCTTTTTGCGAGCTTCTAAGTCTTGGAAAAAAATTAAGTGTATGGGTTTAGTCATCTACTGCTAACACGAAATATAAATGATGAGTCCCAAAGGGATGAGGTTCACAATAAAAAGGCAAAAAGAGGGATGGCTCAGAGATGTGCTATACTGTTTACAGGAGAGCATCAGGTTCACCTCTAAGAACAGTTTCAATGTGGCTACCAGTGAAATGCAGCTGAAAATTCATATCAAGCACTAGGAACAGTCACCAAATCCTGCCACAAAACATTACCTACCACAACACAAACTGAATGGCTGGCAGTCGATACTAACACAATTTATATATTCATGCATTTAGGAAACAAATGCTACAGCAGTAAAGACAGGCTAGGACATAGTACAAGTATAAACTGTGGACAGATTTCTGTCATTAACCACTAGGGAATGGAGTAGCTGGAGAAGCTCCTCTAATGGCAATTGGGAGTAATGGAACCAACTGTTAGAGGCTATAAAATGTAACATGTCTCTCAGAGCACATGCTTTCATTGCTTCCTTTGTGAAGATTCAGACTTTATTATGTAGCTAACCCTCAAAGTCATGACTGTAAAAGGCATACGTACAAGAAAGGATTATTAAAGATTATACATGTTTGCAAAGAACAAGAACAAACAACTAGATATTAATCCATGCGCTTTGCATTGTTAATTTTTTATGCCATGAAAGGACTGGAAAGGGCAATGTAAACTTTCACCTTCTACCCAAGCACTGCAATCTGTAAGCAGACCTAGTTATTTCCCAGAATAAAATTCAACCTCAGACTTTACCACCTCTGTCACAGAAATTGGAACATTCAAATGCATTTGAATATACTGAATTCTGAAAAGCTACACTCAGAGAAACATGTCTCACAGCTTTGTTGTTGGAATAAAAGTGACTATGTAATAAGTTCATAAAATTTGTATCTCATATGCTTTATCCTTAGTTACTGAGAGTTATGTAAAAACCCAAATCCAAATAGTAATTTATAACTGTAGATAGCTTAGGCCAAGATGCCAGTGCTCTATGTCTAATAAAATATATACACAAATACATTTAAACATTTAAAGAAAATAGAAGCTTTTAAGAGACTCTTGGGTGAACAACTTTTCCCTCAACAGACAAGCAAAACCACCTCTCAAACTACTACTCGCTAATTACAGTTTGCAAATACAGGTTTTGGTGCATGTGGACATCCAAACCCAACCAAATTCTTTCTAATTTTTTGTCAACTCTAGATACTCACCCCAGGGTCCATGTGAAAAAATGCTGAAGTGAATCAAGCTGGAACTAAGTTTGGAGGACAGTTATTTTAGTATATAATACATTGAAAGTCTTGGCAATACCTGTGATACACCTACGTTTTGCTAGAGCCTTCTACATACACGCTATTACACAGATCATTTTTCAGCGTTAAAAAAAGACAGGAATGTAAACAGGGAAAGAGACAGGAAAGAATATTCAAAGAAAATCTTGGGCAACTGACTGAGGGAATTGTCCCTCATGCCATGCATGAAAAGTGGTTACAGCCAAGGACTAGATAATCCCTAGAAGGTCCTTTGCAAAGAAGAGTTCTGTAGAACTAAACTCAGAACGCAGGAAAAACTTTTCTATGAAAAGAAGCAACATACTAAATACAGTGGTGCCTGTATAGCTACACAAGAGATCTGAGGGCACAGACATTCCCTCCGTTTGAATACCCTGAGGTTAAGAAGCAATAAAGTAAGGAAATGGAGTGATGAAGTCAGGGAAAGATGCATCCTGACCTTTGATGGACAGGCTATGATTAGAGTTTTGGTTTCATAGCAAATTTTTTATATTGTAAACAGCTGAAAACAATTCAAGCCTCAATAAGTTAAACACTGCCTATATATGCTTATTTAACATGACATTTGCACAGGTTTTGGGCACATAGATGTGCCTATGACAGGCATTCTTTCAAATGCTACACGAATACTACAGAACATCACTCATAAGTAGGTGAATCTGTGTTTGCACATTTGGCTTTTGATTACCAAGTGATCTTTCAACAGACAGAAACTCTCAACTGGAAGACTTTCCACATGTGCTTCTGACCAAATTCTGAAGAACCTCTAAAGAATGTAAACTTGCTTGAGCCTGCTTTAACCAAGTTTAAGAGAAGATGCCTTATTAGCTTGAAATTACTTGAATCATACTAAAAATCACCTTTGCCTAAAAATACAATAAAAACATTTTAAAGCAATATTTACCTTCTGACTGTCATGTTCAAAAGTTGAAAACCAATGTTCTGCAGTTTTCATAAGACGTGTGAACATTGCACTGAAGGGGAAAAAACCAGAAACTTGGTGTTACATAATATATTACAAATAAGAGCAAACTAAACGTAAAGGAAGTTGTTAAAACTTACTAGGCATCATGTTCCAGATATTCAGGATTCAAAAGAACTTTCATTTCCTCGCTGAAAAAGGCAACAGTGAACAATCCAAATGTGAATGTTTATTTTTGGTCAGTGTTCTGCTTGTACTATTATGTATTTGTAAGCCAACTTTCATATAAAGTGCAAATGAGAAAACTAGCCTTTTTAATTAAAAAGAGCAACTCCACTGAACAAATGAAGTCTTTCCTTTTTATAAAGATCAAAACCAAATTAGCTGCCTTGTCTGCACTACAATGAAGTAACCATCTAATTATTCCAAATAACAAATTACTGAATGTCACAATGTATTATTTGAATATGCTTGATCTAGAATAATTGATTGCTGCACAATCTATCACTGTTTGTCCCAAACAAAAAAAATATGGTTACTGGTCAAATATGCAGTATCAAAACATTAATTTATTTTGTTTTAATAGCCTGTATTTTTATTGTACTTTAACAGCAATTAATCAGTGACAGCACCTCTTTTCCATATGCTTTGCTGCTTAGCTCTACTTTTTCAGTGGGGTTGGAACAGAATGCTGTGCATAACACATGGTTATTTTAAGTTAGCACTGAAGAGCATCTTCTAGGTAGTTTCAGGATATCTAAGGACAGACTTTGAATAAAAACACACACTTGTAAATAATCTCCATCCTTATGCTTAACTGGCTTTGGACAACCATGTTGAGGGGTGCTAACAGAGGTTACATTATATAGTACCTGTAATTGAATTGGCATTTATTCACCGCTGAACTCCAAAAGAGAGTGCAAAAGGACAGATGAAAAGAAATGACCTAAATATCACAAGTGATACAAGAAGGCAACTAGTTTGTTGTTTGGTTTTTTTTTTTTAAAGGTTTACATATAGGGCAAGAAAAAAAACATCTGAATTTGGTTGTCAGACAATCATGTGTGATGTAATATTTTATACATATGTGTATGATTACATGCACACACACACAGTTTAAGTGAAAAAGAGAATCAATAGCTAAACTTAATGTTACTACCAAGTCAAAAGATAGTCAGATATTGCAGCTACAACATTGCAGGTGATGAAAGAAATATCAATCACAACAATTTGTCTACGTTGATTTTTTTCTCTTTTAAGATATGAGGAAAAGAGAGTTGGTAACATGTCTGTTCTATGACTGTCGTTCTCTAATCTGCCTCCAATCTGCAATGACAAAAACTAAACCATTTCTGGTAATAAGAATGAGGTGAAGCGGTAGGTAGTTATGTAAGCTTTTTGATTAAGGTTTTCCTTAGGTTTCTTGTTTCCTCTTTTTTTGCCAGCTATTATCTGTGAAAGGGCCAATGTCTATAGTTTTAAATTCCCTTATAGAAGCTGTAGTAGGGATACTCCCATCAAAGCATAAGGATGCAACAATTTCTGATATCAATTTATCAGTAACAAACAAAGAATTAAGAAAGACATATTTCTAAGTTCTAGTCCAGCCAACTTATTTATTTTTTAATGAAAACAGATTTTTAATACTATACAAATAAACTACAATGCTTGCCTTGGTTGTGCAGCTTCACTGGCATGTGAAAAAGCTTGGTGGTCACAATGCAGGATAAAGACAATGGGAGCTAAAAGTTCATGCATACCCTAAACATAAAAGGAAGCAAAAGTATAGTAAGATTTTCCAGTCATGTAATAGTTCCTAATGCATATAATCAGGCAGCCAGGAATATTAGGTGCAGGCTAACTAAGAGCATGAACATCTACATTCCTAACAGAACAGTTTCATAATCAATGGCTTTTACCTTAAATTCTGATTAAATCCAAGTGTTTATTCTTCTATAATATACAGAAGCAAGTTATTCTCCCATTTTCGAACACAACAGACAACAAATTGGCAATGGTAGGCAACCCTGTACCTGGCATTTTACTCCAAGATCTAAGTTCATAAATACGAACTTTATTTATTATAATTACAATCATGGTCCACAGTACAAAGACCTGCAATAGGGACAAATTACAAAATTTTGAATTATTTTTTGTTTGATAATGTTCCAAAACCATAGATAAAAGCATAACAATAGCCTTCAGAGGAGACAAGGGCAGCTATCTGGGAAGTTGTGGTGAGGCACTGGAACAGGTTGCTGAGAGAGGCTGTGGCTGCCCCATCCCTGGCAGTGTTCCAGGCCAGGCTGGATGGGGCTTTGAGCAACCTGGGCTAGTGGAAGGTGTCCCTGCCCATGGTGGGGAGGCTGGAACTAGACGATGTTTAAGGGCCCTCCCAACCCAAAGCACTCTATAGTTCTATGATTCCTATGGACATGAGAAATAAAATGAGTTGGTTTTGGTTTGTTGTTTTTTTTTTTTAAATTTATTTTGTTCTGTCAATATTAAAAATAAACTTATACTAACACAATGCATAGGACACCTGGTACTGTTCCATTACAGAATATTCCTTATATATGCAATCTATATTAAGATACAGAAAAAATATAGAAACATGCAGGAATCAGAACAGAAAAAACTGGTGGATAGTCAAGGACTTGGGCCAGCATTAGAAGCATGGCTGGGCCACCCAGGCCAGTTACTGGTGTTTTTACCCAGAGCTCATCAGGAACAAAAAAGGTGTCTTGATTTGCCTTGATTCACCTGGGACTTGGCAATTTGTTATCAGGAACAGAAGCAACCGCTTCAGGAAACAAGCAATCCAGTTGGCAAGCAGCAACACGCTGGCAGGTAAAACTATAGCCTGCAGAATGAAACCTCATCTTCAGCAGATATTCAGCCCCTTCCCTCAGATTAGATCAGGAAAAAGGAGGATTTGGGGTATCATGACTGGGGAATTTGGTTATGACAGGGCAGTTGGGCTTCCAGTGGTAGACAAGGACGGCAGGTAGGAACTACGCAAGCTACAGGTTGGGCTGGGGGTCACCCATACAAAAGAAGTGAGGGGAGCCCTTTGGTGATGGAAGGGATGTGGCATGAAGGATGGAGACCTGTTTGTCTGCCTCTGGACACAGGGATCACGCCAAGGAGAGGGAACTCCTGAGCTCAGCCCAAAAGCCCCAACTATAGCTGGGGCTCAGTGCCAGGCGCCCAGGCTACCCGTGCCGGGTCTCGCTCTGGGTGAAGCCCTTGCCCGGCTGCAGGAGGAAGAGTGTGCTGCCAGCAGTGCTCCCGTTCAAAGGTGCAACTACTTCACCAAGTGGAGCCTCTGCAGGTGACTGCTCTGGGCAGACAGGGATGCCAGGAAGACCATACTGTTGGCACAAAGGGCACTGGGGCTGGCCCATTAAGCTTACAAGGATTTTAGGCTGCTGTCGGGAGACCGACGGTGGGTCCCCAGATAAGAGCTGTTCTACTTTTTTTTTTTGCTTGCAGTTCCAAGCTAGGAAGCCTCTCCACTTGCTTTTCCAGCCCTTTCAGTGATGGACAGATGTAAGCAATGGAAGTGTTGCATGCCTGTGCAGCTACCCTGCTGCTTTGCTGGTATATTGGTTGATATTCCATGTAGCATTTGAGGAGTATTCAATATCAGTGAGTTAGCTTATCAGCTTCATATGTATAAACCAGATCCATTAGCTACTAAAAACCTTCAACTGTTATTGGAAATAATAGGGTGTTCCTTAAGTGGTCCGAACTTAGCAGAGATATAGATGGGGAAGCCCTCTCTAGATCATTATCTATTTTGAGTGTGCTCAGATGCATGTTAGTGAATCTTATCTGTTCCTAAGAGGAAATTCCAATACCTAGCTGTGCTGAAGGAAAAAAAAAAAAAGAGGTTTGGAAATTTCTCTGTGTGTTATCAACTGAAATCCTAGGAAATTTAATTTTAATTTCTCCAGGACTGAGATGACTTATAACCTCAACTGTAGGGTTGCAGCAATAGCAGTCAGTTGACTGGGCAAAGTTAAAGACAGTGACACTACTGAAGTTTGGATGTGTTCTTTCTCTTCCTACATCTGAACTTTTAGGGACTACTTTGAAAGACGAAGGCTAAATAGAAATTCAGTTAGGAAAAAAAAGAAGATTAAACCTAATGTAGCCACTAGATTTCAGGAGCTGATGTAAAATTCCCAGTCACAACAATATGGGTTAGATTACTGTCCTGGTTTCAGCTGGGATAGAGTTAAGTGTCTTCCTAGTAGCTGGTACAGTGCTGTATTCTGAGTTCAGTATGAGAAGAATGTTGATAACACACTGATGTTTTCAGTTGCTGCTAAGTAATGTTTAGTCCAAACTCAAGGATTTTTCAGCTTCTGATGCCCAGCCAGCGAGAAGGCTGGAGGGGCACAAGAAGTTGGGAGGGGACACAGCC
>JANZLQ010000078.1:5666559-5710960 GCA_026212715.1 Elanus axillaris | reverse complement strand
CGAGAAGGCTGGAGGGGCACAAGAAGTTGGGAGGGGACACAGCCAGGGCAGCTGACCCAAACTGGCCAACGAGGTATCATACCATGGGACGTCACATCCAGGAAATAACTGGGTGGTGGGGGAGTTGGGATCACCGCTCGGGGACTAACTGGGTGTCGATCGGCGGGTGATGAGCAATTACTCTGTGCACTATTTGTACATTTCAATCCTTTTGCTATTACTGTTGTCATTTTGTTAGTGTTGTTATCATTATAATTACTTTCTTCTTTTCTGTTCTATTAAACTGTTCTTATCTCAAACCATGAGTTTTACTTCTTTTTTTCCCAATTTTCTCCCCCATCCCGCTGTCGGGGGGGGGAAGGGGGTGAGCAGCTGCGTGGTGTTTAGTTGCTGGCTGGCGTTAAACCATGACAATTACAAATTGACAACTTCAGATTTCTCAGAGTCTTATGGTCATACCAAGAGGGAAAGGAGTAAGCAAGACAGGGAGATAGGTCCAGGATTAGACAACAAATATAAGTGGCAAAAATATTTAAATAAACTGTAGATAACCTGGGTTGTACTTCCATACATACTCACAGACCTTGGCTAATTAACAGCTCCATGTCTAATCTTTTATTCGCCCTGGTATACTAACATGAAATAAGAGAAATGAAAATGCCAAAAACTTGACTATCTAATAAAACTACCACCTAAGCTGTAAACACAGAAGCTGAAGAAAAAGAAAGAGGGCATAAAATAAGAATTAGTTATAAAAGATGAAAGCACATCATACATTCTTCCAACATAATAATCTATCAACTTTATAATAAAGTAGAATCATAATGTGGCTGCCCACATACAACAAAACCAAAACAAACAGATGATTAAATATCAGGATTTCAAAAAGATACCTCTGATCTTTCAGTTACAAGACTACTTCAAATGTTTAGAGATTTTTAGCTTGGCAAGAAAAGCCACCAGTCTAAAATGCATACACATATTTTTTTCAATGCTGCAGTTTACTAAAACTCTTTAGTGTTAATAAATAAGTTGACAGAGCTCAGATAATTTTATGACACTTCCCAGCTACAACAAAATATTGATTTCATAACACAGCCTATGGTTTAGAAAGAAAACCAGAAATATAGCATTTCCACAATGAAAAGTGAATCAATGCATTTCAAAATTGTATTGACTTCTCTAAGGGCAATCAAATCATGAGCAAACAATAGTTAGCCTAGTGATTTAGCTTAATCATCACTATTTCTTTTCAGTGTAACTAGGACCAGAATTTTGGCACCAGCCTTACAGAAGAATGCTAGGAATAATTCTTACATATCCTTAAGTACAATATACTATTCTCTTTAGATGTTATATTTAGAGCTGCTATTTAAAAATTCAACAATCCCAGTGAGGATTCTGTCTTTAAAATCTGTAACACAGCTTCACAACTTTCTACTCCATTTGACTAGGGACAGAAATATCTTTTTCCTCATCAAATAAAATGTTACTTCACGCTGGTCAAAACCCCACAAACCCTACTACAAAGACAACTTTCATGCATATATGCATATTGAACAAACATTATTGGTTGCTTCTTGTAAGACTATATCCTGATGCTATGTAATAGTTTCAATAAAATGTTGTAAAAACTTCAGAAACAGTTTATTTACATTTATAAGCATGCAAATTGTCAAGGATCTATAACTTTTTCCACATATTTTGAAAAAGAAACATTGGGTCCTGTACAGATGCTGACAGACAGAAGTGTAAGTTTTCATTTATTGGCCAAGTGTTATAATTCCAATAGCAAATGTAGCTCTCGTACGTGGTCATACAAATGAGACAGAGGAATTCTCATAGAGAACAACAGGACCGGTCCCATGATGGATACTCAGTATGAAGACAAACTCCTTAATTTAGGCTTTGTATTCAGGTCACTGCAGAATGAACAGCTTGGAGGTGATATGTTATTGATGAATTAATAGTAACCATTACTTTCAAGAAAGTATGGTAGGCTTTGATGTAATAGAAATTCTTATGGGAAGTGGGGATTAAGTCAATGGTAAAACCAAAACCAATAAAAATAGTAGCACAGGAAGACTGACTGCAATATAGGTATTTGCTAAAAGAGGGAAAAACCCATACCCTGTCACCACCACAAACCTTATTTCCTATTAGCTAATTCAAAGAAGGGTACTGATGGACATGAAAGAAATATTATCTAAAAAGAGAGGGACATAGGGACAAAAAATCAGGATTTTTACTAATAAGTTAACAGGAGCATTAATTTAAACAAACAAACAAACAAACAAAAAACCCCACCCTTTTAAAATGAGGTAAGAAAAAAAAAAGCTCCTAATAAAAGTGACACACGTCCACAACAAGAGAGGAAAACCACAATTATTTGCTATTATGTGGACTTGGCACAGCACCACGAGACTTGGGTGATATACTGAACACACTTCAGAGAGATTAAATTAACAGTTTTTCATGATCCAAATTTATTTGATTTTCTGCACTTCACCTCTCCCCTTAGTTGTGTGGCAACCCCTTCCTGGAATTACTGCACTACTGATGCACACCAGTTGAAAACAGAGGTAAAGAAGTTTTCTTTGTCAACAGCCTGTAGGCTCGCAAAATTGAACCTGTTCTTTTATCTGCCTATGTTCATTTAGCCCACCAAGCAGTCTTTATTAAAGCTGAGGCATCAGGCAGTCAAAGTTCATTAATACCATTTATATAATCTCTGCAGTTTCAATTAACTCAGCAAGACATTCTACTACATGATAACAGTCTCATTAATTCAATAAAATCCCATAACTATTAACAATATGGTCTATGTTAAACGGGGTGTCACCTAGTAGAAAATAATAGCTTTAACAGCTTGTGATGAAACTCAGGGCTTTTTTTTTTTTAAATTTGATCTGGCTAAATATTCCATCCTTATGCAGAAGGTATTATTTCTTCATAAGGAATCAAGAGGATTTTAAATATGAGCAGAGGGTAATTAAGTCCTTTTAAGTCATATCAAAGAGTAAAATAATACTTCTTATTCAATAAATGATAGACTAAATTAGCTGGAATGTGTTCTTCCGTTTTCCCATCATCAGTACTCTGGCCTATATTCACTAGAAAGGGGAGGCTGAATATTGCTGAAGTGTTTTCTTTAGCAGTGCCCTTCAAAATACAGCTCACAAATCTAATTTTTTCTTGTTCTCATGGAAGACTATTCCTTGCTCACAGTCTGTCAAACATGAGAAATAACCACCTGATAGAGATTTCATATGTTTGATAACTATACATTTCATTTTTTATACAATCTGTAAGACGGTTCTTTAGAAGTAACTGTTCCTTAAACTCACATGTGTCGTTTTTTTCAAGAAATGCCACTGATTTCCTGGCTTGAGGACAGGATGGTCATGGACCATGCCTGAAAGCAGAGTGTCTTATAAAACTCTTCACATTTACCGAATCTCTGTATTTTTGTCATGAAAAATTTTATGTCTACCTGAAGTTTGCTGCTCTACAGTTTATCCTTTGCCCATGCACACCGAGTATCCCTTAGTCTGTCAGTCTCTACTCTAGAGTTAATAGCCTGAAGAAACAAATAAAATACATTTGCATTGATACTCTGCATACTGGTCTTGCTATATTAATTTAGTATCAAGCTTGTACTCACTTCAAAACATTCAGAACAAATGTTAAATTAATTTAGCCTACATTCATGTAGATGCACAGTTAGTGCAGCTTTAAGGCTTTTTTTACCATTTTATCAAAAACGGTTTGAGCAGGCTCTCCTTCAGGTAAAACTACAAAAGTGGTACTGGTAACAACCTTATCCTTCAGTCAAGCATTTGTCAGCTGCATTGTATTTGGATGCTACAGGGTTAGATAAAGGATCTATTTGCAAACAAACCACATGGCTTTAGCATTTTGAGTAAGAACTTAAAACTATTATGTAAAATTTAAAATGGTAAACTTTGCCTAAATTTCAGAAGTCACTATTTATGCTTCTTGTTTATTCAGCACCAGTTTTAATCCTGCTGCATATTTCTTTCTTTACCTAAGCAGAGAAAGCCCTTTTTATTTTCTTTCTAAACCAATGCTGAAGAAAAAGATGTTTATAAAGAAATTTGAAGTTAGATAACTTAGCAACCTTAAAGAAAACAATTTGAGGGACTCTCTTATGAGGAAAAAGCATATGTTATTCAATGAGCTTACTTTTCTTACTATCCAGTTGACAAGCCGCTCCATGATTACTTTAGCGTTATGATACAACTTCAGATACAGCAGAACTACATTATTGTCAAACTGTATAGAAAATGTTGAGTCAATGAATGCCACCTGTACAGTATTTTCATTACCTGTTTATAAAGTAACTGCTCATTTTCTCTGGCGTAGCAGAACAGAACATCTGTAAGAATTTTCCTCACATTCTCTTGCTGGAAGTACTGCATTTCAGGAAAGCTGAAAATGAAGAAATACAGAGAAATTAAACAATATAGCGCACAGAATCTCAATTGCTGGTCTTCTAGAAATGGTTTTAGGTAGGACAGCATCTCCCTTGGCTGCTTTCCCACCACTCTGCTAGAGTAAGAACACTTCTAAAGCCTTGTTACATTTGTTTTGCAACAAAAATTCTGAATCATGTTCTTTAATATACAGCAGTCTGCTACGTAGATATGATGATATCACCAGTTATATTTAAATAAGTAATCCCTTTAAATATTATGAAAACTAGAGATGTGCAAGAATGAAATATAATGAAATATAATGACAGATTGTTTTAATCATCAGCTTTTTACAAACAGCCAATCCACTAAAAATGAATGACTTGGAGAATCTAATCAAAATAAAATGATGTACCACATGAGTATGTTCCTGCCTAAAGAATCAGGTTCCTTTGCTCCTCCATGTCATGAAAACAAGTTGAACTGAAGCAAAATGAAAGCAGACAGAATGAGAGGCAATGGCTGAAGCAAAGATCTACCCTCTCCTTCCTGTTATCTATTGATTAATTTGATTCAGGTACTGGCAAAATAAGCACTGAAGATCAAATCTCCATAGAGAAAAAACATACTTTATATGACATGCTCCCATTTTTTTAAAATGTGTCCGTGTTAGGTTGGCAACTGTTACTGGATCATCAGTCTGCCCTGAAGCTTCACTAACAGTGCTTACCCCTGCTCTTAATTTTTCTTAAGATGAAAGTTGGGCAAAGGAAGAGTACAAGAGCTACAATATGTTAAGGAAGTTTGTAAAATTTCCAGTTCTAAACTGGAGCAAAATGGAAGAAAGAAGAGTATGTCAGAAGAAGCATATACACAAGGGTTCAAAATTTCATGAACATTTAAAAAATTATTAGCATTTTAATGACAAGATTATTAAAATATCTCCTAATTGACATGAAAACCAGTATCCTAAGCTCCAATGTGCCTTACTGGCATTTTTTGTGATGCAACTTAATTAGGCATTCCACTGTCCTTATTAGCTGTCTCAAATAAACTTTACAATTATGAGACCATTTGATACTCTGGCAGGGCAAATATCCTTTAAATGAAACAGTATGATGTGGACCTAGCGTGAGAGTAAGTGAAAAAGGTTTCTGGGTAAATACTGTTATCTATGTATAATCCAGGCAAATGTAAATATTTACAATCTGTAACTATTCTGAAGCAACATTGACCTATGCATCCTGCTCCTTGACTGCTGGAGGTAGGAAATAAAGTGGTTATGTAGGACATACTGCAATGAATAACTGCACAATCAAAAGTGTTTTCATGCTTACTGAAGAAGTAACTAGACGGCAAAAAAAGTTTCATAAAGCAACCACTCCAAACCACATCCGGCTATATGGAGCAGTAACAAATAAAACCAAAAATCTGGAAAGGTAAAATACTAAAAAGAAAGGAAAAGGTAAAGTTGGACAAAAGAGAACAGAAGGGTACTTAAAAAGACAGCAATGCTAGGCCTCAGGCTAGACTGCTGAAATAAAGGCTACAGTATTGCCAGTTTGGAAATGAAATCACATGGATTGCAGATAAGTTTTTTTCAAGCAAGTTTTGTTTTTCCTGCTTCCCAGGTCTGAGCTACAATGCTAAACTTTACACCAGTTATATTAAGGCTGTTGTAAAGCCTGTCACAGAGAAGCAATATAGGGAATTATAATAAATTACTTCAGATAAAACTGTTAGCATTAATAATTATTGTGGTCATCTCACAGAGGTGGTGACAGGTAAGCACAGAAACGTAACTAATTAAGGCTAGAAAGGTGCTCTGAAATCCTTGGATGAAGGACCTGAATCAAGAGCCAAGTCAGAGAAGACACCATGGCTTAAACACTGCAATGCTGAAGTCCTGAGAAAGGCATTGGGATGAAGAGTGTAACGTTTTCCTGGCACCTGGTGGGGGTAATGGTAGACCAACATTTGGAAACTTGTATGCACTTGTACTAATCATATTACTGTAAAGGAAGGACACAGCTGAGACCAAAAGTGCATTACAGCAGATGGCAATCGACATAATTTAGGGGTTTGAAGAGATTATTTCTGAAGGACTGTTATTCAGGCTTGCCCTATGAAGTTTAGGAAGAGAAGACTAACAAAGAAAACTCAAAAATACACAGAGATATCTGTGAGGATCTAGTAATACCAGAGATTGTGACAGAAAGGATAATAACCAACTCAGGAATAAGCTGGCTGAAGTATTAATTATAGTAAATGTAAATACAAGAGATCATGAGGGAACTCTCAGTTCAGGATGGATTTTTATGCGGAATGTCATTTTATGATTAAGGCACTGTTTTAGAAACGCAGTATCCTCAAACCAGGCAAGGTAAGAATACTTTTCATGAACACTAGAATATTACATTTAATTACATTTCTGAGAAAGACTGCGTAAGGACATGGGAATTTTGCTAGCCTTTTTTACAACTGCTACAATTAAACAATGGCACATTGAAATCCCTGCTTTCTGAAAGTGAAGACCAGCATGAATCAGTTATCATATTTTAAAAGATTCCTCTAGCCCATTTAGGGGCCCTTACACCAGAGGCATCCAGACTTTGATACAGAAGAAACTTAGGCTGGCAACCAAATAAAAGGATGCACAAATACTTTATGAAACAAATTTGGTGGCAAACAGAAATGAGGCTCTTAACCACAGCCACAGAGTGATCATCTTTTCTTTCATGAACAGATTCCATCCCCTGCTATTCCCCAACTCTTTTACTCAGCTGGAATAGGGAAAGCTACTAAACCAAAAAAAATGGAAGATGCTCTCACAACTGCAAAGGTTTGGTAAAGAATAATAATAACTGCCCTCCTGTTGCTCACTTTTGTTTTGAAAATGAATAAACTGGTGTATAAAGGTAGCTCTCCCTTCCCATAGTCCCTCCTCTTACATAGAAACTAGTTTTTGTCTCCTGTGTTCATACTGAATGGATTGCTGTTTTTTCACGTCTCTTCTATATGCTTAGGAAGGATGTAGCTACCTAATTGCTTCACCACTACCTTTTTTATGGGTGCTTTTTTTTTTTTTTTCATTTGGGAGATGGAGATTTTGAAACAGTAGCACTCATCACTACTCATCTTCACACAGCGTCCATTGTCCTAAACTGTGATTTTTACTCGTGAAGCAGAAATTAGGTAGACCAATATATAAAAACACTACTACAAAAGAAAAGATATCCACTTGATTATTCTACTGGGAAGGCCTCCTAAGCATTTTGTTTTCTTAAAATACTGGAAAGAGGGTAATCAAATCTAGCCATTTACAATCCTAGATGTACAAGGTGATGCCAGCAAGTAGACTGGTATTTTGATTTGACTGGTAGCTAGATGCCCTTGCATCTGCCAATTTGCTGATTTCTATTTCTGCAGAGTATTTTGAAAAATTCTTCTTTATCACTTACCTTCTTAATCACTACAAAATAAATCAGCATTGTTCCTTGGTACATCTTTTGAATGACAGTAATTAACCATTGCATTCTTAAGTCTGTTACGAGTTACTATGGTGCTAGTTCACACACACTTTCCTTTCTTCGTAGAATAATAGAATGCAGTATTATAGTCATAACTTAGTTGGTACTGCTATCTGCATTTAAAGAAAGGCTTTTACTGGGATTATAGTAAACCTCCCTTACCCTCCTTCCACCCTCATTTTTAAAAGCTTCTCACTTGAGATAGAAGGAGATGGTGATGGGTTCCAGCTCAAAAGTACACGTTTCTAGACAGCTGAAGGAAAATCCATTCTGAAACTCAACTACCGTAAAAAATGTCAGGTGATTAATTAGAAATGCTGATCACTAATGAGTTCAGACTAACTTAACAAAATCCTTCTCTACTTGCCTTGTAAATATTGGAAGTTCTTACTATGCAAGAGGCAAAAAATTGTATTTAGACATTATGGATTGGATTACTCTCACCTGACTTTAGGTGACTACAGTTTAGTTAGGTACAGGTGAGCTAGAAGCCTTTTATAGTTACAGGACTACAGAAGATTCTCTACACCATGATTCATCAGACCTATACTAGACATTAACTTTAGGAAGAGATGATTTGTGCCCTAGAATTCTTCAGGCACATAATCTGTAAAGGATGAGTAGCCCAGTTGTGAGCATCTATGTTTTACAAATCTAATTATTAGGTGAGATAAGGATTCACAAAATGCGTATGAACCTTTATCACAGTTCCCTTTAGGTAACAGAATTCTGAAATATAAAACAATTTAAACCAATACCAATTTAAAAAAGCATATTTCTACCACTTCTCCCATCTATTATTACTATACTTCAGAGAATTCTAATAAAAACATAATAGAGGAAATTTTTTACTGCTTTGATAGATGGGACTCTGGTTTGCTACTACTCTCTGTGGAGTTAGCACCACCCACTACAGCATTATTTACTTGATGCTGTTGGATGATAGAGTACTGAACTTGATGACAAAGAATATAAAAATGTTCATTAAATAAGAAACAGAAGCTAGAAGGTAATGACTATGCTAACTGAATATAATACTCAAGTATTTCAACTTTTAATAAAAAGCATTGTAAATTAATGACAAATTTTTAAATTATAACTCCAGGAATTTATTTAAAGAATGAAAATGAAAAGGACAACATTAAAGAGACGGTACTTACATTCCAAAGCCAAGGAATGTAGAACTTACTGCTTCTTACACTAATGATAGTTTACAAACAAATACATATGTATACATAAAATACACACTATGTTTTATGATTAGGCAAACAACAAGTGTATACATAAATGCATGTAGTTTGTCAAATAAATTCATGTTACTTTGATAAAATTTGCTTCTTCATTGTTTGCCTTATTTTGATATTGATGACACATAATGTATGCTGCTATTGTTTCAAGTAGACATTATTTTCTATAAATACATAAATGGAAATTTCCTTAGTCACTGTTACTGATATTAGTGAATATTACTCACTCTGCCATTTGCCAGAGTGACAGCCCGGACTTATATACATATATATAATATATATATAAAAATATATATAAAAGTAACAGTCTTACATCCAACATAACCTCCATACAACTTTACATTCTCCAATTATAGTTTAGATACGTATATATTTTAATCTTAGAACATCCTGAACTGTTTCCTTTAACAAACAAAAAATACCATCTGTTGTGAGAATGCACATGAAAGCATACTCAGATTTTAATTATACATCTCATGGCAAAATGTATTCAAGAATGGGTCTAGGGATGGACATATAAAATACTGCAAAACCAGACAGCAATGATTTCTTCTGCATGACTTTGTTTCTGTAAATGAAAATGTGTGAGCTTGGGATTTGTACAATCTATGACTATCATCAGTTTTTTCAAGTTATAAGGAAAAATATTTGCAATACAGTAAAATTTCACATTGTGGCCAACCACTAATTGAATTGAAATAGATTTATGTATCAGTCAATGCTTCCACTCTGAAAAGAAATGTTTTCAGGAACTGAGTGTTCTAACTCAAATTCCTAAACAGGAATGACCTAAGGGCCAAGAAGATGAAAACATAATAATAGTAATACTAGGACAAATTTCAAAAGACATATGTGACAAATAACACTAGAAAAGTGATAAATAAAAAGAGAAATGCTTAACTTCTCTAGATGAATGACATTTCCCTTACTAATTACAAACTGCTTTTTAAAATTATTGATTGAATAAGTGTTAAGAATTAAAGAAAGTCATCTGTTCAATCTTGTATTATGATCATAATTTAGTCAAAAGACCTTCCAGTTTCTCTTACCTTCTCTTTGTTTCATATAGAAAACTCTACTTTAAATTTCATATAGTAATACATTTCCTAATATCTTAATTTGTAAGAGCTTTTCTTCAATGTTACCAATAAATCTCCAGGGTTTAATGTTTAACTCCATTTTGTCTTTCACTTTAAGAAAGCTGTCTTTTTATATATTTAACATATATTTCCACACATTCGTTTTCAACAGTCCTGACTTTTCTCCTAACCGAAATCAAGAAAACACAATAGAATGTATTACCACATAAAAATGCAGAACCTAAATTTATATATATATATATATTTCTTTAAAGATCTACATACGTTCTTGTCACATCTTGTTCAATCATTGCTCGAAGCTCTTTATCCTGGAAAAATTTATTCCAAAGACTCTGAAATAAGGAAAAATAATTGCATGAAACAGAGACTTCTACTAATACTTAAGGCTTATATACTACATCAGCAAAGCACTGTACAAATATTAACTAATTAATCCTCAACGTTCCTCTAGATAGGTATATCAATATTTTACAGGTGAAAAAGAAAGTTGGTGACCAGCCCAATTGAGAAAGTCAGTTTAGGTCAGAGATGAAAACATTCAGGTTCCTGGATCCTTGTTCTAGGCTCATTCCATTTGCTCACTGGATAGCTGCAGGTCTGTGAGTTACTTGTAAGGGGTCTAGCAAGAATATTTAGAAAGGTAGAGTAAATTCAAAAGCACCAGAACAAGCAGCTCAAAGGAAAAAAATTCAGTAGTTCACTCACAGAAAAAGGTCTGTATCACCGTACTGTACTACATTTCTCCTATGAGTGTGTGGACTCTTAACTGGAAGCTGCTATAACTTCCAGAATGAGAAATTGTTTGGAAGTAAGCTAGTTTGTCTTAGTGGAGGCAAAATCAAACAAGTAATGTATGATAATCAAATACCTGTTATGAAATTGTCATCATTGTAATGGTACACACACACAGTGCAGATCAAGACTGGCTATTCTAAAAAAGTTCATATATGTAAAATGAGGGTATTTAAAGCTCACTGTTACCTCAAAAAAAAAAAAAAAGAGTCTGAAGTAGGTTTAGCTGCTTCTATATCTGTGCTGATGACCATTTCCATTATGTTTCTTTGGTTTCCATGCCTTGTTTACCAATATTTTGCAAAACTAACCTGAAAGAAGTCAGCAAATGTTGTTTGTATGCTCCAGAAAAAGCATTGTAAAGCCTATTTTTTATTGTAAAGGGATGGTAGCTTAGCCATATTGATTAAAATACAGAAGGAACACCATCTATAGCAGTCTTTTCATGCAGGTTAGTTTTCAGATAGCAGCAGCACCAGTGAATGAAATACCATACAAAGAGTGGCTACAATACTTCCAGAATTTCTTGCTCCCTTGTAAGCAACTCATTGCCATGGTGGATTATGCTCCACAGAAAAAAAAGAGAATGTAAATTAATGTTATCTAGCAGAAGGAAGGTAAAATAACAAAAAAGAAAAAGTTAATTAGCTTCTGTATTTGTGTTACAACCTGTGAAAAAAACCCCAAACTTTAAAAGTATTTTTATCCTTGACAATGTCTGACATAAAACTAGTAGCTTTTTAATTTGCAGCTCTTTTCATGCAGCTAGATCCCATTTTGAACCCTCCCTGCCCCTGCTCCCACCCTGGTCCATCAGAGCGAAGGACGAGGGAAACAGAAACTGCACTGCAGAAAAGAAGCAAAACCCCAGGACAATGAAAGGGTAAAACATTAAGTCACTGCAGAGGCTCAAAGGCACTTCGCTCTTCACTCCTAGGCCTGATTTTGGCCTGTGGCTTTGTTCTATGGATTAATCCCCTGCCACATACTCTGACGCGTTAACCTTTGTCTTCTGTCTCCTAAAGACATCACAGGCAGAAAGAAGGTTGTGCCACTGTGTATAACCACAAACCACAGCAGAAACACTTTAAATCTTTTACATTTGACACAACTTTCTGTCCAGCTGGATGCAAGAATGGTTTGATGGCATGCACAGACATATTGGCTGCAGAGCCACCAACGTGCCCATGATTAATACCTCCATGTTTCAGCAAGCAAATTTCACTTTTGTTCTACATTAAATATGAAGCAAAGTACCACACTAAATACAAACAAGATATGGGCTTTTGTTTGTCACCAAATAGAAATGCAAGTAGTGCCACCAAAGATATCTGTGACAGTCTTTCCAGGTGTAAATCTCTTAAATGCAGCCAAACAAAATATTTTCACGGTATTAAGTTATTTTGAAAATTTAACAAAAAAGAATTTTCAAAAATGGTAACATAATTAACAGAAAAGCTTAAGGATATGTACTATAAATACTTAAGAGCTTTTCAGGTATAAAAAATGCAGTAGAAAAACAGCTTAAAAAAAAAAAAACAGTTGCCCAAAATTAAGCTCCCAAATCTACATGTAAGCCCTCCTCAAAGTGTCATGCCTTTGAAAATACCAAGCTACTAGGAGGTCCTATTAACTTCAATGAGAGTTGGTTGCTCTGCACTTAATGACAATCAAGCTGAACACTTTTACCACATTTTCAGTATTTCTTTAAAATCTGGATCTTTCATTTTGCAGCTGACTGCTTTATGATTAGAAAATAAACTTTTGTTTCTTTTAACTATAAAGAATTAAAAACCTTGGAAGAAATGCCTATCTTGCAGCCTGGTACTTCACACATTATCTCAGCACGTATACAACTCAGACATAGAACAATTCTGTTTTTGCTGGAGAAAAACTTCCAAGGCTGAACAGCCTTCCAGAGGAGGGTTCTTCAGTATTTGCTGTTAACAGCATTTCCTTCATATTGACTGTTTAAATGCTCCTTCAGCTAAAGCCATTTTATATATAAAATGAAAACACACAGTGATAAAAAAGCATATGAGTCAAAGAAAGGATATGCTGTGAAACTGGACTTACAGTCCAGCACTGATTTTCTGTTCATCACAGCCTTCCCTGCAGTAAGACCTGAAGAATCATAATATTAACCTGGAAATGAGCATTTCTGGTTGTTCAGCAGAGCCTGTGAACACAGGTCAGTTTGGAAATTTAGGAAGGAGATTTTAGCACTTGCCATTTTGCCTTCTTCAGCAGGGACTCGTGTCAGTAAGATGATGAGAATTTTGGTAGCATGTGTTGATAGAACCAAGGGTCAACTTACCCCCTCGTCCTGAGAGAGTGGGTTGTTGATTATCAGATCTTGCTGCCCTGCTTTCCGAGGGTTTGTAATGTGCTGGATAAAAACAGAAAAAAAATCAAATCCTCTTCTGTTATACTATAAGTATTAATATCTGTGTCAAAGCATGAGAGTAGAGAACCTATTTTGTACAAACTTACAATTTCTTTGATCTTAGTGTAAGAAGTTCTTAAGTCTGAAGTGGTTTTAATCCATTGACTTCTGTCTTGGGGTAGAACCTCCAGAAATAACTATCAATGAAACAAAATAAATCCGTTAATTTTTATCAATTTAACACAGTTTTTCACATAAATTCTACCAGATAGCATAAACCACCTCAGAAAGAACGAGCAAGTACTCGACACATAAGAAGAAAGCAAAGGCCTGTAAAATACTCCTGGCTTTAGCACTTTCAGTCAATAAATAGGAAGGTAGAAACAATGCAGTTCTGTGGTACAAAATAAAGCATTAATAACAACTGAAGCCACAAACTCAAGCTTTGTAATCTGTCACAACTTCAGTAAAGTTAATTGAGACTTCCAAGGCAGAAACAAAATGCAGAGATGAAAATAAGTATACAAACTTGAAGGTATTTACATAACACTGATGAGCTAATGCAACATGCTTAAAACCAAATATGAATGTGGAACAGAAATTAAGCACTCAGAGATATACTCTACCTAAGAAATGTGGAAAGGGAAAATCTAAATCTATAGAAAAGAAACATGTTCTAGAATTCTGCCAGACAATTAAAAGAGATGATTTTGCAAAAAGTCCTTGAGAATGCCTACATCTCAGTTCATTCACATTTCTGTTTAAAAAGGCTTAGAAAGAAACATCTATTGGAAAATACTATTTAATTGCCTATAAAGTAAGGAAAAAAATCAGAATATTTTCTTGCTTTTTAAATGTTTATATTTACACATTATAAAATGTTTATATTTACACATTATAAACTGTTAAGAAACAGTAAAGTGACAAACAAGAAACATTCCTAAATTACTAAAAATACTTAAATATTTCAGAACTTAACAAAAACATAGGCAATATTTTTAAAACTGGCAGTCTAGACCAGAGCCCTAACCCATACTGGGACATGCAAATAAAACCAGTGTTATTTCTAAGCTAAAACCATTCCTTGATGCATTAGCGGACAGTGAGAGACTTGATGGTTTTCTTTGTTCAGGGTTTTGAGTTATGGCCTCCTAATTTAGAGGTTCAAGAAGCAACAGACTGGTAAACAATGCTTGTGGCATATATTCATCTGGCCTCCTGAAGAAAGTATTTTCATTAACTTTGTATTTGTTCAATGCTACACACATTTCAAATTACAAATTTCTTTCATTCATATACAAAGAGTATTTTCATTTTCTTTTTATAGGTCTTTGTGCCAAAGTGAAGCTTGAGAAATTCTAAGTGAGGTAATTTAAATTATCAGTGCTAACAGCAACTCTACAAAGGAAAATGTTCTCTACCATCATAGTTAGTGCAGAACATAAGACCTGATGTCAGTGCAACAAAATTCTTTTGGACTTTATACAGCATCTCAGTATTACTTTGCTTTCTTTCTCTTCTCCTTCCCCTGCAACTTTCAAAAATAGAGTAAGAGCCCCCTGAGGACCTGCTGTGTTTTAAGATTGGAGGACCTGGCTTCCCCCTCTATCCAGTCATTACAAGAGGGATCTGTCTTCATTTTCTCATTTCAGTGGGAAAAGCTGCTAGCAGAAGCATCATACCGATTTCAAAGGAGTCCCAAGTTCCACAAAACATAAATTGTGAGACAAACTTCCTTTTATTTCCAATGCATGACTTAATTGCACAGACTGAGAAGAGAGATGGCTGTGTGGCACTCAATTCTAAACACACCACCCAGCACAAAGATATTCTTTCCTAGGAATCTTTTGCTATCACCCGCAATTCAGCTTTAAGGCAACTCAATATGATTAGCAAATGTCCTATGAATTATAAAAATGAGTAGGAAAACATTGGGATGAAGTGTCTCGGAAAATTCATGATTCTTTGCATCAATAATCTTCCAGCGCATCAGGTAATGTGTTGATATATTGCAACCACAAACTGTAAATAAATATTTTCTCTTCTTACCTTCCAGCAAACACTACGGAACCTGCTGCTTCTCAGCTGCCCATTAATCCCCTTCAGCCGTATAGTTGCCAAGTAATTGTTGTTTACAAATAGTTCTTCCCATTCTTTACTGCATGCAAAAGCAAAAGGAATGAACATTTAAACAAAAAAAAGCCTTAGCTGATTTAAGCACTATATGACACTACAAAATTTGGATAAGCAAAGGAAAGGAACTTTTTTTTAATGTATATATTTAGTTGTGTACCATTTCTAAACGCATGGCTGTCTTTTTGGACACATTTCTTCTTTGGATTTAATGAATATGTAGATCGCTATAATTATGCCAGCTACTGAAATTCATAATGTCTATGGAGGCTATTCCATTTCCTCTAAAATGTTGGTACTGCAGTTCAGTGAATAAACAAGAAAAATGAATATTAATATAAGCACATTCATGTTTCAGCTGTAGACAAAGAAGTACCTATTCCAAAAATATGCAACAGCAAAGTATACTGTTGACTGTATTAGCTCCTCACATGACATATTTGCTTAAATGAACCTTCTTTTCTTCTTAATGTCAAGCTGGGCAGTTAAGCATAATAGAAGATGACTTTCTTTAACATTTAGTGCTATTTACTATTGAAATCACTCCTACTTCTTTCTACATGATCAGTTTTAAAATTTTAACAGGTGCTAGCAAATTCAAAAAAAACATCAAAAAATTAAAAAGCCTCACTGTATAAACTGTTAAAGGCAAGCTTGAGTACCTTGCAGTACCTATGGCTGACTAGATAAACAACCTAAATATGCCTCCCAGGCATGCAGGCACCAGGGGCCTAACACCTGTGCCTCATTAATATACAAGTAAATCTGCTCTACTGGGAAACAATTGGAAATTAATTGTCCCAAACCATCTACTGAGTTTGAATAAAAGAATTAAATCTATATTTCCTGCACCTTCTACTGAAACGAATCTCAAGAACAGTATAAGCCATCCGATGGTCTTAGTAGCCCAAGACTTGCTCACAGATTTCTGCAACCACTCTAAAATCCGAAGGGTAATTTCAGTGGAAAGAGCTGGGTTATGTGCAAGGAAATGTGTTTCAGAATTATTTTCAATGCATGTCCTTAAGGTGAACATCTCCTTCTCCCACTGTCACATGGGAGACTATTACTTCTCCACGGGAGACCAAATGAAACCAGAAAGAGGGAAACAGCTATTGTGACTCCAGGGTAAGATCTCACCAGATTTCCTTTGCTAAGGAGGGTCACAGAGTGGGTTATACTAAATACCAACAAAGTCTGGTTTTGCAAACTGCCCTAAATCTCTCCAAGCTGAAGTTAGATAGTTTTCAGCCTTTTAAGGTGAGTTGTGAGCAGGACTTTTTTTTAAACCTTGTTTTAGATAAAACTTGTTCCGTTTCAGAACAGAATTCTATGATACAGTTGCTGGGAATGCTTGGGGAACGAACTTGGTGAGCCAGGAAATTATGGTCCTGTTCCTCTGAGACAGGAGCAAGCTCATGATCCACGCTAGGACCGGAAGCGTTGTGTTTGTGAATGCATCACCCTTCAGGTAGGATCATTTTCTAAAGAAATAGGGTGTTTACTTCTGGGCCTTGATTATTAATTATTTTAAAAAGCGAAGGTACTGTGGATAAGAGCAGAGACGGCTAAAGCAGTGTTAGCCTGCAGGGTATGGGCTGCTTTCCCTTCGGCCAACTGCCAGTATTCCCAGGTGACCGAACCAGCAGCCGTTAACTCCAGCAGCGTGGGCAGCTTCCTTCCCGCCTGCCACATCCCCTACTCTGTTAAGTCGGAAAGACGATCCGGTCATTTCACTGGCTCCCTATCTCCCGTACACCCTCACCTTCTGCAGCGAGCTGCCTACGGTTGTTTTCCACGATTCTGTCTCCTTTAAATACAACGTATGGTATATAGCAGACACAGCTTGAGAAAAATCTGGCCCTTTCTTTCACAGTCATTTATACTCAGTAACTACAGTATATTATGCCTATCTAAATATCCCTCCTGTTTCTATCATGTATAATATTCTTCATTTGCCTTTGTAAATTTTGTAGCATCATTGGCCATTGTAACTACTGCCAAGCTGCCTCCCTAAGGCAGCGATGCTTCAGGAGTGACACATTCCCCTGTGCACACAACAGGTCAGACTCTGAAGCTATTCACATTGTTCTGCAAGTGGATGACATTCCCACAACATCTTTGAAAATGCCGGTATGTCAGCTGAGTTAGCAAAAGGTTTCAACCAGTGTAACTGTGAATAGAAAGAACAGAGAGGAAAGAAACTCTTCGGGTTTTTTTTTTTTTTTTCACCAACTGATTGGAGTGACTGTTACACAGTAAGAAAGTAATTTCAACACTTCTTAAATTGTATTAGTTCAGATACTATGCTTTGTTTGGGTTTGGGTTTGTTTGTGTTTTTTTTTAAATTTGTAATGCAATTCCAAACACATTTTGAATAAAATTACATTTAAAACAGCCAAAAGAAATCTGGCAAGATCGTATCTCCTCTGCATCCCCCCTTGTCTGCTGGGATCACTAAAAAGAAAAGTTAGAAGCAACTGAAAAAAAAGATTTGGAAGCTGGAATCTGTTTCAGTTTTAGTAAGGCTGGATGGTATCTAAAATCCTTTCCAAAGAGCAGAACACTAATTGATTTCTCAGGTATTCTGAATGAAGGCTAATAAATTAAGCCTTACAATTCTAGAGACTGTTTCAATAATGGTAACACTGTATGATATCAACAAGCTATCAGTTCTAAAAGGATAATTTTTAAAATGATATAGCCCTATACTGTAAACTAATATCTATGAGCCTTGTAAACCCAGGCTTGCAGAAAACTCATCGGTCAAAGTGAAATGAGCAATGAAGATTGGAACTGAAGTCTACCACATCCCATTTGCTTCACTGAAGTGAAAGACTTCAAGAGCCAGTTGGAACCACTTAAACTATGAATAAGCACATGCAATTGTTTTTAATCAAACTAGAAAATTAAATGCATAATCATGTATTAATACCACCTTTAGGTTGTACAATTAAAACAAAGGCAAATGCTGATGTTAATGTTTTCTGGTTATTTTGTACATATTTTTAATATCATAGTCTTATTTAAATATCCTGTCTAATATACTACCATACATATTGTAAAGTCTTCATAATATAAGACCTGCATGAGGAAAAAGTAATTGCATTAATGTTTCTATAAGAAACTTAATTTCACATGCTGTATCTATGCAGTAACCATACAATGTAAAATATTTATTGGCATGAGTTAGGGACAGTTGCATTACTTCAAAGTGGGAGAAGTGCTCAATATGTATGAATGAAAAAGCAAGCAAATCAATGGAAGGGATGAAGGTTGCAGATTCGTTCTGCAAGGTTTGTTCTTAGTTCTCATCTGTTCCTTTCCATCTTCTGAAACACGCATTTATGTCATACCTACAAGACTTTGAATCTCTCTACAACAGAATTTTATACTGGGGTCCACTCTGATAGACACACTTTCTTGCTTATAAGAAATAAAGTTGTGGATTACAAACATGAGATTCTCATACATAAAAGTCCAAAGATTTGAAAGAGAAATGTTTCTTTCTGTCAACACACTGTAAGGAAGGGAGCACAAAGAGCAGGACTTTACTTCAAAAAGTCTAGTAAAATTTTATATGCACTTAAATCCCATTTTTAAAAAGGTATTTAAATCCCTAAGCTCTAGCACCTTAGTAAAAGACACTGGAACGCCACTATTGCCCAGCTATAGAGGAGCAAGCAACAATAAACTCCATAAGAATGAGTGACACCAGTATGTAACAAGATGCCTGGAACATAATTCTGGAATTCAAATAGTAGTTCCCAGAGTTTTACTGAGGCAATACTGAGCTGTGGCAGTGTTGAGGAGAGGTAACAAAGACTTTCTTCCACTGATAGCCTCTGGCTCTTGTACTAAATTTTGATGTGCAGCATACTGGCAAAACCAATGCCTTGAGCATAGATACGCAGAAGAATGCAACGGTAGCCCACCTAAGCTCATTACAAAATAAATACTCTGTTCAGAAGAGGAAGAAATACAAACGAGGAGGAGTTGTGTAGCACAGAGCAATCACCGCTAGTTAACTTTTGCATTTACCAATTTACAGTATAAAGCTGTTCATACAGTATAAAGCTGTTCATATGGACAAATGCAGATCCTTCCGAAGTTTAAAGCTAGTGTAAGAAGCATTTTTGTACTATGATGTTCAGACAATACCAAACTTGGTGGAAGACACTACACCCCATAGAAATGTAAAATGTGACTAGCTGGATCAAACTACAATTTACATCACTGAAAAAGGGCAAAGAATCAGTTCTGGGACTGCAGGGGCTCAGACCTACCAGGTAAATATTATTGTCCATAATTACTTCGCTATCATTTGAAGCTGTGGGTAATAAAGAAACCAGTATCTATCATGTTATTAGACAGTGTGTATCCTTATTTTGCCTCATGCATTTTTAAAATATTCTATGCCAAGTTTTGAAATCCCTTTTTTTGTGTCCATGATGAAAGAAGACCAATTTAATATTTACAACAACATTCAGATAACAAAGAATACTTCTCAGTTCATGGAAGAATACTGCAATACTATTGAAAGGTGTGAACATTTGCATACATATTTAAGCTTTCAATCTAAATCTCAAGCTTATTCCACCCTCTAGACCAATACTGAAGGATAAAATGGATAGTCTCATAGAGATCCAAAGAAAACTCTTGAGCAGTGCTGCTAGTATTGGCAAAATCATCTTAAAACAAAATGGTGTGCAAGCTCCCAGAAAAGCCAATTTCACTTTTTTATCCTGTTTTTTTGTTCATCTTCAAAATGTGCTTTTTAAAATGTTGAAACCCAAACTTAGCTCCCCAGAGGCACTCAATGAAGCAAAAGGCTACTGAACAGGCCATCAGAAAGAAAACAAATTCTTGAATTATTGTGTCATATGTTTTGCAATATGAGGTCTTTATTGATAGGAACATCAATAAGTGAATGTAGTATCTATATTTAAATAGAGGCAACAGTTCTTTTCAAACTTACTGCATAAATCCAAGAAACATGCATAGTTTGTATTATTTATTATGCCATAAAATCAGCAGTTGAGAAAAAAGTGAGGCAACAGCCAGGAATGTAATAAAAACAGAGTTAATTCTATAAAAACAGGGGGGAAAACAATTGAAAGGTACTATCAAGTAATAAGCAGTAAGTTTCTAAAACAAAACCATTTCTGCAACACACGGATTTTATTTGCTACCCTGAAAATCCACTTGACAGCCTTAATGTGAAGGCTTATCAATCTGCTTGGAAAGTATATGTATTTTCCTCTGTTTCTCAAACTCCTGCCTCAGGTTACGAGGCAGAGTTAACAGCCATGTTAAGTGTGAACATGCATGGCTGTGCTTCTGGGAGGCTCAACATTCAAAGGCCAGATTTTTCTACAATCAGTTCAGGTTTCATCCACTTTTGGCTGACATACAGTTAAAAAGTTTTGCATGAAGGAAGGTAAAATCACTTTTTGAAAGTAAACATTCCAGCAAAAAAATAAGGTTATTAGCTAGATATACTCTTTAAGCTATTGGCATGTGTGTAATACAGTTCTTGGAACTGAAATAAGGCCGCACTGGCAGCGGGACGCTTTGTCAGTACCTCTCCTAACAGCACTGGATCTGACACAGAACCCCGAGATACCTTTCTCCATACTCCAAATTGTCCACTTTGCATTGGTGGCTCTCAGCCAAAGAGCCAGGTTTGGCCCTGGGAGAGCACTTCCAACCTGGTAATTGTTCAGCTTTTGTAGAAGAATTCGTGTTACAGTCTCTTCAAAGTCATAATTTCATCAGCTTGTTCTCCTCTACTCATTACTTTACGCACACATTTACAAAATGATGAAAAAAACCATATATATTATGCTCAATTATTTTTATTTTTGTATTGTAACTGATTTGCCAGTTGCAGAGTCAAGGCTTTCTAGTTTAAATCCCCCCAACACCTTTGAAACCCTTTGCATGTACAGGTAGAACATTTACTTTCTAGTTCTCCAGATTACAGTTCCCTTCTGCTATTTTTACCCTTCTGTTAATTCATACCCATAGCTAACCAGAGCTCTGTGAAGTTTGTGTGTTCACATGCATGCAGCCTTGTTATATGAATAGACATGCATTCTTTAAGAGGAAAGGTAAGAGCTTCCTGTAGTACATAACAGAAGTTAAAAGCTACAGCTCTACAAATCATCAAACTAAACCATGGATGTATTAAGGAGAAGGGAGATAGATACCTTTTGTAGGAATATGCCCCAAAATGTCTCTGCTTACTCACACCTGACTAGCAACAGGTCTAGAACAGGCATAGTCATGACAATATTTAAAAATAAGCACCCAATTTCAAAACTCAGGTGATTTTATGATGTGCAGAGTGGCAAATGCAAAATCCTGTTTAATATTGTTAATTCCATCTTAACTTTGTAAATCCGCCCATTTTGCATGCAATAACATTAGAAAATGAGTAAGTGATTTAATGATATAACTTTAATCTCTTGAACTGACTAGGTTTTATTACCATTATTAAAACACATGTAGTCTCATTAAAAGCAAGTCTTTGCTCTTTAGATTTATTTCAGTTGTACATTATTTTGAGAAACCTTTTGTTTTCAAGCTTCTTTGGATTAAAAACTGTAATTGCTCAAACCTGCCATCTTGCATTCAAGTTTTACATACAGTTCTAGGTCACAGTGGTTTTGTTTTTTTTAAACCAAAATGAAATCACTGATCAGATGTATTTTGAGCAGAGTGTAGGAAAATCAAGATATATGGTTTAAACTTCAGTAGTTCTGTTAAGAAGGTGTAGTACACAATTCTTCCATTTAAAATCCCAGAGATAGTGGGAGCACTGAGGTAGTACTCAGCAAAGAACTGACCATCTCTAGGTTCTCTTGCTGTTAAACTCAGCCAACAACTCACTCCCTGTTCTGTGGCAAATGTTCTTGCTTTTATGTCACTGCGCATCTCATGGACTAGAAGCTAATGCCAGCATGATTAAGACCTTTAAAAGCGTACTTCAGCAAGAAGAAAAATACAATGTCATTCACTTGTCAGTGTAAGTTGTGTTCCTGCAAAGACAATGTGAGTTCTGAGTTTTAGATGAATGACAATGATGAAGTTCACTTCATTACTTAGACACACTGATCTTCAGAATTTTTAATAAATATTTCAAATTCATTATTGCCAGATTTTGTGTGAGAAGAAAGAATTGTGAAAGGTTTTGGGGCCAAAATGAAAATCACAAGAGCAATCCCATTGAGTTCCTTTCTTTTCTATCAAGTTTACTAAGGGACTAATGGTGCTTACAAAAAAGGAAAAATCTTCATTTACAAAAAAAAAAAAAAAGAACAAAATACTTCTGAAATTTTTCCAACCTGATATTTCTCACCTCACATGGCATGCTGCTCATGCTATTTAGCTTAGCACTGAATTTTTGCTTAGAAATTAATGTTTTTCACTAATACAGCCCTTCTTTCTTCTGCTCTTGCCACAGGTGCCACCTCCTTCATATTTAGAACAAATTAATTCCATTTTTAGGATTTTGAATAATAGGGTTTGTAGTTCTCCTTGTTGAACTTTGTGAAGCTCCTGTCAGCCCATTTCTCCAGCCTGTCAAGGTCTCTGTGGATGGCAGCAACACCATCTTCTGTATAAGCCACCCCCCTCAGTTTTCTGTCATCTGCGAAGTTGCTGAAGGTACACTCTGCCCCATCATCAAAATCATTAATGAAGATGTTAAACACAACTGGAGCTAATATTGACACCTGAGGTACACTGCTAATTACCAGCTGCCTTGACTTTGTGCCACTGATCACAATCCTCTGAGCCAGTTTTCAACCCACTTCACTGTGCTTATCCAGCTCATACATCAACAGCTTGTCTATGAGGATCTTACGGCATACAACATCAAAGGCATTCCTGAAGTCCAGGTACACAACATCCACTGCTCTGCCCTCATCTCCCAGGCCAGTCTTTTCATCATAGAAGGTTATCAAGTTGGTCAAGCATGACTTCCTCTTGGTGCATCCATGCTGACTACTCCTGATGAACCTTCTTGTCCTTCATGTACCTGGCAATGGTTCCCAGGATTAGCTGCTTCATCACCTTCCCAGGGATCAAGGTAAGGTTGACCGACCTGGCACCCTGGGTCCTCCTTCTTCCTTGTGAAAAAAAGGAAGGATGCAAGCACTAAGAAGTCTCCTTACAGAGCTGAGAGAGCTTCTCCTTCTATTCCCAAATTTTTGTATCTCAAAATATTTGAAAAACCCAATAGGAACAAGCTTGTTCTTTACAGCTCTTGATTATGTGTGGACACACAGTGAACAAAGTTAGGAAAAATAGGTTATAATTGCACGGGGGTGGCTTCAAAGTGAAACAATAAAGAACCACCTGTGTATAACCAAGGCTAAATAGGCTTGTGTAGATGGGAAAGGCCTGCTTCCTAACGGATTAAGACAAGAGTTTTCCACAAGGTGGAGGCACGTAAATTGCCTGCATCTTCACACTACCTTTAACGTATAAGGACAGAGGCTGTGGAACGATTTGTGGCTCAGCTGCTAAGAAAAGCCATTGGTGAAAGAGGAATCAAACTAATTTCACTATCTGCTTTTGGAAGTGGGTAAAACCAGGGAGGAACAGCTTGCACCCGTTGCCATCTTTCTTCTGTATGCTCAGTATCAGTCCTGCGGTTGTTGGCTGGCACACAAGAAACATGCCTCAGCCAGCAGGACCACATTGCCTTTTTGCAGTAAGAAAGAACACATCTGGTAAGCAGAATCTGTAAGAAGTCAGGGGAAGAAAATGGAATACTCAAGTCTTTCTTATACTAGATCTTCTGCCTGTTTGAAATACCAGCACAAGGAGGAATATATGTTGTCTACATAACCCACAGGTCTTGGGCAATCATCACTTATGGAGTTTAAGCCACACAGGAAAGAACTTTATCTTGATACACAGGGTAGAAATTAAACTTATATACAAGTGCACAGATGTATTAAGAAATTATCCAGCTTATTAGTCAACGGTCTCTGAATCATAAAGTAAGCTAACAACACAAGTATGAAAAGCAAGCTTTTTTTAGGCTATATATTTATTAGAAGCAGTATTAATGTATGAATCCACCTTGGAAGAAAATAACTGTCCTTGAGATGTTAGATTCTGTCAGCCAAATTGAATGTCTGCATCAATGGCTCTCCCTAAAAGTCATAATTAGGTCATTAAAATATATTTAGAAAAATAGCCTGTAAAATAAAGTTAAAAAATACTCACCTTCATTTTATTTCATAGGTCACTGTTATACCATCTAATAAGATAATTAAAAACATGCAAGCAGCTGGTACTGAGGCTAAACAGATTAATGTAATAGTCTGTAGTCATATGTGCTGGCAAGGGGTTCACCTCTTTGGCGAGGAGAAGGTCAGCTGCCCTTGGGAAGGTAGGAGAAAGACAGTATTTCTACTTGCCAGTGGCACTGCATTGCAGATACTGAAACCAGAGACCCACACCTATTTTTCTTTTCCTTTTGGTGAAGTCTGTCCAATTTGCACATCCAGAAAAGGCTTCAACCATAGCAGTAAAATAATACAGTAGAGTGGAGCTCAAATATTTTCCTCAAGTTTCTCATGTTTTAAAGATGAGAGCTACTACATGTCTAAATCCTTGTTCAAAGTTTTCCAATATTGAACTTCAAATTTTGATGACATGTTTCTAGGAAATAATTTTCATAATTTCTGTTAGTAAAGCTTCTTCCCAAGTACACAAAGAATACTTCCATCAGAGCCTGAAGACCAGCTAGAAAATTTGCTGTGACCTGACAGGACACATTCACAAACTCACAGAATATTTAGAAACATGTGCCAGTCGCATGTGCTTTTCACTTACATTACTTACAAACTTTATGACATAAAGGGAAATGCTCACTATCTGAACATAAGCAGCATTAAATCTGTGCTGTGATCAACACAAGGGAGAGCCACAAACTCTAAGGTGACACCATCATATTAAAAATAAAACCATACAAATAGTTCTGGAGCATTATAAATATTTCAAAGGATAATGATCTGACATCCTTTATTAATATATACACACACACTCAAAGTCTTGTACTGGACAGTGTAAAATTGTCCTTTAAACCAGAAAGTGTTGGAATCAAGTAACACCCCCTGCTCTGTGGGTTTTTTTGTTGTGGCAAAACCAATATGCTCTTAAGAGCACTTTAATAGCAAAACACATTCACAGTCAAATATTTTTAAACATTTGGAGTTGCCTCTTCTCCTAAATAAATTGTAAGAGACTGGTACTGATAAAACATAAAGCAGCTTCTGCTTCACTAAAAATTTTCAGTAGAATTTTGCATGTATTAGCCTTTTGCAAGCATGACATCTACCATGACCCCAAGGTGCCTTTGCCTCTTCTAGGGCAAAAATTCACTAGCCAGTCTTTTTTAAATACAACAGACAGAAACACATTGGGCAAACAAGACTATCATCAGTTTTATCAAATTACTAACTTACTGAAACACTATTCACTGAAAGTATCTTAAAATAAGACCAAACCTCCAATGAGTCCTTAAAGAAGTAATAACCATTTACCATTGTTATCTTTCAAGGTAGTTTAAGATTCACTTTTCATCCTTCATAAGTATTATTTGCTCATTTTTACTTAACATGCAGCACAGAACTATATCTATCAACACAACATTCAACACAACATTCAACCCAACCAGCAAATTTACAGCCAGTCTCATATGACGAGAGTTACTTGCCACTGAGCAGAAAATACTCATTTCACACCTTAAACATTGTAATACTACTTAATAACAGTGCTAGCTTGCCAACTATTAAAAGTCATAGGTTTCTTTTATATATGTATCTGTGTATACACACACAGACACAGACATATATATACACGGTACTATCTTGCTTTATCATCTTACCTCTAATTATAACAGTAATATTCTGGCAGCAGTATATGGGACTGCTTTTAAAATATTAATTAACTTCAGTTTTGTAAGTTAGGCTGTAATCCTCTCTGACAGAATACGATTATTATCCACTGGAAGTTGTAGCCAACATCGTATTTATTATATGCAATTTGGACTGCGGAATATGGAGACACAAAGGCCAACTTTAACCTCCTCTTATTTGTGGAGCACTAAAGATGTCTAAGGATTCACTGTGGTTTGGGCTGGGCCGGCTTAGCTCCTGGAGTAGGTCACAGTGGGACGAGGGCTGCTGGATGAGTGAAGAAGGGGTAGGAAGAAAGGGTCGGACCTCAGCCCCACGGCTTATACTCCCATGGAACCAGAGTCTGGCTGAGCCTGGCTTCTTCTCCAAGTTTCACCTTGGCAGGTACAACAGCTGGGGCTCTGAGTCAACAGCTTGCAGGTAAAAATGTCCTGGATATAATGGCAGAGGGAGCTCTCAACTCCTTCCTTTTGCTGATCTGGCTAAATTCTCTTTTGCCTGTTTTTCAGAGACTGCCTCATGGTCTCTGTATCTCCCTATGCTTCTCACCCCCAAAACACAAAGATTATTCTGGGTGGTATTTTTGAGCACTTCTTTTAACTTAGGCAGTATGTTGCATGCATTAGAGAACACAAATATGACAAGAAATCGAGTCAGGCAGAACCCTGAAATGGATCTGCTAACATATTTTTCTCAAAGTGAACATGCTACCTGCCCTCGAAGGGTTTTGTATCATCACAAAGTAGGCTTCATCAGAGCGGACTTACTAGAATTCAGAAAATTGGAAGGATTTGTAAATCCAGCCTCCCCTGCCCCACTGCGTCCCTGCAGGCCCACCCTTTCTTCCAACCTTGCTCTCAGTCCAGAAGCTTCCTCTGGTTGCTTGAATCGCAACACACTCTCTGCTGTTCCCTCTAGGTCCTTACGACAAGTCTGTCTTTTCAACATCCTCAAGACCAGGCTGTTTGCCCCCTGCTCTCCTCAGCGACGTCTCAGTCTCCAGCCTGCGACAGGTTCCCCGGGCGCCGCGTCCCTGCTCCCTGCAGTGAGGGGCTGGCTCCCCGTGCCCCCCAGCGCAGCTCACCCCTGCGAGACGGTGCGATACTCCCCAGCCAGACGGCTGCAGCCAGGATGAGGCCGACGGGCAGGTTCCTCCTGCCTGCCTGCCTACACCTCTTTGAAGTACAGAGACTCCGGCAGACTACAAACGAAACATGGAGAAGATGCCATCCACTGTAGGTCAACAAACGAATCCAAAATAATCACGTGGTAAGCTTCTTTTATTTTACCACACGTGGTAAGCTTCTTTTATTTTACCACGCTTACGCATCAAAATCAGATGCAGTCATTCTGGTTAGCGCAAATCTTACTATTAATTTACCAGTCATAAGGACAAAGATTTAGCATTTGTAGTAGCACAGGCAGTATTTTACTGGCTGAAAGATGAAACTACACATCTGCTGATTACCTTCTGTGCTTTCAAGTACAAGACAGCCTCTGGTATACACCCAAGCAAGACTCAAACTCAGTGACGGTGCTGCAAAGTGTTGCTTAGCATCGTGTTTCTTTAACTGGTGTTTACTACCAACAGAACTGAAATGTTACTTTCCTGTCAGAAAACCTCAAACTTAACAAATCCTGGCTCTGGTTTTTGACCTGAAATAACGAGCAAGTAAGAGTTCCATGTGGTCCACAGATCCAGTTACTTCAGAGAAGATCAGAAAGGTGATCCCTGGTGACTTAAATATTCAACAACATTTAGCTTAGCTGCTATGAGTTTAAGCAAGAATTTCTAATTTATTGCATACTTTGGAGAAAAAAAAAACAATCTTAAAAATATTTAGAATTACAAACATCCCAAACTCATTAGTTAAGCATATTTTGACCCAAAAAGAAAAAAAAATCCAGAAAACAACTTTTCAGATCGTTCCTTAATGAAATCTTTCATGTCCTTTAGTCTACTGACTGTTGCAATTTAGATTGTACAATACTCTTAAAATATATAGACCTGTTCTTTTGCTTTGAATAGATCATGCTTCTTACTATATTCAAACTTTTAAAAATTAGAAAATAAATATAGAAATTTACCAACCTGTAAGAAAGAAATGTTCCATCAGAATCTGAGGTATGGTGTGTGCTTCCATTTTCATTTGATCCTCCTAATACAAAAATAAAACACCTTTGTTATAAGACAAAACCCTGATAATAAATAACACAATATCGATGAGAATTGCAATTGATTTTACCATATATGGTAACTTTAGTTTACAACAAAACCTACATAGACAAGCCACAACTTTTTATCTTTGAATTCTTACAGCTGGCAAGAGAGACAACTTGCCTCCATGTTCAATTTGGAATCTGAATGTTCTGAGAATCTGAGATTCAATTTCACTTAAAGTTTTGATTGAGGCCCTCCTCAACTTATTAAACACAATTTTACTAGTATAAGATTACAGAGAAATAAATAGGTGAGGTTGATTTTACTAACACTAAGTCAAAGAACGTAAAAGTTCATCTATTCCGTGAAAGGTTTCAAGTTAACTGTACGATACCAGATATTTTTTGTCATAGCACAAGTTCAAAGCTTCTCTGAAACTACCTAACATGTCTGCAAAACATCTTGTTTTATATCCTGTGGGCTGTTTATACATAGAACAGTGTTGTTCACAGAAGCCAAGGATTACAAGAAACCCTCCCTTCCTATAACAACTACTTCTACCGAAGGACTGTTAAAAGCTAGAAAAAGAATAATCTACTTTTCAAAGCGAATTTATTCATGTCCTGTTTTATACTATTTATTCTTGCACAACCTGTCATTTAGCTTGATAATTCTTCTATGTCCCTGTCTATTTCCTTAATTCATTTACAGATAGCATTTCACACTTTTGTGTCCTCTGTTCTGCTTACTGAAATCAAGTTCTTTCAGTCTTTTTCCTAAATGAGGCTCCCTATTCCCTGTTTTATTTAAATCAGTCCTTCTTACACATGGAAAAGAAGGGACAGGAGCTGTAGACAGCATACTGAAAACTTAATCAGTTGATTCTCTGGACAGTGGTTTTCTTCTCTATCCAAAAAATCTTGCTCAATACAGTCTATAGTCACGCCACACCATCTTGCATTTTCACAGCCATCCTTAACCAACAGTGCTACATGTTCAATCTTCATTTTTATTTACAAAAAGTTTGCAGTTTACAGTAAAAATTCTTGCTAGTACAATACTGTATTTCACACTATATTATGCTGTTTCTAGTCCTCTTTTCCTCAGAAAGGACCAGTCCTACCTGAATACTCTATTTGTGCTTGCACTGGACACTAGCTTCTAATATTTTTTCTTCATAAAAATCCATCAATGCAGTCTCTTGCTATGTGGCAAGACAATAAATGAAAATACTGGATAAGATCAGTTTCACCACGAACTCCACTAAAAATAATTCTTTCATTTAAATCTGCATTTCTCTATTCATCTCATAATTACTATATTTCACTAATCCCCATCCTTTCTATTTTATAACATCTCCTGTGGCACTACATCACATGGTTTACTGAGGTCCAGATAGACTTCACATATCTCCTTAATGTATATTTTGAAAGGCTAACAGGTTAGCTGGCTACAGTCTCCTGTTTAATAGAAACCCTGCACTGAAATTTATGCCATTCGCTTTTCTTTTCTCTCTTACTTCTTCCTTAAAAACATTTCTACAGCCCTGCACAGGTAATAGCAAGCCTATATAGCTGATTTGCTATCACTTTTTTTTTCTCTTAATATAAGCACAGGTACTACACTTCCCCTCCTTCAAATATATGCTATCAGCCATGAACTAAAACACTAAAAAATTGTTCCATGCAGCAGTATTTATCGGTATTCTTGAAAGACATTTACTCTGCAAGTCAGATGCTTTCATCTTTATTGGACATGCTAATTTATAATATCTACCCAACACTCCCTTTTATTTTATTTATTTATTTTCAGGCCTTTGCCTGCAATTTTGTTTTTACTGAAAATTAAAACTTTTCTGGTTTAGACCATACCTGGATTACATTTAATATCATTTGTCCATTCACACTGCACAATGGCTCTAGTTTTCTTCCCCAGAAAGCTTCTTTACATAGTCAAGTAATATTTTCTCATTAATTTAAATTCCCTTCTTATGATCTAATTCAACTTAACTTTTGCTAATTGTCACTATAACCCCACACTTTCTGATATCAGGAGGTCGCCTTACTTGCAGATCAAGCTGTTTTCCTGTTTCTTTCAGGATCTTTGCTTACTCCAGATATTCTTTAAAAAATACTTTATCATTTACTTTGCTACAGAACTTTCCTTCCAAGTGTTTTTTTGTCACCTAATTTGGAATGCACTTCTTTTATTAACTTTTGCACCTTTGTCTAAAATAAATCCCAAACCTCTAGCATATTTTAGTCTAAAATCACTCAGTCCAGTTGATTTCACTAATTAGCACTCTCAATTTATTTTGAAAATGGAAATCCTACTTAATCAATCTGCTTTTTGTTTACTAAATTTAACTAAATTAACAACACCAGATATTTCATCCAGGAGCCGACCCTCCCGTTATTAATAACCATCTGTTCCTTTTTTCCTTGTATCTTGGAAAATAGTCTCCCATATTGGGACAATTTTAAGTAATACGCTTTTTTCATATATTACCCATCTCCACATCTGATCCTGAGCATTCAGAGAAATGACTGAACTCTGTTCAGTCTCTTTTAAAGCCATATGGTCAGGTGCAGTGATACTGGCCAATTTATTATAGGGACACAGCACATCAAAATGGGTCCTGAATGCACTACTGCACTTTATTTATACTCAGACAACTACTAAGCATTCACCTATCACACTAGTCAGACTGAAAAATAAAACTCATTCACAAGGTTAAGTTCATATGAAAACCATCTTCTGGGACTCTTTTCAAGAATGGCAACATGATCTTCTTCCCATCTGAAGAATGAGGTTTAAGAATATCTCAAAAACTGCAAGGCCATTAACATCTTCCAACTAACCCATCTGTCCTGCTAGAAGAGTCAACAGGACTCTGCAAATAAAACCAGAATCTTGATGATAAAAGTTGTTCTTTCCTCAGGATCCCACAGCGAACATTTGGTAGGATCCTGGATCTGCTACACCCACTTAGCTGTCCTTCACAAACTACTCCGTGTGCAGATTGCTTTATTCTGAAGCTTTCTCTCAAAAGACAACAATTTCCTTTATTTAAACAATCCCCACAACACTTCAGCATTCTTAATCGTATACCCATTGTTAAAACTCATATTCATACAAATTACTTGGGAGTTTTTTTGAGAGTCACTTTTGCTGCTCCATCCTATCATGAGCAGCAGCTACCAAAACTGGATAGGACGAGGTACATTCAGCTTTCAAAACCAGGATTTAGTGGAGTGGGCATTTCTGAGGTGGTTTTCTTGCTCCCTAGCTTTTAAGACAGTTACGTCTGTTATGACATGTTGAAAGATGATTTAGATGTCTTTCACTGAAAGTGATAAAAGTGATAAAGCAAAGTGCAAAGTATTCATTGACTTAAAAGAAGATCCCCTAAATTTTACCTATTTTTATCCAGAATGCTTTCTAGCAAATCCTGATAAGTTTTCACAGTTAGCAAGACTTGAGAACAAACAGGACAGGTGCTTTACTAACTAATGACAATAAGCTGTGGGTATCCATGCCCTGGATCACCTCTCCTCAGGCAAGTTCCAGTTATTCCTCCTTTTGAAGGTATAGTGAACTCCCAGTATAACAGATAGATTACTTGTACCTTCTTCAGTGATAATAACCCAAGTTTCTGGTAAAATCTGGATCTATACTGAACGTAAAATCTGGATCTATACTGAACAGTTACGAATGCGAGATTTATGATGCTGGTAATAGAATCTGTGGTCTCCTTTAAAAATCCTAGCTGATGCAGTATTATCGTAATCTTTGGGCCCTTTCTGAGACTCAAAAATTGGAAGAAGGGCTCGGTCAAAGAAACAGAGGGTGCTCTACCAGCCCTGCCCCACACCTCCCGAAAAGGTTTCCAAAGTTCAAACACAAAACCTAGGGGGAAAAAAACCTGGTAAAATACATCTTACCGCACTTGCAGCAGAAAGAGAAGGGAAACAACTAGTACTATAACAAGCATCAGTATCAAAGTAAGTATGGCTAAGGTGCTTTCAGCACTAGAGCAGTCACTGGTTTTAATAATAAAATAAGGCAGTATCCTTCCAAAGGGACTGAAAATCATCTGGCTATCTTTCTTGCTGCTGCTCTAACTGGACAAACTCTCTCTTCTGGGAATGAACACTTTCTGCTGAAAGAATTCAGTTCTATTGCCCTATTCTAGTAAAGGCTGTTCTTGTGCATGGAGACCAAGGGCTAAAGGGAGCTGGCACTTGGGCAGCTGGGACCTGGTACTACCGGACACAGCTGACAGCTGTTTCAAGAGAATTTGTGTAACTTGAAATTGGTGCTTTTACTAAGCAGTCAAAAAAGAACATTTCAAATGCTGGCTTCTTTAGACTGCAGGGATGCATGGAGAAGGATTTGTAAACTGTACATTTACTAGGGTACTAGATTCACCCAGAACACACAGGCTTGTCACTTGCTGCAACTGTTTTCTTGTAAGAACATGTTTAAGATTCTAGACATAGCATAAAATAGATGAACCCAGAATAAGGAGGATGCCAAATACACTTTCTGAAGATTACCTGAAAACCATGTGTAGAATTTGTAAGGAGAAGGCTAATTTAAATACACACACTACTTTCATATTTTTATATTTTAACAGCCCATTATACTGATAGTGTAATATCTTCTTTGAGAAGAGCTTTTTCAGGGTGCAGCACACAGCTTCCACTTCAGGCAATAAGAAGAAACTGGATAGCGTTTCAGAGCCCCAGTTCAAGTGCGGGAAGATGCTCTGGGTACGCACTGGGCACAATGAGCACTCTGAGCTTAAGCAAATGCTCAACGAGAGCAAAACAGCATGTGAAGAATGATGTAGGGATCAGACATTTCTCACTCCTCTCCCTCATTACCTCTCTGAAAACAGCTATTTTCTGTGAGATGCAAAAATTCAGCACAGGACTTCTTACAGAGGAGAGGTAGGATACTCTCATAAACAGCAGCAAGTCTATGAAGACAAGAAGCTTGAGTGACATCCCCTTACTCTATGGATATAAACCTACTTTTAAAAATAACTGCACTCTATTTTTTTATTTTGAAAATATGTTTTGATACTGAAGAAATGTCTTTATATATATATATATATATTTCTGTATGTATGTTTACACACATATATGCATGTCTATGTGTGGGTACACATATATATTTATATAGTGCTAACTGATTTACCAATCTTGTGTCAGCTATGAAAGGGTTTTATGGCTGGCAGTTTAGGAATTCGTGATAAAAGTGATCCCACTTAGGAAATCAAACTGTGCATTCCCCTGCTTACAAGTGTCAAAATGGAGACAGATCTCTCTGCTGACAAGTTTGCATTCTGCTTAATATTTTCTTTGTATTCTAATCAAAGGTTAAAATGTTGTTAAAAACCAAAATTTATTTAACAGTTGTGAAAATTTAAGTTGAGGTTGATATAAAACACCCGATCATTAATGCAGTATTTTATGATTAGAGATAAGAAAAATTTTAACACAAATATATGCTTGCAGTCTAAGGTTGTCAATTCTTATAACATGACTTCCAAATTCCACGCTACATTCATTTTCAGCATATTTAAAGCTTAATAATTTAATGATTTATCCAATTTTAATTTATACTTTCAAAACCACTTTGAACAATCTGAGGTGCCACTGGAGATCATAACAGTGGTCCTGGTTAAGTCAAATAATAATTATAGCGCTTTCACTTTAAAGATGAGATTATTTTTAATTATTGAGTGAAGTACTTGAGGTACCATACTTATATAATTACGCTACTCATTAAATGGTTATTGAAAGCTGAAATGTAATTTTAATGACAGCTACCTATTTTTCTTTGCACACTTTATAGATGACAGATCAGTCAGGAATTCTAGTTTGCTCAAAAAATCCTTGCAGCTGCACTGGTTCTTTCAGGTGTAAAACAATTAAGCTGTGCTTTTTTTTAAACTTTAAACATTTTTTTTCCTCAAATTATATTTATGTGATATACAGGAACTAGTAAAAACACAACAATAATGCATGGATATTTTTTCTGCTTCACAGTAACACCAAAATTCTGGCCCTAAACTATGCATTCCAAACAATATCCCCCCAAACTAGTGACAATACAAATATGGAAGAATGATTTTAGTCAAAATGTGTTCCTCATATAATGCAAACAAAAAAGAAAATGCTTAACAGATTGCAGACCTTTATTGTGAGTATAAAGGGGTAATCAACATACAATAAGCATTTTACTATGCATTATAACTATATATAATGCCACGAGACTCCTTTGCTTTTTGTAACACCAAGGTTCACAACTCTTCAAACATAAAATTCCTTCGTACTATTTATTCCATGGGTAGATATTCATCAAACTGATCTGGGTGAAATTTATTCTAATATGTAGGAATCTCTGACAATTGACACCATAGAGTTGTGGTCTCAGGAACGAGCACCTAAAGACTGATGCTCCGTATGTTAATTCTTTACAGGCGATGTTCAAAATTCAGCATATTTGTCCATTGTTCCAAAGGCCGGTTCAAATTAACCTTTCCTTTTTCACAATGAAAACCAAACAGAAGAGTAAATTTGTTTCATTAACAGTATTAAAGCGAAGATTTCTTAGTTTGCTGTATGGGGAAAAGGCAATAAAGTTTTGAAGAGGGAAAAACTGCTTTGTTCCTTCAATCCCCTAGTTGAAATTAATTATAGCAAATGTTTATGAAAACATCTGTTCCATACAGTTATAAATTCTTAATTTTAGCACGGGCGATTCCAGGCTCCTCTATTATTTTGAAAGAGAGCAGCCTGACAATTGAAGGGTTTACAAAAGAGCAGACAATTTGTATTTCTACAGCACCAAATATGCAGTTTGGAAAGTCTTCAGGATCTCTGCAGCAAAGAAGGAAAAAAAAAAAAAAATACAAAAAGACTAAGCTGACTGAAGCTTTCCGATTTGGGTCCGCCGGTAGACCAAAATGGCAGTAGGAGGAGAAAAATAAAGATAAAAGGAGAACTAATCCCCAAACATACGGCAAACTGAGATTTTACTCCATAAACTAGATCTTTAAAAAGTAAAACGTAGCGGAGCGATGGGTTTCTCCGCGATGCCTTTGGATGGATTCCCGAGGAGCGAGGGAGGGAAGCCGACGCTCGGCACTGCTGCGCGGTGCCAAGAGAGGGTGCTGCGGAGTTGAAGATGCCGCCGTCGCTGCATCCCGCCGCGGCTCAGCCCGGTACCGGCGGCCCCTCCGCGGCGGCAGACAAGCGTCCGACTTGCTGCCGAGCACCCTGGCAACTACAGTGTTACATCCAATTTACACCAAATAAGCTTTTGAAATGATTAAACGGAGCAGGCTCGAAGCAGTGTACAGGAACTGAAAATAAGGCCTTCAGCTAAAGAACTGAGTGCACAGCACCTGTGATACTCATTAACTAATTGTTAGGCTGGAAAGTTGAAGACCGTTTCACTCCGAGCGAGTTTTTTAAGTTTTCTGAAATAAATACGATGCAACTTTCTGGTGGGCAATCTTATAAGCACAAACCTGACTCTCCGTCCCTTGCTTCAAGTTCATTTAGCATTAGATGCATACTTGGAATGCATGTGTTGCTTGGTACAGATTTTTTGGTAGCATTTTAGTTTCAACAGCTGTGTCCGAAAATACTATATTTTGCCATGAATGAAACAAAAAATTATACACTATGATAACGCAGATAATTAACTGTGAGACTTCGCCATTAGAAGTACAAAAGTCTTACCCAGGCTGAAATATTTCATTTGTTTATCCTTCGACGTTCATACGAGAAAAATGCATTATGCATTAACAGTGGTTTTTTCTGCGTTAAGCTTATTTGAGTTTGGAAAGGAACACAACTGTAAAACACAATACAGTACCTGCACATACGCTAATCTTGCAATAGTGAAAGCTGGTCACATTTGGAAATACGTAAGGAACACTGACACCAAGGTGCAAAATCAAAGCCTGTTTTAGCCCTGCAGAAAGCTGCTGAACAATATGATAGGCAGACACACTGATTTGCAGTTATGAACAAAAACTTCTGGAGATAGCAAGAATATCTTGTATTGCACGTTGCTCAAACCCAGTCAATTCCGGTATCTTTTGGACTGCTGATTTATAACAATCAAGTGGCATCTTCTATGATCTTCGCATATAAAATCACAATTGCATATGTGTACACGCATATATGAGTAAACTCTGTGCATTCTCCCAGCAAAATCTCGGTTTGAAATAATTTTGTCTATGCACTTCAGTTTAAATCAAGACACATAAAAATAAGAGGGTTTCCATTTTAAGTGAAACTGCTTCTGAGTGTTCACAAATCTAAACACCAACCCTGTCATTAGGTTAACCTGTAAATTAACATACCACTTTTCCACATGTAAAATGTATGTGTAAAAAAGCGTGGATGGGAAAAGATACACAAAAGTCTAGATGACTGATTTTGAAATTAGAATGTAGCATCAGTGTTGAAGAAATGTAGCCCCTTGCAGTTCAATTTAAAATAATATTAACAATAAGTATATTCAAAGGGCTTATTTATAGTATTTCTTTTCCTGATGAAGCCTCTGCATTTACTAAACCAGGCTGAGCTATACACTGTATTCTAAACTAAAAACAAAATAAACAGAATAAGGAATTTTACTCTAATACCACTGAACTAATTCATACAAATGCTGGAGAAGAATTCTCAGGTGATTGCAAAGTAGAGAAATCTTAAATAATTTACATCCAGAGGTGTTTTAATATAATCTCTTTGAGCATGACGGGAAGGCCAAGTTTAGCTGTGATGCTACCAGTGATCTAAACACTTCAGAAAATGCACGTACATGGAAAAACAGTTTGAATTCCTCTTTAGTGGGAACCACACAAGACTAGCTTATATAAGCAAATGTGACTTCCACAGAAGTCAATAAGCATTTAGACCAGTAATGCCTAGATTGAATTTGTTACCAGCAGCAATAAAACTGGTAAAAGAAAAAATCCACAGGATAAGGTAAAATGTGATTCTTCTCACTTTTTTTTTTTTAGTCACTGTTTCTCCTAGTGCACCTGTCTTTGGTGCACAGTAAATTACATTTCTGTTCATATGCTCAGTGCTACAGCCTGTATCTGCTACTTAACCTGGCTGATCGTTTACCATGAATAACTTAAACAAGCTCCTAGGTCATCATCAAATATGACACAAAAGACTCCAGGATAAGATACAAACATTTTAATGTAGTCTGATGGAAGCGGAAGCTGTATACCTAATAAACAGTATCAACTCTAACTTCAGTAAATTCTTTAAGAGCACACACACTTAACAAAATAGCAAATTAGTAAAATTAGACGATAGAGTAATCCAGTATAACTAGGGACAAGCAGCACAATTAGACTTTGCACATAAAGAAAAAAATCTTAGAAGCCGCCTGGCATCATCGCTAGGAACTTACGTCCCATGATACACAAATGCCGAGTGACTTATCACTTGCATCCAGAAGAATTTAGCTAATTTTAACTTATAAACAGCCTAAAAGGCCTTTGAGCTATAAATTGCAATAATCTAAAGATGGCAAGAGGCAATAAACATGAGTTAATGACTCAGCATCCTCCTGAGATAGCACTGGTCATGCAGCTTTGCTTAATCTTAGACATGCACAATCACTGTAAAAAGGTGGTCTCCAGAGACCATTTACACTGACAATAAGAAAAACATAACATCTCTTTATATGTTTGAAGGCTACTATTGTCCTTTATTTTACTTCAATTACATCCTATTTTTAACCATATTTCTATCTTATAGATAGATGCAATCCTTCTGTTTGGGATAATAAATTGTATGTAAGTATAGTTTGATTTTCATATTCAAAAGCAGTAACATATATTCCACTCAGACTAGGAAAAAAACGGAGACAAAAAAGATTGAGCGGAAGTTTTCTAACATTCTGTTGTTTTGCCAAGATTAAATGATAGTAGAAGGCAAACGAGAAAGGATTAAGTGCTCTTTTATTGAAATAGAATTGCCCTTTCAACAAGAAGCTAGCTGCTCTTCAACTGACAATAACAGGTTTATCAGGAGAAAGGCCAGCCTGGCCAGGAAGCCACGTGGTAGTGACACGCAGCCTCACCTCCTAAAGTTGGGGGTTGGTCTCATCATAACCAGGACCAGAGGTTCAAAAGAGCGCGAGCAATTCTACCTGCTTGCTTTGCTGCTCTTATCAAAGGAAGCTACTACAGCAGGCTGATGACTTACAGCACTGATGGATGTCAAAGGCTTCTCCTGAAAGCAGAATGTACTTTCTTGGACCTTCTTTGAATGTAAATACATTTAGAAACGCTGTGAAAATCCTGCCATTTTTCTTTGCCCAGAACATACACACGAAGATGTACAGCCTGAAATCAGAGCATCCGCGTGGCTGCTGACACATGCATAACTAGCTACTCGCTTATCTGGAATGGGATAACAGACAGCATTTATGGCTAGGAGGCAACCAGAAAGAATAAAAGAAGCAGCACTCTTGCCACAAATGGAAACGGGGAAATTCAGGCACACGAGAAAAGAAAAGGCAGTGGAGCTACCTGGCATCCCGTGGAAGGGCTGGCACTGCCCCAGAGAGCCAGCAGCTGAACTGCAGGCTTTGGCTCTGAGGCAGAGGAAGCAGATGAGAAGCTTGAAGTTAGGAAGTTGTCACAGAGATGCAAGCCTGGGCAATGCCTGGACTTCCCTCACATGCTGTAGTTTTAAAAGCACAGAGTATGAGGTGAATGAAGAAGGTCCCACGTGAAGCAACATGGGAAGCAGCCGGTTACTAAAAGACGCAGGGCCAGGGAGAGGCACTTGGGCACCCACAGCATCCCTGACACCCCAGGACGCTCGGCTCCTCCAGCTCCCTCCAGCTGCAACCTCCTCCTCCCCTACCCCAACTCCTTCCAGCACTGCTGGAAGCAGTCAGGTCTGTAGGTCTGACAGGCTGCTTTGGATTTATATCAACATAAACTGCAGAATAATCTGTGGAATTAGTTAGAAATAGGATCCTGCATGTACCTATTGAAAAGACAGGTTTTTAATAATGTAACTACATAACGCATTTTAGTAGCCTTACACTGCCCCCCCTCCCTGCAAAGTAGAGAGAGAACCAATGGTTTATTGAACTATGAACACAACATCTTAGAAGCGCATATGATTTTTACTTCCTTTAGCCATCATTCATAACACAAACAGAAAGCATATTTTTTCATTCCCTTACAAATCTATTATGTGAATGATTTTGAAAAAAAGCAACTTCGTCTCTGAGTAAAGTTTAAAGTTATCTGGGTAAAACTTAAAGGAGATGTACCATCAGTAGCAGAGTCATAATTCAGAAGTACTCTTTAAAAAATAAAAAAAAATCACGTTAGGATACTGTTAGCTTATGACGGCACCAGTATCTGGCAACTTGAGCAAGATGGCCTGAAAAAAATCCAAACGACCTGAAAATCAACACCACTGCCACACAGACTCAAATACTCAACCCTGAAAGGGATGCTCCTGCTGCCAATGGAACAGGCCTTATCCTTATCAAATTAACCATACAGAAGGAACCTGCAGCACAAACGGACACCTGAGCTTAAAGCTGCCTAGCTTGGCTTTGTAAGATGCAGCCAGGAAGCCCTAGACTCCTTATCTGAGGCTGTAATTGAGGCTGCTACTTCTCAGAATACACTGTGTATCAAGTAGACCCATACCTCAGAGAACATGACATGGAGCAGTACCCTAGCCTTTCTATAAATTTCTCCGATGAAAAAACATGTCACTGAACAGTATAAAAGAAGTACCGAGCTAGAGCTTTTAAACTGCCAAATCAAAACATGCCAAAGCATAATGAAAACAGTAGATTTCAATCAAAAGTCTTTTAAATCAACCCTTAGTTAACTTGGAGAGCACCAACTGTGTACTTTGCTGGTACAAAAGCAGATGCATGTTGTGAATGATGGACCTAGAAAAATTTGAAGAGCAAAGGTATATATGCATTAGCAGTAAACTCTAGATGTCTAAGAGATCAAAGTCCACAGCTACATCAGAATATAAAAATATGCCAAACTGACAACCAGAATGACAAAACACTTCTATTTACTACAGCGCAAGGTAGTTTGTTGAACAATGGCCCCTCTGTTGCAGATACTGAGAAAGAAACTCCCCACAATACACTTCAGTGGAGAAGTATGTGATCAGTCATGGGACAGATTTCTGTTCTCCACCCTTGCCCTCCTGAGAGGAGAATAAGTAGTCTCAATCCCTGGTGGCACTTCAGAATGGAACTAAAGATGCAAGTATGAAGCACTTGGAGATGTAAGAAACATGAGACGTCAAAAATGTAAATTAGACAAGTATGACTAGATTTTTCTTGCACACAACAATTGTACTGAAGTTTTCCAAAAGGTTAATGATTTAGTTTACACAGTAAAAAGAAAAGCGCTTAGTAGTAGCCAATTTTTCTAGACAGCTACCCCAGTTTTCTAAGACAGAAAATGTGCAATAGCTTTTGGCCAAAAAGAAAACAGTTTGGGTGCAAGATGGAAATGTCACCCAGCATCAGAGAGCATCAGCTTTTTGACTTTGGATCTTTTGACCAAGTACCACCTAAGGAAAATGTGAAAAGGTGCTTCACGTATGTAACTCATATTAAAACACAAAAATAATCACCTAGAAAGCAAGAGACCAGTCCTGAGGGACTACAAATTCTAAAATATTTTCACTTTTTCTTCAGATTTCCCTTTCTAAATTCAGGAAGTAGCCATGATTTGCTGTGCTGTATGACAGGTGTATTGGGCTTCTGTGGCAAGGTTTTGGTAGTGGGGGGGCTACAGGGGTGGCCTCTGTCAGAAGCTGCTGGAAGCTTCCCCTGTGTCCGACAGAGCCAATGCCAGCCAGCTCCAAGTCGGACCTGCCACTGGCCAAGGCCAGGCCCATCAGTCACAATGGTAGCACCTCTGGGACAACAGATTTAAGAAGGGGGGAAAAACTGCTGCAAGCACAGCAGCCAGAGAGGGGTGAGAACATGTAAGAGAAACAACTCCGCAGACACCAAGGTCAGTGAGAAGGAGGGGGAGGAGATGCTCCAGGCGCCGGAGCAGAGATTCCCCTGCAGCCCGTGGGGAAGACCATGGTGAGGCAGGTTGTCGCCCTGCAGTCCATGGAGGTCCATAGGGGAGCAGATCTCCACCTGCAGCCTGTGGAGGACCCCACGCCGGAGCAGAGGGATGCCCCTGAAGACGGTGGTGACTCCGTGGGAAAGCTAGCGCTGGAGCAGTCTGTGACCGAAGAACTGCAACTCGTGGGAGGGACTCACATTGCAGAAGTTGGTGGAGGACTGTCTCCCGTGGGAGGGACCCCACACTGGAGCAGGGGAAGAGTGAGGAGCCCTCCCCTGAGGAGGAAGGAGCGGCAGAGACAACCTGTGAGGAACTGACCCCAACTCCCATTCCCTGTCCCCCTGCACTGCTGGAGGGGTGGGGTAGGTAGAGAATTCAGGAGTGAAGTTGTGCCCAGGAAGAAAGGAGGGCTGGGGGGGAAGGTGTTTTAAGATTTAGCTTTATTTCTCATTACCCTACTCTGGCTTGATTGGCAATGAATTAAGTTAATTTTCCCCAAGTTGAGTCTGTTTTGTCTGTGATGGCAATTGGTTGAGTGATCTCTCCCTGTCCTTATCTTGACCCATGAGCCTTTTGTTATATTTTTTCTCCCCTGTCCATTTGAGGAGGGGAGTGACAAAGCAGCTGCGTGGTGCTTAGTTGCTGGCTGGGGTTAAATCGCAACAGGTATGGTACCTCTCTGTCCAACTGGAGAGGAGAAAAATCTCTGATCCAGAAACTTTGACTCTTCCACTCTAGAGTTCTGCATTCTCAGCAGGCTTGACACTGTTACCTCTAATGCTGCATCCAGACAGCACAGACCTCAAATGATGTGAAAGGAACAGGTCTGCACAAGGTCATTCAGGCATATCCATAGCATAGTATTAGAGACTTCAAAATATGCGTGCAGAATTTAGACACATACCACTGGAGCGAAATTCAAGACAATAGCTGTCTTACTTGAGCACAGGCATTATTTGAAAAAGTAGTATATGCTGTGACTGCAGGTCATAAGACAGAGCAAGAAAGAATATATACGTCTGAACAAGTTTTCTGTTTCCTCTCACTGGAATGACAGTGAATAAAGACGATGAAAATTACAGCATGTGAATACTAGTATAATTACTGAATAGTTTCCCACATAATTATGCAAAACAGATCTATCCATAAGTTAATGTAGCCATTTTCTTTTTGAAACAGAATTTTCATGCCATCCATCAGTCCCCCCAAAACACAAACCTTAGATGACTTAAGTACACAGAATTTACTCATTTGGTCTGTAATATAAGCAATGCATGTGAGTAGAAATAAAGGTTTAATGAAACAAAATAACGTACTCCACTAGGGAAAACACATTTTGCCCAAAGAAAAAAGTAATGTAAATAAGTGGAGACTTGACTATTTGATAAATATAGCCCCAAAGGTTATATGTTTACCGAAAGAATATAAATATTGTACGTGATGTAGATTTTTTTTATTTGACTAGAAACATTAATTGCTTTCTAAATACAATAATACTCTTTTCTTTCAAACTGTGAGGTCTCATTTCTTTTACTGCAACACGTAACCAATTACCTAACAAAAATGTTTACATTAATCACAATGACTATATTTTAGTTTTTATACCACCAATTTTATTTTTGCTTAGAACTGAACTCCCTCAGGCATTCTTTCGTGCCAACTGTTAATTTCTATCAGTGATAAAGTTGCCTTAAGCTTCTTTTAACATCTACTGGACATGACCTCATAAAATTTAATGCCATTCATTAACCCCAAGCACTTAACTTTACACAGTAATGTCAGGCATCTGACTTTTCAGTGCATGAGAAATCCAAGTGGGAACCGTTAGAGAGATACAAATTACAAATCATTTGAGTAGTAGAAAGAGTGGCAACGAACAATATTAAAGGGTGAATCAAGACTTGAGTAAAAGTAGGGTTCTTGCAATGCCTTCTGTCTAGAATTATAAAACATTTATACAAACAAGGAAGAGGCTGCAACGTGATCATTTTGGCTTGTGAGGTGACTGAAGTTCAGACGTGGGGCAGACTGCCAGGTTTTTAACACTGTCTGAAGCAGATATGATGTGCAGTCGTTTTTTTTGGGTGTCCAGTACCCTTCAGGCATTTTGGAGGAGCAAATGTGCCAGGACCACCTTGCATTCTGCAAAGGCTACTCACCAGCAAGACTGGGGTAAGCCAGAAGCAGCAGGTTTTTATTTTTTTTCAAAGTGCTCCTCCCTTTCTTCCTGCAAGAGCGTTGCCTAGGTTGAGCTTTAGAATGTGGTTATTCTTCTGATTTTGGTTATGTACCAAGACAGCTTTCGGAGGGACAGCACTGTTTTTATTTTCCCTGAGATGCACAGATGGGTGATGTCTGCTTAACTCATTTAACCATATTTCCCAGTGGCTTCACACATGTTGGAGAAAATGTGGAAAATTCTAGAGGTGAATGAAAAAAAAAATTAGAAACAATTTCCTGGCTTCTCTTGGGCTATTCAAGGACACTCCTTGTGGGGAGTGGAAACTGAGTAACAGCCTGTCAAGGCCCTGACTGTAAAAA
>JANZLQ010000078.1:5629439-5666539 GCA_026212715.1 Elanus axillaris | reverse complement strand
ATCTGGGAAGTTGTTTATTTTCTATTTCTGTTGGCTCAAGAGATATATAGACATCCTCTGTGAAAAAGGACAGTGCTATGCAGCTAGAAACGTGGGCCATCAGAGTTCCTGATAGCAATCTGCTTATTCAGCTCTGTCACAAATTTCCTCCCCTAGTCTGTATAAAGAGCTCACTTTTTCTTGGTGTCACAGGCTGTTACATTCTGGGTTAAACAGTTGATGCTGTTGGAGCAGGGATCAACTTAACATTTCTACACAAATTATACAAGGTAGCTATAAATTGCTACATGAGAACCCATGTGAGATTTGATGCTGATGTCTCTAAGTGTTACAAGTTTATTTATTTATTTTTAAGCAGCAAAAAGAGCTGGCTTTCAGAATTAAGAAGTAGCTCCTGAATTTACTGATCTTAACTGGAAAATATATTCTCCCTATAAATGCCACCCTATAAATCTAAACAGATGGAAGTCATTTTGCTCAAGCTTTATTTCCACAGAAAGGAATCTCTAAGCAAAAAGCAGGTATTACAGGATTGAGGTTTTCACATGTGAACAACTGTGATCTCTGATGGCAACCCTATCTCCAATTTCTCAGAATGACTATTTTAGCTAAAAACCACACATAACTAAAATCTACAGTCAATGCACACTTCATACTATTGAAAATGTTTTTGCATCTTGCCTGCCACTGGTCTAAGATCACTTCAGCATAACTACAGTGTGATGCAACATCAGTAAGTGTGCATCAGTTGGAAAAGTTTTTATTGCCTAATAGCAGGGAATGGTAATAAAGTAGATGTACACCAGGCCACATGAAAATGGCAACCAATTGGTCTGTATTTGGCAAAGTATAAATGCTTTATAAGATAAAGTATGTTATATGCTTTTCTAACAATACGGATGTAAATCTCTGCACAGCATAAACACTTGTGCTGATCAACATAAAGATACTGCTGTGATAGGTACTTTGAAGTTGTAGATAAGAGCTCAAGCTGTAAGATGCCAACAAAAATGGAAGTTTATAAAGAATCACTGCCAGACTCTTAAATGTAGTAGCACTTGTGGGACCGTCTGTAATATAAATAGTAATTACCTTCAATGCAGAATGTATTTGCAAAAATAAATATACCAGTGCACATACCAAAACTCACAACTCAGTTTTCTACTTAGGAAGCAAACTTTAATATCTGTAAATTCTGAGTAAAACAGACCCCCAAATAATCTCCTGCTCAACACCACCTGATATGCAGTGCCTAAATATGTATACATGTGCATGCACATACACAACCGCTCCACTATACATACACAAACACTGCAATCTTAGTGTGAGGGCATCTACCCTGTAGACAATTCAATCAATCTCTCAAGTGACACCCACACGTGCCTGCACACACAAAAGCAGATGTGGCATTAAGATTTACAAAGTTATTGAAACTTTTAACAAGTAAAACGCATCTTTACTTATCTACACCAGAATGAGGAATAAAGGGGTTTACATATGTTCCAATTCTAAACCTATCAATCAAACCCATGTTATTCCTTTGGGAGCTTATTTACATGCATATTTATCAGCCTCACATGCTAATTCCCTGCTGTTTTATGCCTGCGAGGCATGTTTATGAGTCATAATTGTTGATCTCATTTGATGTATTTCACTGAAGTAAGACATTATTCAGTTATGTGGCCTAATGTCAATGAATTACGATGACCTGATCTTCGAAATGCAACTTGCTCTTTAATTTTTATTAGAGCATAACTTATTCAGAAGAAATAAATGGAAGATTACATGCTTTCATAGTCATTTTACTTAAACATCCTATTTTTGAAACACTTCTCCTTACCTCTAAGCAAAGTTTTAAAAGTGCAATTCGTAAACACCAAATGAAAAGAATTTTTGCCTGAAATTAGTACATACTTCTCAGAGTGGGACCCTTTATAGGTGTTTTTATTTTGTTTTAAGCCACAAGACAGGCCTTTGGAGCACTGACCTATGGTTTGTAAAAGGAAAAAAACAGACCCAATCCAAAGCCCTCCAATTGTGCTTTGCCCTAACTTCATCAAAACTGAAACCAGATAAAGACTCGGGAGCAACTGGTAAATGAGAACTACAAAAGTAAGTTAGAAGTCCCAAAACTAACTCACCACCTTTGATGCAAAATGGTGTCAATTTATAAACAGAAAATTACTTCATGGTCAAAGTAAAGAGCTAAACAGGGGAATAATTACAAGGTGTACAAACTTCATTGTGGCAGCTTGTGTTGAGCCATCAATGGCTATCTAGGTGGCTAGCCAGAAGGGGCACAAGGAGGTGGCTGAACGTGGTACTTGTACAATTCTGCTCCTTTCGCAAAGACCCGTGCTGGTCTTCCAATGCCTCAAGTAATCTTTAAAGTTTTAAATTACCTTACAAAAAATCTGATTAATAACATTTCTCAATAATCCTGCTCTTTTTCCTAAAGTGATTATAGCATGAAGGAATTGTAAAGTAACTGCTTATTTTTATTCTCTTGCAGCAAAGGCTTGGTATCATTATAGTAAACACCCACGCTGTAGGATCCATAGTTGTATGTTGTTCCTTACGCTAAGGTAACAGAAGATTACCACTGTACATGTAATTTACTACATGACTTGCAGATGTCACCACTTCCTATCTTAAGATTCAGTATTGTTTTAATGCAATCACCATCATTTTGTTATATATATCACAAGCAACTATCAATTGACAATTGATTTCAGCTTCACAAAAATCAGAAGTATCTGACATCTGCATTTGAGTTAAGAGATTGTCACAGTTAATACAATGTTCAACTTACATTCATCTTTATGTATTAATAAAAAAAGCCTAAACTGCTTAGGTATGTTCAAAAGTTTCAAAGTTGCTGCTCTGAGCTACAGCTTTAGCAAGGAAGAGAGTAATATGCAGAAAAATAAAACTGTCTTTAGCCAAGTAATGCAAATGCCAGATGCAGGCTCATTTTTCCACAGGAATCTCAAATTTAATCTGACAGATATGAGTAAGTGTCTTTGAAATCGCAGAAAACCTGCAAATATCTTCCTAAATTTGTAATATCTAGAGGACTTGTAGTATCATAAATATCATATTAATTCCAAGATGAAAAATCTGCAGCAGGTTTTTCATGTCCAGAATTAAATCTATGGTTTTAATTTACAGCTGCTTTAAAAAAAATATATCTTTTTTTCCTGCAAAAATTAAATATATGAGAAAGAGCCAAGGACCAGTTAATACAGGCTTTAGATGCTCTTTTTTTAAAAAGCACCAAGGAGCATTTAATACAGGGTTTACATGGTATTTTTCCAGATCAGAAGTTTGCCTCTGATAGAAGTATGTTACAAACCAGCTTCTTGAACAAGTAGTTATTCTAATGTGTAACTTTAGTTCATGCAAATGCCACAACTATAAACTGTCATGTGTTCATCATAAATATAAATTTATAAACCACATTAAATTTAATCCTGCAGAAATGTCAATTTTAATTCCAGAACTTTTAAAACAGAAGTTTTTACTGGTTATAGTCACAAGAACCCCCCAAAAGAGCTAGAGTCTTCCACAGTATCAGCTCTGATTTAAACCTCTTCTTTCTTGCAAATTCAAATAAGCAAAAGACAGAAACTCAGCTGCCAGGGTTTGTTTTGTTTGGGGTTTTTTGTTTGTTTTTTTTTTTTTAACAATAGCAACACTTTAACGCTACACTTTTTATAGCAATAAAATCTCAATCTTAGTGTAACCAATAATGTTGTGGCCACCTAGCTGTCATAATTCAGCATAGAGCTTTGTACACTTTTGCAAAGGAGCATTTTCTTTCGTACTTCAATAAACAATGAACCAATATTTGGTCACAGAAGTTTGGAGGTGGCCCTGTGGCTCAATATGCTTCTCTCTTCCATTAAGATAACATCTGTTCTGGCCACCAGTCAGCAAATCAAATTTGATGACAATTAATCTGAGTGCAAAGTAGAAATGCCCACTAATGGATAGACTTATGTTCCGTTGCTCCACCCTTTAAGTATTTCAAATGAAAAGTAAACATAAACAACAATGGTATCTTCAAATATTATGACTAACATACAGAAAATGTACCCCACTATAATGAAACTCAAACATTTTCACATCATTGAAAACATACTTTCACGCATATTACACAAGAATTCCATCCCTTCAATTGCACTTAGTACTGAAACACTATACAGTTCATTTTTCCTAAGGTTAAATCATTGATTCCATTACAAATCTGATTTCTCAGAAGAAAAGAATTATCACCACCATAAAAGCTTTATCTGGATGAAGTTTGTGCCTTTTAACTTCTAGGAAGATCAAGAATAATAATTTGTAATTGGATATCAAAATTTTAGTGGAGAAATTTATCATACAGAGCTACTGTTAATATTTTGGTTAGCAGTAATGGTCCCAGTTGCACTAGACTGAATATGATTTGTTCAAAAATTTGAGCGCAGTCTTCCTGTCCCAGAGTTTATGTATTATTGTTTACCACTCCAGTATCCAATCAGAAGCATTTAACTGCCAGCTGTTTGTACAGGTTAAGATATTGAACAGAAAAGAACTAAAGCAGTTGTGTGGTTTTTTTTAAAGTAGTCATTATAGTTTACTTACATTCAATCTGATTTTTAACCTTCCCACCTACTTTCCAGGAAATACCAAAGCAACCGGTATTCCATTTACCTCAACAGTAGCTGCAGGGTAAATATGAAGATACCATTATTCACTGATTTGCAAGGTACATCAAGCAATACGTCAAGCCAGCTAATGCCCCCAGTACCTAGTAACACAATGAAACAGTAAAAGCAGTATGTAGTGCTTACTTCCAAAAAATCTCTTAAGAAGTTTTAGTATTTTCCCTCTTAAGTCAGGAGCTAGCAATGCTGAGATACAAAGTAGTGAAATAAAGAAGCACAAACAAATCAACTTTGGTAACTACTTCATTAAGCTGGAGTAGCATTCCTTAAACTTGTGGTCAAATTGTGTTTTAACAGTAACACCCATTTATATCTGTACTGACCCACCATTTACAAAAGTTTAGGGAATACTTTAACATATTCAAATAATTTTAACTTTGATTACTCATAATGCTGAAAAGGTGACAATGAACCGCATCTTCTAAAATATTTTTCATTTCCATTACCAAAAATACTTGTAGTTAAAATTTCTCAGCTGACAAGTACTTATTTATTTTAAGTTTGTATATAAAACATGAAAAGGTTGTGTGTGTGTTCCGACATGTAACAAAGTTACTCTTTTTTTAGGAAATTAGCTACCTGCCTCACACAAATTAGCTGAAAGCAAGAGCTTAAAGACAGCACTGTCACCACGGGAGTGTTCTGGACCTTCACCAATCTGGGCCCTGGCCCTGCTAGAGACTTCTTGTACGAACTACCCACGTCATCTCACTTGCTTCACATTTCTTTTTGCATGAGAACCTGTAGTCTAGTTATTCTTCCTATGGCAGTTATGAGAATTAATTTCATAGCTTCTTTGGTATATGACACCTTCTAATAGGATGAAGTGAGCACACAGACACAAAACAAACATCCAAAGTCCTGCTTCCCTTTTTAAACAGATCAAGCCATGGAGCACAAACTGCGTCATAAGCTTGTGTGTTTGTCACAAACAGTGAAAATAAATCTAATTTGCTATATCCTTCTGTGTCATTTGTACTGCAGTTGAAACACTATAGTCACATGATTTCTGACACAGTATTCTAAACATCTGACATGATGAAAAAGCTGAACAGGGATACTTACAAATAACTAAAAGATATTCTAGATGTGACAGAAGTGTTCCATCTTGTCATAGTGTGTACATGTACATCCATATAAATCTCAAGTTTAAAATACTTAGTAAAAAAACCTAGCAATAGTTCACTTATACAAAACAAGATTTAAGCATAGGCTCATGTACATGCATTTAAAACATGATGTTCCTTATCCAGCATTGTTTAGACTTGGGTTAGTTCACTATTTTGTTGACTGTGGAGAAAGACAGACAAAAGCAGAAAGGCCATGCACATTTCTCCCACTCCCCCCATTTAGCACTCAAATTTCTTTAGAGATAAAGGCATTCTTCCATTATCCTGTATATTTAGCCTTTTTTAAATTATTGTGTATCTTACAAGTAAAATGAAGACCAGGACTTCTAAAAGTCAGTGATAGGCACTGCGTGGCCAAATCTTCCGACAATAAATGTTTGAAATCTGAGCACTCCAAAGACTGAGGAACTCCAAGTAACTAACTACAATCCAGTACCTTGGGCTAAATCATTGCTTCCCTTGGACAATAAGGGCATTCGGGCTTCTTACCTTTACAGTCAGCTGGAACCTAGCCATTAATTTTAATAGGATCAGGATCAGGTCCCTGACTTTTTCCAACATCAAAGAAACATCTTTCACAGTAATTTTGCTATAAATAATTAAAACTGATTAGTAATAATAAGGTACCTTAACGAAAAAGGTAAACAGTGGAGACATTTATTATCAAAGTAAGAAAAGAAAATTAAAATAACCTGCAACATTTTTGTATGTGCAATTCATCAGGAAACGTTGTACAAGAACAAAACCAAATGTTGGCTCATTCTAGAGGTTCTTTGTCATCATTAATGTATTCAGGTTTTCACAGCTGAATTGCTGTACTTTGAAAAGATTTTCATGAAAGGAAACTCAAATTCAACGTTTAAACAAAGCTGTCAGGTTACCAAGATTCATATTTGCTTGTATGTCCAGAAAATGTTTTCTCCTTTTTTTAAAACCCTCTAGGTTAGAAGTATTATTATTCCTTTGCTCTCAATTTGTAAACAACAAAAAATAAGCTTTTGTTAAGCGGCATTTAATTATTTATTTATTTGCCATTAGGAAGCTGAAACCAGCAGTTAGAAAAATATCTGTTCCAAATCTGAGGTGAAACTACCTGGTATGGATATTTTACTTCATTACTAGTTCTGTTCCTCAAATTGATACAAATGGCCTCCTTCTGTTTCTGTCTGTCTGCTTGCCTGATCAGTGGAGCTAATTGTCAGAGCCGGGGAGATCTCCTACACCTAAACAGAAGATATGCAGTTTGTAACCTGCTTAATTTGCCTTATGTCCTGGATGGCCCTCAGTATGTTGTTCATTAAAGTATCAGCTGTTTCTGTTGTAGCAGTGGCAACCTAAGCATAGGCCTATTTTTCTTTGTTAAAAGGCCAGATTGTCAATAAATAATACACATCTTACCAGATAATTTCTTACCCCTTAAAATAAATATGATGGTACTTTATCTCTCTCGCCTTCCACACCTCTTAGTTTTCCATGTCCAAAGAGGACAAGGACATGGGAACCCAAGGAGGCTAAAGAATAAGGCTTATTCGTCAATCAGAAGCCTAAAATTGAAGCTTTGCACTATCACTTGGCACTTAAGTGAAAGTAGGTTAAACCCCTCCCTTTTAAAAATACGGAATTCCTGATCTTTGTAAATGTCCACATATATGAAAAACAGGAAAGATCCTGTCTGTGCTGACATATTTCTGTTATATAGAGCAATCAATTTCTAATACAATCAAATCTGTGGCAGTTAAACTCTTTCAAAATGTTTTAACATACATTTAATCTCAGATACAGAGGTCTGTAACATCAGCTAGCTGCGCACAATTCACAGACTGCTTTGTAAATTACAACCTTCTGTACGTCAGAACAGAAGTGAACTCAAACATCTAATTATTATCCTGTACCAATCATGCTGGCCTCAGCTAGAATTCTGATTTACTAGTTGTTTATTATACATACACAAGTACAATCAAACTTGTACAGTTCAATTTTTTTAAATTAAGAGAATCTGCCTTTTCTGTATATAGGAGATATAGCCATTTAACATAATTTGATCATTGCCTGGAAACATTTAATATTTGAGGTGTTTATGGGTAGTAACCTTCATATTATATTTTTGTATCAAGTCTGAGTAAAATATTCAAAGAATGATGCCATTCTCATCATTAGCTTCTGTATAACTTCTAACAATGAGCTAGTTTTAACATACTCTTAATTACATTTACAGAGGTTGCATTAAAAAAGATGATTCCATTTTAATTTTGTTGTTCAGCAGGTTACTATAGTTAAAATGTAAATTTCTACGTGGTATTTGAAGCTCCTCTAAGCATGTAAAATTTAGTAAAAAAATCTTTTCTTTTTTTATTCAACTTGCATCACTTCCTTTTACACCACATCTATTATACTACAGGTATAACGGGAAGCGAGATGAGAGCCAACTACTTGAGCTTTAACCTGGATTTGGGAAAAGCTATGAAAAGAAAAAGAAATGGTGAAATCAGTTTTTCCCAAAGTACGGTCACAAGGAGTTATTAGAAGAATGATGTAAGGCTGACAAGTGATTTATGCCAGTATTCAGGCAGGGCTGTATCTGGAAAGAACTGGAAATTCCCAGCTGAGACAAGTGAACAGAGGTAGTGCGCCAATGTCATTACTGAGAATGGTCTTATTTTCATACACCAAATTAGAGTAGAAGTTTCAAAATTATCATTTTAGATTTCTCTTAGATCAACAGACATTGCTGTCCAAAAGGTATTCTCTAATATCTGCCTTATCAACCACTGAAGGCAATTCCCTACATGGTGTTTGTGCCAGCTACCCACGCCACAGTATAACCTCCAAACCGGAATTAATGTAATGTGCCGCTCATGTCAAGGCACCAAAAAACCTGGAGCTACCAATTCTAGAGAGGAAAATCCAAATCTGGAAGCTGGTAACCCGCAAGGCTGTGTCACCCACTGACATTTTCTCCGGCAGCTGAAGTCATTTAAAATACTTCTTCAGTTCCTAAATACGAATTTTCAGCAAGGCACTGACACCAAAGGGCCAAACCAAACTGGCAAATTTCTAAGGGCACATCAACACTGTACAAATACAAATACAGTCTTTAAAGCAAAAAACGTACTGTGTGCTGTCTATCTTCAAATAACTTTATATTAATACATAGATTTTTAAACATGCATGGTTTCTCTGTTAACTGATCTCTTAATAACAATGTATTTCTAATACAGAAAAGAGAAGATAAAAGGAAGAGTTGTAGGGAAGGACCTAGTGACAGGCTGAGTTAGCTCAGGACATACCGTGTTGCTCCAATAGCCTTTGTCACTACAATCCTGTTGCTGCTCAATTAAAAGCAAGCTAAACAGTAGTTATTATTAATAAATGAATATTAAAACGCTTGTTATGTTAGCATACAGTGTTTGAAGATGTAAAAACCATTCTTGCTTTTATTCATCCCATACGAAGTGTACCAGACTGAAGACAGCTCTTTCTCCTCTAGCGTACCTTGGGAAAGCCAAGCCCAGGAGGAGACCGGCAGCAGCGAGGACCAGCAGCAGCATCGGTGCTGATGGGGCACACCGAAGCTTTCTGCCTGCCGGTAAAACTCGCCAGTGAAGGACACCGGGCACTCACTCACTCTCAGGGCCTGGTGCAAACCATAGCATGAAGTCCCAAAGGCGTTAAAAACAATCACAACCCTCAGCACGTTCTGTTCCAATATAATGCAAAGAGGTTCTCTGCTCCAATCTTGTCTTTTTAATGAAAACACAAAGTAGCATGCATATTTAAAAGGACTCTTAAAAACACAATGCTATACTTCATGTACATGTCCCTTCCTGGAGAGACGATGAAAGAACACACATTACATGACACACATGACGTCATACAATACACTCTCAAAAAACTTTTGATAAGAAAGTAGTAAGGCTTCAAGAACTCACTGTATTTGCAGTCTCAATTGCTTTACCTAGGAGTGTACTCCTCACACAGAAAGGCCCAGACCTCTGTGGTTGTTTCTTTTAAATGTAATTGTGGAAGTGATCTCTAAAACCAGACAGATAAATGCCATACAGGGCAATTTGCATTGGCATTGTCTCCCTGCCTGAAGGGGGTTATAAGGGCAAAAAACCCCAACTCATAACACTGAATAGCTACTGACTGATTAGGAGAGAATACAGTTTTCTGACAGCAAAAATTCACTTAACCCTGGAGCAAATGTGAAAGGATATACCCAAGACCAAAACAGTCCCATGTGAATTACACTTAAGATTTGGGAAATTATTTGATAGCACTTGGGTCCTGTTAGGTCCAGAGAAGGTGGCCCTTACTTTATTAATTAATTCCCCTGTTTTCTACATGTTTTCTGTATAACCCTGGTATAAACAAGGTATCTCAAACTCCAAGTAAGTTATAGTTCTACATGGTAACACTTTCTAGTGATCAGGGTTATGAGGTTAACATCGGAACAGCAAAATTCTCCAAAGATGAGCAATGGAAACACACAGAATATGGTCAAAATAGAAATATGAATGTTCTCTTACCGCCTCTCATATTTTTCATGGCAGCCTTGAGAATCAGGAGGGATGCAATGGTAAGTATGAGGTGGGCAATTGATCTATCTCAACTCGATTAATTTCAGTCACACTCCAGTAGTTATCTTTGTCCTTTTAGCTACATCAGCCTTGCTGTCCTCACCACCAACTATAGCCTTTAGACATGAAATATACACCCCCAAACTCCAAATCCAAAACACTGACACATTAAAGGTTTCCCCTTTTCTTCGATTAAGAACAAAGAACACATTACATTTTTCTATGTGAAGTGTGCTATTAAGTAATAGCTTGTACACTAATTAAAGCAAATGTAATTGTGAGAACACAGTGACATTGTTAAAGTAAATTACCCAATTCGTTAATAGTTTCATTTCGAGTGACCTTAATTGTATTAATTGTGATATTGAGCAAATTAAATTGAAGAGTATTAAATGCATTGTTCCAGTCTGTCCTTAGAGGATCAACTTTCTCATTACATCTATGAAATGGGAATACTACCTACTATGCTCTTGAAAACTTGTGTCACAATGTGGTGAACACTAAAACTTAGAGTAAAAATTTACAGCAGCTCAGAAACAGTTAACCTAGTTATCCCATTTCAATTTAATATAAACCTCAACCATTTGGAAATGAACAAACTAGTTTGTCAGATGCAATATGCAGGGAAAAAGTAGAAGAACAAAGTTTCTGAAATTACTCTTCATATATTCAGGTTTTATAAAGTCTCTGCTGGAGACAAAAAAAGATAAGATTCATCAGTTTCTCTGATAAAGTTCCCCATTTCAGGGGGAATAGTTAAAAAATATTGTTAGAATAAAATGAACAATATCGTGAAGATTCTTAGTACTGAAAATGTACCATCAACCTACTGTAGCCAAAACCAAACAATGCACATATACATACATGCATGTAAAGTAAAATACAACCAGATCCAAAAGTTATAATCCAAAATTAAAATTTCTCAAAAAACCTAAAATCTTCCATTTGAAGTATCAGATTGCAAAAGTGAGAATCCCTGCCACTAATTTCTTACCAACTATTAAAAATGTTATTTAAAAAAGCATATATGAGTGCATATATGCAATGCACATTTTTCTATCTTGAAAAATAATCAGCCACAAGGAAAATAACACAGGCCAAATCAACCATTAGAAAAAGACTGAAATGCTATCTTATCTGTTATTTTGGAATATTTTAAAGGGATAGAAAAAAGATTTTGCCTGTCTATTAGTTAACAGTCTACCCTAAATTTTTTAATCTTGCAAACAAGCACGTTCTCACGACACATAATAACTCAAGATTCAAAGTTCCTCAGTTACACAAAATCTGGAGTGCTACAAACGCCCAGATCTTTCTCCAAATGACACTAACCTCATCTGTAATGCTCTACTTTTATTTGTTCAGCTAGGTAATTTTCTCCTGCCTAGCACTTGCAACATCAATCCTTGCAGCTGTTCCTGGTGAACCATGTCTTATTCTTCTCAGGCCACTTCTCCAAAATGTCAAGAATACTTTGAACTGTATGTCTGCCCTCCATTGTGCTAACAGCCCTGTCCCAAATAAACCACGTTTGCTCTCTATACCTTCACAGAGATTTCAATAAAAGCACTGAGGAGTACTAGATTCAATTAACATATTTCTGGAATCCCATCCAATATAGCCTTCCAAGCGACAGCAAAAGAACAGAAAGTAGTCTATGCATGCAGTTTTCCAACCAGCTATACTCAACAGCAATCCATGTATTTCTGAGATTTCTTTCTTACTATAAAAATGCCTTGTGAGAGAATTTCAAAACTCCAGCTGGACATGACATCTCCTAGTTCTCCATCAAGTTTTGGTATCAGTTGCACATACTTAAGATACAATACTTCATGTAGATTAACAATCGGACTAGCTCTATGACTAAGGTTTTTTTTTTCAGCATCCTTATCAGTGATGTGCTCTATTTTTATTACTTCATCTCGGTGAAGACTTCTATCACTTTGTCTCCAAGGTAATACTTTTAAGCATTCAGCACATCTACAAAAAACATTTCAGATATTCTACAATATTGCACAGAATATCTGACTGATGGACCACCTTTCCTCCATATTTCTATGGTACACAATACAGAAGACTTTAGGATACAGATTTTCACCAAGCTGATTCTGTATCATGCCTGAAACTTGAGGCCGAGTTGAAAAACCTTGTCTTGAAATACTTTTGTGAAGACAGTGATGGGCAGACTCATGGACAGGAACGACCACATACTTTGATGCACAACGACCTAACACCATCTAAGCATTTAAAATAATGTATTAAAACTTCAAAGACTTATGTTGGATATATAAAGTTTCAAATTAAAATGCAGTATGTGTTTCACAGGAAAAAAAAAAACCCTACGAAGATGAAATGGATGCTTTATATAAAATATTTACATAGATAGAACATAAAAAATGTACCATAGTTGGTAACCTTTATGACTTGGGGAACCATGTATTTACATATCTTTATCTTCGCATGTGCGTATGTGTGTGTTGTGTATATATTTTTAACAGTTGACAGCTGTTTTAGAGCATACAGAGATGCCAAGCTGAATGAGGGTCTTGATTACTTCAAGATTAGCTATCTAAAGTTTCTATTCATTTTAAGTGTTGTTAGTGCGAAGAGTCATTAGTCACTTCCTTGTCTCATAGAACATCAGCATACATTTACATTGTTAATGAACATTTGGGGTAAATGAATTAATGGCACTTTTAAACATCAATTCAATACTAATAACTTTGTATGTCATAGAAATGTTAAGGTTGGGATAAAAATGAGAAACCTTTTCAGTCAAGGTAACTAATTGCTTCTGGGCACAATAAAGGGTAAAATTAATTTACAGTGGTTTTTTAACAGGGTAAAAACCTTGGTTTTTCTTGAAACAGAGTTGAGAGAATTACCAGTGGTTTTTTTTAAGGAAAAAAAAACAAACCAGAAGAAAATGCTTATCTTTTTCTTGATTGGGGTAGACTAGAAGCAAGCTATATTTCCTCTGGAAACTGGTTATTATTTTCGGTTATTGCAAAAGATTATTTTCAAGTTTCTAAAAATATGTACAAAAAAGCATTTAGTTTATCAGACTAAAATGACTCCATATCGTTAAGATGTCAAATATAATAGAGGAGGAACACTGACCTAGAAAAGCTATTTCATTTAATCGTCAGGTTTTAAAATACTTCCCCCTAGATGTTAATTCTCATTTTCTAACATGGAAAAAGCTTTATAAGCCAATGAAGAAAAAATGAAAAAAAATTAGCTCAAAGGGACAATGAAGTTTTACCAATATATTTTAAAGCAAAACATCAGCTTCTTAAAAACTGAAGTAATAAACCTGACTAAGCAAAACTTGACATAGCTTTTTTAATAAGAACTAATAAACAGAAGATTTAGAGACAGATACACCCACATAGAGTAGTTGATCTGGGTGAGGGACTTAGGAAATGTGACAAAGTTGTTTCAACTCTGTAATTTAAAATAAATTTTTTATTTTGCCCTCCTGGTACATGTGTTCAATGACTGGAAAATTACAGGTAGTTAAGGTGCCACTGTGTATAACTGAGTACTTGAGGAATGTTTTCATGACAAGGACGAGCTTTCTCGTTAAGCTTATCACTTTCTTCAAACCAACTATACTGTCACTAGTAGCAAATAAGTAGAAAAGACAAGCAACACAGACATGCATTGCATTATGCAAGCAGCTTGTTCTCACTGTTCATTAGAGTCTTCCAAATACTGCATTTAATTAATTTACTTTCAGTTCCATAGTAATTTCTACCTTTAAAGCCTGTTCATTCTATCTCGACTTCCAGGTTTTTTTATCAAATAAGAATATAGGTGCTAAGTCAAACAAAAAAAATAAAAAAAGGAAATCAGCCTTTTTATTTGCATAATCTCATCCAAAATAACATACTGAACTTTACTGTAGAATCAGAAAAAAGGAAAACAGAAAAAATCCCTAAAACCAAAGCACTGTAAGAGCTCATGCTTGAGAAAGTAACATAAAGCCACGCTCCATTTCAATATTCTTATTCTGAAGTCAGTGTTTGGTTTATGATTAAAAAAGGATGACAGCGCATTAAACATTTGGCTAATGTTTCTGTCTGTAATTGAAAGTTGACTTTTCGTGGTTTTCATTAGTGTCAGAGTGTTCTACACATACTCTGTGAAATGTTCTTTAAGTTGCCCTGCTCAACTTCATTGAGAGAATTAAACAAATTATGACAGGTACAGTTATCACGACACACTTACATAAGGTTTCTAGGTATAAAGTAAAAGAAGTACAGAAATACAGAACTCACCTTCCCCTGGCTTGTGCAAATAACTCTGCAAGGGATCAATGCCTATTTCTTGTTCCTCTGTTTGCAAAGGGTGACTGGTTTCAGACACAGAATGATACATATTGGCAATAGTAAATTCCAACCAAAGGGTATTTATCTGGAGGAAAAAAAAAACAGAGAAACAAACACTTCAGTGTTTCTTTAGCTGGTTTTCACTCACACAAGTCAATAGCAAAAATGCTGAAAACCTTTCCTTATTTTCCAGGCATAACACCACCATTAGATGTCTAATAGCAGAACAACACTGTTTCGATTCAAATGTTTTATTCTTTGGAGTCCAAAAGATTTGTTATAGCACCTTCAACTACCACACTGCAAGTAAAAGTCCAAGTGTGGTTTTGCCAGACTGTAAAGTGGGGCAGGAGCCTCTTTCCTTCCGTTTTCTAGCTTCCCCAAGTCATTTTTTAGTCTGATTCCAGGGAGAACTGATACTAGTCCTTGGGGAATAATGAAGGTTATAGACCAAAGCTGAGGTGAGGCCCACCATCACTCTTATGGACTCAGGACCTGTTATCCTAGAAAACCTTCCTTTTAACCACTACTTCTCAGAAATCATAGGTCAAGTATAAGATAGCAGACAGAGGGACGTGAACACAGACAAAAAGCGAGAATGAGATAATACTGACTGGTATGATGGCTGAATTTGGTTTTATCAAGATTTATATTAGCTTTCTCAAAAGATGATGTTCAAGAAGTATTTGAAGAAACGTAATCAACTAGTAGTGAATATTTACAGAGAAGTTCCTCCAAAAATGAAGGGCAAAAGGGGAGAAAGCACAAAACTGAAAACCCAGGAAGTAGGTGATGCGGGTTCATCATCACAAGCTGCTGAATGGCATTCAAATCACGATCACATCAGTGAACAAGAACTATGTTAGAAGTTCATGTGAGGAGTGTTGGAAGCTAATATTTGTTGCAATGAATAAGAGGATGCCAATAAAAGGGTGAAAAGCAGATGGTGTTATGGTCAGAGCAATAAGAAGGAAAAATGACCTTTCCAGTGCATTAACAGCACAAGAGTACATTTGTCAAGACTGCATTTTGGTCACTGTACAGCAATTTATTAACAGCTTGAAAGAGATGTAGCTAACTTGTAACACAAAAGAACTATGCCAGCCAAACAGGTTTGATTTGCCCAAGCACAATAAATAGCTACTAATGACTGCCATCTGAGTTTTTAATGTCACTTACTGTAACTGCTTAGTTTACAAGTATCTTAAAACTCTTTAAATCTAATATAATTTTATTTTAAAAGAAATATACAAACACAAAGACATATAGAATAGAACAGAATAGAATAGAAGGCATCTACACTTTCAGGAATGGTATATTATCAATTCAGAAATCACTTATTATGCTTTTCCTTTGGTTCTTACAAGGCATAGCATTTACCATATATATTTATATCTTCAGTTTACTGTCAACAAATGAAAAGGGACTAGGATTCTGAAGGCCCTTCTAGTTTTATATACTATCCATCTGCTCCATTTTCCTACTAAGTTATGTGAAAAAAAAAAATAAACAAAGTTAGTTGCACCACTGTTAGGCATCTCCTTCAAACCAATGCACCCAGACTGCTTCCGAAAGGATGCTCTCTCAGCAGTATTCCCACAGGGTTTTGTCTTTATTTGTCCTGGCACCTGTGTTAGTGTGGTGCTGATATGATCAGACCATCATCTCTCACTGCTTTTTAACTAGAAAAGAACATCTGAAGCTCTTGGAAACAAGCAGCCAGGAACTGAAGGAAGTTAGGACTGCCTACTTTTGCAGTGGTACACCTTTATGTCAAATTATTACAATCTTATGATAAACCACCACTAAAATACAGAATTGCCTTGAACAACTCTTTGTACTAGCTCAACAAAACATATTATGATTGTAAATAGACATCATGCATTTCCTATGTAGTTGATAAATCATAATCAAGAAAAATGCATGAATGGTAACTTGGAGAGAAACATATATAAACTTTCTAGCCACTTAAATAACATGTCAATGTTTACCTGCAGTCCTATGGTTACATAATATAGAGAAGTGTTTATAACTAACTACCTGCTATCTTAGACAAATAAATTAAAAACTTGAAAGAATTTACTTTAAAAAAAAACAAAACAAAAGAGCAACTTTGCAGAAAGTTTTTTATAATTTTCTCCTGCTGGAATTTTAGTTGCTGCTCTGGTTCTCTATGCTATATTGTTTTAATCACCTTTCTACTCATCTGTTGATTTTTGCCTTCACAAAAATTACAAGCTTATCTTGAACTGTGCTGCCAGACTTTAATGTTTTATTTTTATGGTCCTTCAGATGTTGCTACACGACCTGACCAAGGTACAACCCCAAGTGCCTTTCAAACTGAGAACCAGGCACAAAATGACTTTACCAGCCTTTGTAGTTTTAGCAGCAACCACTTAGTTAAGCAACAGCATGCTTCAGACTTACATTGTCTTACATCCATAACACCATATGAAATCAGCTCTAGCAGGTTTGTTCTTCTATATTCTTCTGTTCTGTATCCACCTTCTTTTTTTAAATACTCCCTAAATGCCATGCCTTTACAACATATAAGAGCCATAATTTACTTTACAGACGGTTAGAGCAGTTTTAAACAGCTGAATAGATTTACTTTTGATACTTGCACAGTGATTTAATCAGTTACTTGTGTTTGTTTACAGATACATTTGATTGGTGTTTAAAAAAAAATCACTACCTATTAGTCTTGTCACTCCTTAGTCCAAGCAATTTTCTTTACAGTTTTATACTTAAGTTTTTTTCAGCTCTTCTAACAAAGAGCAAAGAGAACTATTAAACAATTATGATTACACTTGGGATTTTACACTGAGACAGATTAATTCTTTACAGGTTTGTGGTTGATTTGTAATGGCCTACTAACATTGTTCATAATAAATAAGATGCAATTTTAAAAATTCTCAATGTGAAACAATAAAAATGTTATAAAAATCTGAAGTTCAATTATTAGATTACAAGACTCGATACTGGCTATCTTTTAAAACCCTAACAGCTCAGTCAAAGCTAAAAGTGACTTTTTTTTCCTCCGAAGATGAAGGGCTAAAAAACCCAAAGACCAGGCACCCCTCCCAGAACTGGGAGTTCAACTATTCTTTAATATACATGAAAAAATAATTAAGGCTGCGTATGAAACATTTATCTAGTTAGGGGAATGAAAAGAGACAGTAATCCACCCATGAGCCCAAGGAAGACAGGCGTACAAACTCCTTGTCTGGCTACTCTCCTTAAGTACGCAAGCAGGGAGAGCCCTCGCGCGCCAGCGAGGACAGCATCACAGGTCTGCTCCTCACCGACCAATGCACACGCGTGGAATGAATCCAGTCTGCTTTCAAGTGAAGGCAGCTTCTCAGGACACCTGTGACCCGTCAGCCCAGTTTCTCAACAGAGACCAAAAATCCCTCAAAAGATTGGCTTAGGGGCTCCAACACAGAACCCCACTGGATATTAAAGGGACTCTGGGGAGATACTTGCTTACAGTACAACATCCTCTCTCCCCATGACCTCCTCCATATTCCATAGGTGATAAAATACCAACCTGTTTCCATTAGGAAGAACTTAACTGGTGTTTACTAACATGTACCTTACTAACAACCTCTTTCTGCACAGCAGGGGTCAACTACTTCTTGTATTAGATAGTCCGATTTAACATAACCATTCTAATTTGGAGAACTTTTCTTGTTCTCCCTGAGTACTTAGCTTTGAAGTCTGCTGCTTCTTTATAGACATGAGGAGGTTTGTGCACCTGAGAGTTCACAGATTTTTTGCCTTCCGTATTAGCTGCTCTAACACTAACACATGACCTTCTTTCTACAACATCTTGCCATAAATTTGTCTGTCTTGCACAGTCATGCCTTCATCAGCATTGCCATTCTGCCTGTATACAAACCTATAAGTTTTGAATGCTTAAAAAAATAACGTCTAAAACATTCAAAAGGAAACTACTTCTTCATCAGACTGTCAGTGGCAATAGCCTCAACTCAGCCATGCTTTATCTGCCGTTAGTAAGGAGAAGTCACATCCAGCTAGCTAGAAACACAAGGCAAAGATAAAAGTCTAAGTGTGATATGCTTCTATCATTAGCTGAACTGTCAGTGAAGCACCAGTTACATCCAGACCGGAGATGGGCAAAACATGGCAAACCATGCTACGCAAACATAGGAGTATACTGCTATAAACCAGAACTGTATAAAACAAGCAGAGTCATCTGTAATAAGATTGTAATAAATATTCATATAATAAACTGATTATAATGAATGTTCAGTTAGAAGATGAAACATTAAAATAAAAACAGACTTTCTGGAGTTGTTTAGCAGTGAGACTATTCACTACCATGTGAGCAAGTGGCAAGACTACCCTAATCTCAAATATTCTGATAAATTTGAAATCAGTATTTCATAAACAAAACATAGCACAGTTGAACAGAATATTATACCTTATTTCAAGTCATAAGACATTCATTTACCTTTTCACTTGCAACAGATACTGAATACTAATAGTCAGTATTCAAAGGAGCAGTTTATGGATAGCAAGCATTGTTTCAAAAATAGTTACTAAATTATTTCAATTAAAAAAACCCTAAAACCACGTCATCTCAAATGTTTCTCAATCATCAGTGTTTACAGAGACTTTTAAAAAACATTTATTCAAATTACAAACCACACCAAAACATATCAAAATGAATGTTTAAGATATGAGGAGTATTCATATTGTTTGGGCAAAATTAGAAAATATAATCAGTCTCACAAAGGATATTTTGAAAGTGTAACTGAGTTGGCAAAAAAGAATTAGGCAATTCTGAGCTTTTACAACATCCATTTCCCCTCTCTTCCTGTCCCCCAGTGGTGAAATGAAAGGAGAGGAATTGCAGGCTTGAGGAGGCACTTAGGAGCAGGGCAGAACTGCACAAATTGCAGCACTTGCCCCACTCTTGCTCTCTGAGAGCCTCTTACCCCCAAACAATGGAGCAAAAAAGCAAAACATCTTATGCTTAAAGAAAGGAAAAAGAGAACCCACTACCATTGAGGAAGAAACTGAACAGTGCTGTTTAATCTTGGATATGCTAAAAATAAAAATCAGTTTATACCAGTACCAGCAAGCTACTGGAATATGACATTTCTGAAAACTACTGAAGCATACCAAAGTATTTAAATAATACTTTGCATTCATTCTATTAGACTGTATCAACCACCTTCTCCAAATTATCTCTGGGCCTTTATTTCTTGCCATATAGCAAAGTTTACCATTTTAATTACTTAAATTGATGACAAGTAGAGGAAATACTTGTTTAGCTAAGTGATAAATTAGCTGCCCTGTGAAGTCAAATTGATTAAAACGACCTGACTAAAAGCAAATGTCTGATGTGGTAATGGTCTTATGCATGTTTTGTTAAGTTTGACAGCATCATGTTATGAGGGTTCACAATTCTGCCCCTCATTTGCAGCTTATGAAGTAATCAAGCATTTTAGCACACAGAAGTGAGGATCCTCCAGAATGTAAAAACATTTTAAAGTAGGTAAGGAATTAAGTATTAGGAGAATAAACATGCATTGTATTTATTTAAAGCCATGAAGTACAGATGACTTGCAAATAATCTAGAAGCAGCTCCAGACCCTGGGTTGTCTTCCACTGGCCAAATCCCCTGGGCCTTAAATTATTCCTCCTAAACTAGGAAAAAAAAAAAAAAAAAAGTCATGCTCTCTCTGAATAGAAGGCTGAGCAGCAGACAGTCCTGAGCATGAACTCTGGAAAATGAGGACTATTTGGTATGTTTCAAGCTGGATACTTTTTACTAAGACAATCATTAACAGGCATTTTTGAAAATTTTGTTCCTACCTGTAATATTCACTCCTTTATTCTTTGCTCTGGGAGTGATTTTTACCCAGGCCACATGGACCAGCTATCCCATAGCACTGAGCTCTTCTGCTCTCCATCACTTGAGCCCTTCACTACCACCACCTCCATTCAAATACAGAAGATTCAAGTGCCTCCAAAAAAAAACCCCAACAAACCCAAACAACTCCCACTCCCCAGTTTAAAACTAGCTAAGGTTTCTACTTAGCCACTTCTACAGGTTGCCGCCACCCAATGAAGAAAACTGTCTTGGGAGGAACACTAACTCAGGAGAAAAGTGCACAATTTGACAAACTTTGGATAGCATAAAGCAAGTCTGTTTTCTTTTATAAAACATATCAGATTATGTATCATTAAAGTAGAATGATGCAAACATAAAAATGGACTGACATGGTAGAGCAGATTAACATCAGCTGGGGTCCCGAACAAAACAAACAAGATCATGCCACTGATGGACAGGTTAACAGCCAGTGAGCCTGATGGTCATGAAATGCAATTAATTTTGTTCCATTTAATAACATTTCCTGCATTTTAACTTCTGCCTGTCTGATATTTAATATAAAAACAGAGTTACATTCGACTTTAAATAAGTTAATTAAGTATTAAAATCAATCATGTGAAAGTCTTAATATTTAATATTGTTAGATTGTATATCAAAGTGGTTTTATTATTTATTTACTCCAAACCTTTCCAGAATACTTCATGTGGCAACAGGGGGTCTGTATCTCACAAGATAAATGCATTTACAATGCCAAATAAATTATATATAAAAGCATTTGTCTTAATACATGTCATTCAATATTAAATATCACCCATTGGTACCACCCTGAAACCCTAATCCATTTTTACCAACTGCACATTTGTATTATTCAAATGTTGTCTATTAAATAGTTGTCTCAAGAGCCACAGTAAAGGAATACATACCTAAGAACAATTATCATAGGAGCTTTAAAGCACTGTCTACAGATTTAACCCTACAACTTTCATGTCTTACCAGTACTTAAACATGCAAAGTATAAATTCAGTAGTGAATTAAAATGTCAGGGATAAGAAACAACACAAATAGCCTGGGACCATGACAATGTATTCTCTTGCTAATTCACATGATAGTTAAAAACTTTTTTATGCCAGAAGTTAAAAAAGAAAAAAAAAAGCAACACAAAACTTTGTAAGTAAACACGTTATATTCTGTTAATTTGGAAGATAGGAAATTTTCCACATATTTGTTACAAGCAGGGAACAAGTTCACGCAGTTGCTAGCTTACAGTTTTCTTGAGGTTACATGATTCTGTAAGAAACACTAATTTGACTAAGGGAGAAAAACTTAAATAAAGCAGAGAGGACTGAAATGCTTACATAATGTTGACCACTATATTTAATACCCACAGCCCCCTACCAACCTTGTCAACAATGTTTCCCAAGGTCTAATGCTATGAATAGTGACAACTGACACTTATGGTGAAACAATTTCTCTCTTCTGCTTTGAAAATGGTGACAACAAAAGTATGAACAGCATCAACCATTACCAGTACTACAGTTATGTGTTCAGTATAGTCCCATCTCAAAAAAGACAAAATAGCCAACAGCCAGTCTCAATTTTGAAGTTTGAATTTCCTTTAAAAAAGAAACACCAAACAACCAAATTCCTCACACTCAACACAAAACTATACCTATTTTTAATGCTGGCTTATGTGACAACTCCACAACGAGGCTGTTAAGAGAACACAACTTTGATCTAACATTGATTTCAAACAAGAAATACCAGCAAAACCAAAAGAAGATCTGAAGTCAACAGCTAAACATAACCCCTGCCCTGAACACTCCTCCCACTCCCAGGATCTAGCTTTTTAGCAGCAGATGTGAAAATGTTACGTTGCTGTATTTTTACCATACTTCCTTTCAAATGGAGACTAAAAAGAGAAAGTTTCCCTGTAGCCAAAACAATGTGATAAAAATGAGATGTGTAAATCTCCCATCACCTGATGCTGCTAAGTACTGAGCTGAATCAGTGTCTCCATCTTTAGACAGATAGCACAGAAGGACAAGAACCAGCTGCTGCAGTCCAGAAAAGAGCAACAAGGTTATTAAGAGACTAGAAACTATAACTTATGACATAAGACTGAAAGAAACTTAATATTTTACTTTAGTGAAAGGAAGATGGGGGAGAAGGAGAGAGGGAAATGTAGCAGGATTTCAAATCTTTACATCATTCAACTATGAAGCTACTCCCTTTTCTTACAGTAATCTAGAGTTGGTGAAAACCCTATTCATATTAAAATGATTCAAACAATTGGAAACCCATTAAGTGAAAGAAACCCCTTGTTTATTGTACTTTAGAATATGTTTGATCTACCTGGTTACAAAGTAATTCAATATAATTTAAATTAAAGCTTTTTCCTTCCAAAGATAGTTAAGAGATTAAAGTAGTTTACTGCTGTTTATGGTATGGAAGTGACTGCTTTTAAGTATTTAAGAGTTTTACTTTCAGGAACACACAGGCACCATGCTATGCTACACGCTTTATGTTTTAGTAATACATATGTAACTCAAAGGGCCAAAGAATGTCAAGACTGAAAGAAATCACCAAAACAGTGAACTGGAAAAAATGGCAGCTTAGCCTGCAGCCTTACCCAAAATGATAGTAACTAGCTTAGACACTAAAAGTGTATTCAACGAAGTAAGTTTCTAGGATATCACAGCTTTAAAGTAGTAAGCAATTAATCTAGGATTCAGCCTTTATTCTTTCACTATTTTTAGAAAACAGTTTCCTACAGGGGTTGACAGAATTTTTACAGAAACACCAGCATGTTCATGCACGCACAGAGGCATTTACATCAAATATTTCTCTTCTGGTTTTCTCTTCTAGATATGCAGATGCTAAAGCAGCATGGTCTCATGCTGAGGTAGAAAGAAAGTTGGTGTAAGCCCCATTTGCTAAGGAAAAAGGACAATTTCACAGGCACTTTCAAAGGAGCAGAGAGAGACAAAATTTGTTTTGTATCTTACAATGAAGTTTCTACATAATGTGAAGAACCATAACCCATGTTTCACCTACGTGATCCAGTCCTGATGAGTGAATTCAAAAGGGCACAGTTGTAGAGGAAAACCAGGTGCAAAAGGAAAGCAAAGAGAAGTTGCTGTCTGAAATCTAATTCAGCTGCAGTGCAATGAATGCAAATTGCAAGGGTTTCCTACTACTTCTGCCAACAGGAGCAGCGGCTTACTTGAGTGTGTCTAAAAGACATACTTTTCAAGAGGAAAAGAGCTTCAGAGTAGGGCTAGCCCTGGTAAAAAATATGCTGAGGCTTCCCATGAATGCTCCCCTCTTACACTCAAATGCTCAGTCTCTATGTAAGGCACAGTGTTCATGTCACGTACTGCCTGCTCGCGTTGCTTCTCTTCAGCCCTGCCACATCAGGAGTAACAAAAGCAGGGTGCTTAGGAGCCATCCTAGGGACTCAGTATTTTGTAGAATGCTTATTCATACCCAGGATGTAGTGAGTTTCAAACAGCAATACCTAAATAAAACAAAATAAAATAAAATACCTCAAGCAAAGGAAACCCCTAAGACTTGGAAACACAAGGTATAGATGAAACCTGCTAATCTTAGCAGATAGTTGACTGCAAGAAAGCACTTTATACCAATACATCACTACTGCTATGAGTAACATTAGTAACACTTTATTGTTTTTTGGGGTTTTTTTTAGTAGGTATGTACCACTGTATTCCATGCTACTAAAAGATAACCAGGCAGGCTACTCCTTTGGCAGACAGTGAACTCTGCTGCTCAGCACATCCTGCTGCATCTCTTGTTTCTGGTGTTCAGAAACTGTTAGTACCAATTCCTGCCAAGGTTAGTAATATTATAAATGGGACAAATTTACAGTGCAATACTCTTCTTTAATAATTTAATCTCTTAATACAGTGTTATGGGTTACAATTTATTTGCCTATCCCTTCCCACTCTCATATTTTTCCATTCAAATTTTTGACCAGCTGGATGAAAAGTTCTACCCTTTTCTGCACATGCACATCAAACTGTCAAGGGAACAAGTGGTCTTGCTGAAGTCTGCAGACACAGAGACACTAGGCAGGCAAGGCCATAGTAGCATAATGACTTCTATAATGCACTGTTACTTAGAGGCTTTTATTCCTCCTAAACTATTTTCTGGACAGTCCCTGCTCCTTGCCAGAGCATGTAAAACGCAGGCATAGAAGTCACCAGTACAAGCAGCATGGTACAGCAAACACACTGGCTGTACAGCCTCAAAACTTGAAAAAGATGCAGGTCTTAAACAGCAAGTGGGAAAGCAGTACTTGGCAAGGTTATAGAGGAACATAAGTCTGGCTATAAAAAAAAAATAAATTCTGCAGAACTGTAGAAATGTACCCTAAAATTTACAGTAACAATAAGAATCTAGAACACAAATTAATTCAGATGTAAGGCTAAAATACACTGTTTAAAGGGGGAAATATTAATAAAAGTGAGTTGCAATTTTTGAGTTGAAATTTTTGTTTTGGCAGTGAATTTGTCTTACCAGAAACATGTCATCAAAAAGTTCTATTTTCTTTAGCCTAATTCCTGGGTTTATTCTGCTTTAGAAGTGGGTCAGCACACACTACGCAGCAAGAAGCAAAAGCCTGGTTTTGCCTGACATTCTTAGACAACACATAAGTAGCAGGGCAAGATCTTAGACAAGACCAGAAGTAGAAGCCTAAGGGATCAGTTGCCCTGAGAATTGTATACGCTCTTCTGCTCTGGGGAATGAGCAGAATAACAGGCAGGACTCTTTAAAGCTTTTTGATTATGAATAGATAATACGAAAGATTGATGGCTCCTAAATACGTTAGGCTTAGTTGAGTGCTCTCTCTAATTCACCAACCACTATGACATGACTGAATCTCCCAGTGTTGCCTGAATACCAAGTTTTGTTGTATGCAACCAAGAAAAAGGAATTCCCAAAAAACAGTGAAAAGATTTGAAGAATTCTACTGGAAGAACAGCTGCCAATATACTTTACAGAAAGCTTGCAACACCTTTGAGGCTAAGCTTTTAAGCCCATTTTATTAAAAAAATATAACAGATGTAAACAAGATATGGTTAGAAACCTCCTTGATTAGATTTTTCCTATTGGTTTTAGAAAGCCTTTGCAGACAGTTTTCTTGTCTGTGTTAGACAGACCAGTATGATTTTTTTAAGAATATTTAACACACAAATCACGATAGCATTAACACTCTGAATCCTCCTGTACAAAACAGCTGTTGTCACATACTTCCTTCCAACTCTTTGTGTGTGTGTGTCCTTCTGACCAATTTTCTTTCTCTCCAAACACATGAAATTTCAATTTGCAAAAAGGTAGCTTTCAGATTTTTTTTTCCTCCTGCAGACTGTATGATCTCATTCTTAAACTGGTCACATGCAAAAGCCTAGAAAAATATTCTTTTTGCTATGTAGTTACATTTCTGGTAATAGTTGAGGTAGAGAAGTGACCTGGTTCAGGTCCAGAAGTGACCTAACAGCAGCCAGGCTACGGACCACTTAGCACATTAAGAAGAATGAAATGAGAATTTTGAACAGGATCCAGAAGTAAATGGAAAGTAACCAAGCATATAGACTATAGGTGTGATCTGTTCTCACTTTTCTTTCTGACTTAATAGTAAGGCTGTGCATCTTGGGGCACCTAAAATTAGTAGTCACTTTCGAAATTTTGGTCTGTCATGTATTATTCATCTTTCTTTTTCTCCTAAAGGAAGACATAAGATGGCAGTAGCAGGCATACTTAGCTTCCTGATGGAAAAGGAGGAAAAAGTTGACCAAAGGGACTGATATTTCTTCAAAGGAGAGGTGACAGACAGAGATTCCCTAACAGAGATGACTATTCTCTGCCAAGCACATGTAATTCCACCTGTTGCCAGGACAACTTGAAGCTTAACGATTTCTCAAGCAGGCACCAGATCCTCTGCCTACTCATCCAAAATCCAGTGCTTGAGAAGTTCTTGTTCTTTGCTGTGGAAGAAAAAGGGAAATCCTGTGCTGTTTTAGCAGCCACATTTATAAGCGAACCACTGGATACCACAAATCCAGATAACTTTAACATTATTCGCCATTTTTGGTTTAGAGGTTTTGACAGCATCTTACCAGAAATGAAAGCGAAAACATAAAAGATAATTGAAATGAAATTATTTAGAGAGACAGAAGAAATCACTCCTTCACTATGCTACTCCAAGTCAGCTTGCTTTCTCCAAAGAATCCCACATAAGACTCCCTCATCCATTCAAATAACTGAACACAGTATTTTTAACATAAAGATCTATTTCTAAAAAATGTCATCTAGTATATCCATACGAAGTTAGGCTGCTAGAAAGAATGTTTCCTCACCTCCTTTAAATTCAAGATTGCCTCTGTATTTAGTGGAGCTCCCTTACAGCACTGATGTCAGAAACAGCAGATGAAAGAAGCGGTTTCACCTTCCAAAGACATACACACAGTTTGGCTTTTGAAAGGTGACACAGAGGACTAAAGAATATTTTAACTAAAACTGTTTGCATTCTTTTTCTCAAAGACAGTAGGAATGATCATGAGATGTGCAGGAAAGAACAGGTTTTGGTTTTGTTGGGTTGTTTCTTTCATGATTGAAGTGCCATTTGACCACCAAGCTCCTCAGTTCATGGATAAAATGCTTTAGACCTTATCCATATCCTAGCATTACATGTTAAACTTTTACATTTATTATTTCCTACAGATGGTTGCTTTCATGGATATGTGCCATGCTGTCAAAACTCTTCTTCAGATTCGTACTATCAATGGTCTTAAAGATACCATCTGAAACAGCTACACTAGTTTTCATTCCCATCAATTGATTATCGGTGCAGACCAATGTGTGAATACTTCTTAACCTTTAATACAGCATTATTTAACTTAAGACCAGTTTTCTGAATTAAAGGCACACACAGTCTGTCATATCCATCCCAAGACTTATACCCGTATAGCACTTCTGTACAACTTAAAATCAATATAGTCATTTTGATTCTAGTTTATATTTAGGTAGTCCATCACGAAAGAGCCCAGGATTTTACCCTAACCTAGGTCCTCTGTATGCCACATGTATATGCAATCTACCACATCAATCAAACCAGCTCACAGTTCAGATGATGTATACACAAATAAAGGTACTTTACCTATAGGTCAAAATAATTTCTGTAAGAGCACAGTATATTCTCTTGTTTTTAGCAATGTCCTACAGCCATAAAGTATAAAAATTTAACAAGCTGCAAAATAACAAACTGAACACCACACATCAAGTTTCTTTAGTGTCATGCTAGGACTGTTATAATCAAGAATACACTTTTAACACTATTTGCACTGTATCTTTCTACCTTGTGGCCCATGATGGCTTATGCTAGTTTTATTACAAAATATGGTTATGGGGAGGAAAAGGTAAAAAAAACCAAACCATCAATTCTGCTACTCTAAGATCACATGTGCAGGGAGTAAGGTGTGGATTTGGGCTTTTAAAGACAGTCCTTGTATGTTTTGCCCTTATTCCTGTCTCAGTTTTTGCAACCACATTAATACAGTCTGGGGAGATCACCTTAACAGTGGATAAATTAGGATTTCACTACCATCAAGTCTGAATTGTTTCTTTACAAGGCTACAAATCAGCATAGCTCTGATTTAACAGAACCGTGAGACATTCAAAACCGCACTTTCGACACATTAAGTACAATAGGTAGGATTTTTCAAAAGTGTTTTAGACATGCTGAGAAATAAAGTAGGTTGAATTGTATACATATCACTATATTAGTCGCACGAAGAGAAAGCTGCAAGACAAATGCACTGAAAAAGGTAGGAACAATTGTCTACACATGGTAGGAAAAAAAAAGATTGCTGAAATGTTGATGATCCACTTTCATGCTTCTTTCTTTTTTAACTGGACAGCAACTTTCTTCCTTTCATAGATATTGGACAATATTACTCCTATGAGCATAAAAGTTTTTTAAAAAGCCCTATGATTTATTCTTTCTTCAAATTTGCCTGAGAAAATAAACATATATAGCTGAAATAAAAAAGGGACGGACACATTATATATATATATATATGACAATTCAATTAAATGACTGTGTAATATAAGTGTGTGAAAAATAGTTTCTGAACTTGTCATTAGAGACTACAGAAGACTGGATCCTGGCTTCTTTAAAACTCCCACTGATTTTATCAGGCTGGATGGCTAGCCTCAGTGCTCTAATGTACATGTACAAGGCCACTGCTCTAGATACATGAGAAGTTCTGACCTTGAGGCTTTTTAATTTTGTTTGCTCATCTGAGTCTGCTATGTAATTATTTTAGGCATGTTTCTATATTTCAGTATTATGCACATTTCCGGTAAAGATTTGGGAATGTAATTTAAATATACTGCATGTTACTGTGACTTGTAGGTATTCAATTAGTAAAGGAGAGGTCTGCACTTGTCCACCTCACCTTCATCTCTGAAAAATAATTAGTACATACCAGATGCTGTGTAATGACTTACTGAAATATGCAAATAAAAATATTCAAAGGGCCTTCACTAATTTTATGACAACTATGTCCATAGTTGTGATATTCCAAACAACCCTAATCCTTATTTTCCTAAGTGTACACATGTATGATGAAACACAGAAGTAAAATCTTAGCTTTCTTTACAGGAAAACAAGGTTTGAATTGGAAGTCTAAATGTCAACCCTGAACATTACAAAATTATACAGAATAAGGAGGAAACAGGGCTGATAGTGCATATAAATATGACAGTGTATTAGGCTGCATTTAATTACCAGTTCAAACAACAACCTGATCTAACCTTTGACAAGTAAAATAAATGTTCTGAATAATTTAACCAAAGCAAACATTTGCTGTTAAATGCTGGCTAATTATAGTAAGAGTTGTACTGAGAGGGAGAAAAAAACCCAAAAGAGATGGTAATTTATACACTTCTGCAATTGCTACAGCTATTCCTTGAAACCCTTGAATTTTTTTTCCATGCGGGATAGCTATTAAGTATCTACTTCGGGGAAAAAAAAATAATCTATGTTTAAAGGAAGAAGTACCGTATTAGAATAACTACCCTTGATTTACAAGCACTGAAGAAACAGTCCAAATACAGAAAGTGAGGTAATACTAGTTTCAAGAATATCCACCTTTTCTACTGATGGCTTTCTGATACAAAAGGTCTCTGCTTGTAATGCTCTGTATCACACTGGAAGATAAGAAAGGGTAGAATAACATGTAAGTCTTTTTCCAAAGTGTCAGTGCAAAATCAGACAAATCCTCTATCATTACAGGATAGAGGAGCACAGTTCAGTCCTGTCCAATGCACTTTTTAAGAGTAATGAAAAAATGAAAATTCTTTCTTTATATAAATACTAGATCAACAGTTAAATGACATCAATAAACCACAGGCATTCTTTAAAAACAACCTCTACCAAATTATGGGAGGGACGAAATAATTCCACTACTATGACTTTTTTCAGATATATTATCTGTAGCCAGATATACTACCCATATGAAATCCTGAACTTCAAAAAGAAGCCAAAGATCTCAGAAAAATAAATATATGTGACAAGGACAAATATTTAAAGTCAGCATGCTTCCAATATCAGAACATGAACACCCATGAAATTGAAACCATTAGAAAAAAGGTGTTTTTGACGGCAGCCTATATGCCTTCCGGTTGTAGGCTATTTTTAAAGAAATTAATGGCTTCTTCTGTCTTTGGGCCAAGAGTTTCACTTATTTATGCCATGAAAGGTTAGGAGAAGAATCAGCTGTTTACCTGCATGCACAATAACTATGGTTCAGAAGAATCAAAAGACCATGAAAATTTCACGGACAAGCAATGTATGGTAAATGAAAGAAGCCTATAAATCCCCAATCTTGAATATATATTAATATTTTAAGGCTTTATATAATCTGAAAAGTAAAAAGTGAAAACCATTAAAAATATTAAAACTGACTGTAAGTATGCTCCTCTTTTTTCCCCAAAGTAATCTGTGTGCAGATAAGTTCTGGCCACAAGTTTCCAAGACAAACATATTATTTTTAAGTTACCTTTTATATTTTCATAAATATTTAAACTCTCCCTGAAATTTTAAATATATTTATAGAGACACAAATGCTAACATTCTTAGCTTCTTACAATGGAAAAATAGGAATGAAACTATTTCTTGCACCCTGTAAAAGAAATAATTCTTAAAAGAAACAAATAAAAAATACACAACAAATTTACCACAAATTGTTTACTTGATAATGGGTCAGGTGGATTCAAGAAATGGAAGTGGATTTTCTAGCTTACAGTGTAAATTCAATACTGGAAAACTGAGTTTGAAGGTCATTACTATTCTTGCTCCACAGCACAGGATAAAGTCCTTAAGCAAACAAAGTAGTAAAGAATTTGACAAGATCCATCATTCCTGACACTCTGGAGAAATTCAAGTACAGAATTCATTTTACACTGTATCTACTGCTTCATGCCAAATGGACAGTGAAATGCACTGTCTTTTCTTATGCTGAGGCATCCATAAAAATATACTTAGCTGTATTTGGACAGGACAGAGGGAAATCTTAGGCAGTCATTGGTAAATGCAATGAATCAACTCTTCCCTGACATTATAATGCACGTAAAACTTTGGCATTTAAGCATAAAACTGGAACAGATCTTCTCTAGAGTTGTTACGCTTTTTGTTTTCTGCACTTGAAACGTTATCAGGTTCAGTAAGGTAAATTTCGCTAATAGGAGACACCTTCCTGTGAATTAAAAATAGCCACTTAATTCTAAAATTTTATCCTCTCCAAAGTACTTTTATTTTACATAAGCAATGAAAGAAACAAAAACAGCCAGGTCATAGCTTGCGAGGGCTGATGTGAAGACCGCTGCTTGATGGGGAGCTCACACATAATGCTGGCCATTCATCAGTGCCAATCACACTTTCCTGCTACTCCTAATTTTCCAAACTGTTGCGCACTTTAAGAAGTAAAACATTAAACATCTAAACAAGAAACTTAATACAATACTTTATATTTAAATAATTTAATATAAAACCTGATAGAAATACTGATAGAAATACTAGTGTACTAAAATTCTAACATACTAAAAAAAACCCCAAACTATCTTGGCCATAGCTGCAAGGAATACGCACTGTTCCTGAATATCTTCTTAAGGTATCACTCCGATATAGTAGGTGGTGTACCCGGAAGGGTGATTATAACTGAATAATTTAGTTATGTAAGTACATGTACTTGGGCATAAACCAGTTAATAACTTTACCCAGCGTGGCCCACCTGGATGACAATTTAAGTGAGTCCAACAGATACCTCCAACCAGACCATTAAAGGAGAAGAGGAATACCATGATGCTGAAACTTGCCAAGCTTCTCCCTGACTTTATGCAGCAGATTTTAACACTGAAAACCAGAAGAACTAAAGATCGAGTTAGTCCTTTAGATTCATACTTCTGTGCAATAGGTTAAAGAGAAATCTGAATTAGCAATAAAATAAAAAGCAGAATGGATAAACCAACAGAAACCATGACTGTGGGGTTCTTTGTGAACTAATCCAACATTTCACCCTGGTCACTCTGTTATTATAAGTAACAATTAATTTAGTCTGTACTGGAAGTTTCCTGCATATTTTAGTTTGCATGTACTTGTAAGGTCTTCCTGAAGGGAATTCACTTTTGTGTAGAATGGCTTTGTGATGTGGATTAGCCTCCACAAGGGACCTAAATTGACAATAATGAATTCATTTTATATAGTAGGCTAGACTTAAATGAGAAGTGAAAGGCCAGTGCCAGCAGAGTTCACTGATCAGCCACTGTTGTTCTCTATATAATTTACTGGTTGAGTTTAATAATTACAGCATTGCCTTGATAATCTGTAGCTGCAGCATGCTGGAAGGAGAGGATGAGAAAATGCTTCTTGTGTTAATAAGAGAATTGAAATTTTTTATTTAAATGCAGACCCACATAAACTGCAAATGGAGTATTTATAACGAACATCTAAGAAGACTGACACTGGTTTAAACTAAAATTAATTTATATCACTCAAATCCGGAAAAACATAATTTCAAGCCTTGATCTTATTAGGATACTTAATGTAATCTTATTAGAATGTGAGCTTCTATATATCAAAGTGTTTTATACATTGCAAGTATATTTTAAAGAGCTCCAATCAACATTACTGAACAATTCACTACTGATCTCCAAACCTAGTTTCACACGGGCAGATTATTGGATCTGTAACTAATACAGCAAGAGAGGCAATGCCTTCACACAGGCGATACTCTTGCTGCTATACAGAACTCGCTGTCACATGAGTGTTAAGTAAGTTTCCAGGACTTTCTCATCTCTTAACTGCCTGAGATTTAGCACAGAGCAGCATGCTTTCCAAAAGGACAGAGTACCTACAGCTTCAGCAGAAGCAAATGGGGATCATAGATGCTTAAAATTTCAGAAAATCAGGCCTGGTGCCATATACAAGGAAAATGCTGCCAGAAATGTCACTCACAGAATCCATGCCTGCCACTCCACAGAGATTCATATATGCTTAATGATGGCTAGCAAGTACAGAGAGCAGACCTAGCTAAGGAAAAACAACAGAAAACTAGGCAGCAGGCAGGCGATGAGCACTCTGTCTGCACTCGTATCCCCACTGGCAAAGTAAAAGTAAAACGGTTAAGAAACCGGTAATGTTGATGCCAAAAATTTAAATGTTTCTAAGGACTATAGCAGACCTTAAGAGATAGTTTTTAATCTCATTTGAAACAGTTTCAATACTTCAACATTAATGTATGCACATATATATTAATGAAGCAGACATGTTAATCCCCCCGATGTCGATGTCTGTGAAGCATCTTAGCTCTTACTTCCTTCACCATCAGTCGTGTGTAAGTAACATACTGTGGCAACATATGAATAGTTCATAGCTCCAGCAATGAATGAATGAATGAACAGTGACCTAAACGCAAGCAGCAATTAAGGTTTCTGTTTCTTTACCCATCAGCTATTGCATATACTCACAGCAAACAAGTGTGTTTTTCTGACATGCACACTTGTCTGTTAATAAGTTAAAGAACTATTTCAGTCAAGAGCCTTTATGTTTTTCCCCTACACGCTTCGTTTCTTGCTACATGCATTGGAGTTTTTCTCTGATAGAGATGTTGATGACAAGCCAAAGAAATGGAGGTGATGCTGCCAGCGATTAAGGTAAAGAATACTACAATACTTTGCAGAAGCACAAAGTTGTTTCCATGCGAATGGAAAGCTTAAGTGCAAGCTTTCTGAAAAGTGCAATGAGGAGCTTCCTGTTAGCACTTCTACTTGATTTTAGTACACAGTTATACATCCCTTGCAAGACTTTAATGTACTAAAACAAAGTATCAGGAAACAGAAAAATTCCAACCTTTTAAATGGCAACAAGCACAAAGTAATTACAATATGCCCTTTAGTTTTGCTTCCTGTTTTGTTTGAGGGTTGTGTGTTGTTCTTTAGGTTTGTTGGGTTTTTGGTGGGGGTTTTTTTTGTGTTGCTGGTTTGGAATTTTTATACTTTATTGGGGGAGAAGAGCAAAAAAACCCCACACAAGGAGCCATGCCTGTTCTTTTTCACAGGTTCAGTTGAAAATAATTCTACTAATAATCTACTGCACACTATCAATACAGTAGGCATGTGTACAGACATAATTACATTATAATTTACTTCAGTGAAACTAAATTCCACTTGCAGAATCTTTTTACAGGAATCATCTGTAAGAGCAACCACTGGCCTTTAAGGGACCAGCAGGTACAATTCTAAGTAGAACTAGTTCACAAAAATACTTTCCCAGTTGTAAACAGAATGACTGACACAATCTAACCTGTCAATGAAAACTCTACAGAAATCCATTTTTCATATCTTTTCTTTCAGTTTTAAAAAATGAATCCATTTTCCCTATTATCTACAATATATGGTTCAAAATTCTAAGCCCCTGTTAGTCTGGCAAAAAATGATCTCTGCAAAAAAAAGCTTCAGAAAATTAAGCCAACCAAGACCAAAGAAACGAAACAGAACCTGGGAGCTGTTAGTGCATTAAATGAGCATTACATAACACATTTGTCTTTGTAGAAAGTAGAGAAAAACAGAAGGAAAGCTATCTGCTTGAGATAAGTAGATTTTTCTTCCTCCTTTATACTAAGCTTTTTAGATACAACAGTGTAATTTTATTTTCTTCTTTTTTAATCAAATAATCAATGTGGATAATTGGTCAATGGAACTAAGAGTCTACTAAAGTGCAAAGTGGATGATTGGCTCCTTTATTCTTGAAGCTTGCATCATGCTGCCTTGTGATTTTTAAAGCCAAAATCTGTAGGGAACATGTATTCAAATAACTAATGCTTCACGCTTTAACGAACTCTTTACATTCCATGAATAGTATGTGCTACAGAAATGAACAATCTTCATCATTCAATATTGAGATTAGCTCTGCCCCTTCCAGCATCAATTCTAAACCTATGCAATGTATCAGGTATGTATGAATTTTTAAAAAAGCACTTCATTTTACTTGATACTGGTTTTCTCCAGCACCTCACTAGGTTCTTAGTATAACAAGGTATGACTTTTCAAATCTTTGCTACATCCAAGCCTTCAAGTAGTCAGAAATGCGCATGTACGTGGGTATGGGGGTGTGTTAATACAATATATACATTACTATATAGGTAAAATACTACCTTTGCAGGATAAATGATGCTACTCCTTCCTTTGAACTACAAGATAATTTTAATATAAGGGACAACAAGAAGAGGTTTTAAGATCTTAGCTCTTAGAACATAAAATAAACTCTTCCACAAATGAAAGTAATTATCAGAAACCACTTGTTATGAAAAATAATTTAATTTCCCTGAACTCAAACCCTACAACATTCAGCTAACACTGAAGAAACTGGAAAGTAAAATGACTTATGAACTGCAAAAAAGCAATATGGGTGAAAAAAGAATTTGTTCTATCAGAGGCAAAAGTAACAAAATGGTAAAATGCAAACTCTGTTTTAAAATGTAGGTAACATTGACAAAGATCTGACTGAGGAGAAATGTATGACTGGGCAAAGAAAAGGCTAGCTGATCAGACTGACAAGAGCAGAACAATTTGGGAACTGCAGATTCAGTTGGTCCCTACTTTACACAAAGCACATGAGGGGATTATATCTACGTAGGAAGGGGAGCAAATTTGGTGAAGCCATGGAAAGAAACAGGGGATTAATCTCAAGTCATAAGGGGTGGACTTCTCCACTCTGTATAACACCTTACTAGATATACAAGAGTTACTCTGCAGCATCATTTGCTGGATGCTTGTAATTGAATTATCAGTTTTGCTGCAGATTTACAAGGCATTAAGGTAGCTTTAGACTCTCTCTCTCTCTCTCCCCTTTCTCTCCCTGTCCTCCCTGAATATTGATCTCAACTTTAGTTTTGAAAACTATTTACATTAGAAATGAAAAATCATGGAACGGAGATTACAGAAAAACCACCAATCCAAATTTTAACTTTCATAAAAAACAAACTATTTTTATTCTTCTTCATTTTAGGACTTCCTTGTATATATCCATATACTACTTTTCAGCCTTGCCGGAGCTGAAGTTGAATGGACACTGACAGACCATTGAAGGAGAATAGGTTCTTTCATGATAAGCCAGCATAGCTCTAGGCCAATTTTGGACACTATTTGGCAAGCATTACTGTATTAAGGAAGCAATTTTTCAAGGTTCATATGCACCAAGTGCAGTGTGTATTAAACAGCTATTAAAAAAGCACCATTAACATAGACTGAATATATCTTGTTCATGTAATTATCTACTCAATTCAACATGCCCACACAACATTTACATACAACTAAGAATGTAAAAAACTCACAGAAAGCAAAATCTTTACTGTATGATGCTCTTGGACAGCTTATGTTCCCACCTCTTTCTTAAAACCACATCCAGTAATATTATTCAAAAAAGAAACTTGCACGTCATGCCCACCAGGCTTAGAAGTCTTATCTACAAGTCTTATCTTTCTATCTACAAGAATTATGAAAAGGCAATCAGAAATTTCATGGACAGTATACACACTTATTAATTTGATCTGTTTTCTTAGGTCCCAGCGAAAACATCTTATTAGTTCTACAATTAAATGATTCAGAAACCATCCACACTATCTTTGCCTTTTAACAGTTCCAATCAGTAGCAGATCTAGGTGTAATCAACAGCAGCAGGGGGCTTTAGGAAGCAAAACAAAACAAAAACAGTAGGGATCTTTACTAGTTTACAGTAATTGATACAAGGAGATGTTATATGTTACTGCAAGTTACCCAAGACCTGGAAAAGCTACGTGAAAATTTCCTATTATCTACAACTACCATTTCAATATAGCAATGGCAATACAATAAGCTTTTAAAAAATGGAGTATTTAAAGTTTACTGAATTCCTTGCTGAT
>JANZLQ010000078.1:5621939-5624439 GCA_026212715.1 Elanus axillaris | reverse complement strand
AAAAAAAACCACAGGAAAAAACTTTCATGGATGGAAGAATCGTGTAGGCAGTTTCAGAACAGCTCCTGACTAATCTTACTAATCATTTATATAGATGCTGACCTTAGCTACAGCAGCAACAGCTAAATCTGAAAAAGGGGACTAGAGATGAAAAGAAGCCTCTTTCTTATGTACTTGTCTCCTTATATGATACTTATTCTTTCAACACATAGGCCATTTTTGTAGACAATTTGACAGCATGTATTAAAGGTTTATCATATGCTTTTCATATTCTTTTAGAGAATTATGATAAAGTACACTTATATTCAGTGAAGACAAGTTTTCCTTCCAGAAGAATTGCAACCTGACTGTTCTGTACTAGAACAACTACCCTTTGGAAGCAGATTATTTCTTCATTTTGGTATTTTAATGCCTACCCTGTACAGTTTGCCCAATCATCATCACAGGATGGCGTGGAAAGCACCTTTGCTGATGAACAAGAAAGCAGTACCTTTTATGAAATCAAATGTAATACCATTAAAATCTCCAACATGATTAGTTTAGGTTGAGCTATTTCTCCTACACATTGCTAAAAACCAACTAGGTCTGTTGTAATACATGCACTAATAGAGGATGCTTATTTGATGAATTCCATTTTATTACTCATCCTCTATGAATCTTGCTTTCTTTCTTGCAGTCCTTTTTGTAAGAATCCCACTTCTCTTACTTGAAACCACCATTTGCATAAACAAAAAGATTCACTCTGATGTTACTACGTGATTATCTGGTGTTCACATTTCCACTCCCAGGGTTATTCACACCGCCTAATTTAGGCTGTTTTAAGACTTCTAAGTCAAATGAGACTTTACAGACTAAAATTAGAGGCTGAAGTTGCTTAGACAGTCCAGGAGAGAGGCAGGTGCCTTCATGGAGGACATTCAGTACTCTTCAGTCTGATACCTGAGGCAGATCTGATGAAATGGTCAAGAGCTGAGAAATAACAGTATGTTGCTGTTGGCTGCATTCACTGTCAAAGCATCCATACCAACATATTTTACTGGAACTGTGGATTTTGCACCTTATCTTTCAAAACCTATTTATAAAGTCAAACATTAAAACAGAATTATTCTGGAAGTTATAAATGGCCCTGATATTCCAAAGAAAGGTAGCAAGTAAAGCTGAAGCCCTGCTAGGCACTGCAATAAATTGGAAATGATGATTCAAAACTCCCTAATGGCTGTAAGAAAGCCTTAATGCAAACATGCTACTTTTATTATGTTCCAAAAGAAACAAACAAAAATTCTCAATGAAAGATAAACTCCAAAGAGTATAAACTATTTTAAACCCCAAATTCATTCTACTGTATTTCAAAATTCTTTTTTTTTAAGGAATGTTATGAACCACAGTATTGGAAAATGGGGTAATTTTGTTGCGTAAGCAGCCTTTCTTAAAGAACATTTCAATGACCCAGTTATGTCTCTGTTTTATTTTTGTAATATTTTTATATGAACTAGGATAAGACTGCAGTTAAATGCTGTTCTTCAATTTATTTTTCCATCTGCTTTTAGCTGCAGGATAGCATATTTTATCACATTTGATATACAGGGTCAAAGGAATAAAAAAATTAACCCTGTATTTTTGCATAAAATGTATAAATAAATTCTGATGGTGCAAGCTCAGCAAGTAGAATATTTTTACTAGTTCTATCTTGTGATAATGGTTTTGTAATCACTTACATTTCAGCCGCTAACAATTGAATGCAGTTTTCCATGTTATTAACACAGTTCTACAAATCACACTGAAAAAAATCCAGTATCTGAGCAAAAGAGGATAAAAGGTCACATTTTCAGAAGGTAATCTTTTCACACATACAAGAGGCAATAGGCCAAGTCATTTAGCTTTTCCTAGCTAATCAAACTGCACAATTTCAGCATAGTGGTTCTTTTTAGATGTAGGTGGTGATAAAACGATCCTCGGCTTGGGAACACGTCCAAGATACATACACACTCCCAAACACCTCCCCCTACTCACCCCACCTCCAGTTGATTTGAACACAGACATATTTATCAATACTTTTTAAGGTAGCAACCATGCTGATGGGGACAATTATGAAACAAGAGAGAGGTCACAGTAAATCCAACTAGGAGTATGTGACCAAAGTTATGTGGGGAAAAAACAAACTAGTGTCAGCATCAAGCATCTGTTGCTGCTGGTGTGCGGACAAAGCGAGTGCCAGAACAAGAAGGCAGTTTTGTAGATCTACTGTTTGTCAAGTCGCCCACTGAAGCAAGCCTTGAAATCAGTGTGTGTACTGCAGCCATCTGTTTACTTTTCACTAGCAAAACTCTGACTCTTACCATTTCTTTGAAGCCATGGTCAATGTCAAGAAACAGGTACAGTTCTGATGATCGTGCATGTTTTTTTAACTTGGCAAGGGGACAAAAGGAAAAAGAAGGAAAACAGAAGTATACAACTAGCTGAAAAGGGGGGGGGGGGGTGGGGACCCAATTACAGGAAAAGG
>JANZLQ010000078.1:5522168-5619668 GCA_026212715.1 Elanus axillaris | reverse complement strand
AGCAAAACAAAACGGTGAAAAACCCAGGTATTTCATCTAACTTAATAAAATGATTCAGATTTTCTTAAATACTAACGTCAAAGGGAGAGAAATATGAATAAAGTAGAGAACAGTATTACACAAAATGTTGTTAAAAAGGTTCCAAGTATGCAAGTGACTAAAACTTATCTAAAATTAATGCAGCACAGTAGATATTATTGTATTAGGAATCTAAAAAGTACACTAAGGTAGGAATTTGGAATACTTGCATTCTGACCAGTACTTGGAAATTAGATGTTTAACAGTGCCCACCACTCAACAACACACTTCTCAATTTTAGAAAAAAAAATATACTCTGCTCTTTTTGCAAATCACAATGCTTTCCAAATATTGCTGAGTCGAGTCACCTTGCAAAGCATTTCCCTCATCTTATGGATACAGAAAGTGAGGCACAAGGATGCTAGGTGACACCCACAACCATATGTCAAGGCTTCAACAGTGGAAAATACTCCACATATATTGAACACTATGCTTTTCTGTGCTCATGTGGAACTTTTTAAGGGAGGGCAAACAAAGATTTCAATATGGTTTCAATGAAGAGTTGTCTCTTACAGGCTCAAGTCAGAGATATACGTGAAACAAGAATCCAGATTTCCGGAGGTTCAATATTCTCTTCTAATCCTACACTCTCCTTCCACATAACAGAAATACGTTTGACTTGCTTTAATTTAGATTCAAATACAGAACAGCAGGATACAATGTTAAAAGTAGTGCATTTTTCTTTTTGAGTATCCTTGAGATGTTATGTTACTTATACAGTGAGGAACAGACCACGAAGAAATTTCATCCATCCATCTAGCCTTAATACTTTTTATTTGCAGCATAAATACAAATGACAGATGAATTACTGGGCCATGACTTCATCAAGGCATTGTAGTGACATCAAAACCAAACCTCTAATAGTTTGTGATGTCACTACAAACCCTCAAGGGATTTCTCATTCCGTAACTCAGAAGAACATGGCAGCTTCTCAATTTACGTAGTTAATGGATTGGAGTCGCAGAATATGCTTTAGGACCTGCTCTGCTTCTACTGTTCCCTCACCGCTGTCCTTTGTCCCATTTCTACAAAACAGTTATAATTTTACTCTTTGTACGTGATAAAAGTAGAAAGGCAGTTCACAATAATCGAGCTGGTATTTTCAGTTAGAGACTCTGATACTGTTCTTTACACAGAGCTATAGACCGTACTTGTACTATGTAAGCAAAATTTACATTTTAAATTTACTGAATCTTTTAAATATTATAAGCCACTTATTTTAACAATAGCCATGTCTCCACCATACTTTCATAATACAGTCTGTGAAGCTACTTAAAAATGATTAAATAATTCCTTAGCAGTTAAAAGGATTAAAATCTTCCCTCCTGAACAAAGCTGACTTGGAACTTAGGTACTATAAATATCTTTTAGAGCTGTACTTATATGAATTTCACCCATGTCCGTCCATCCATCCATCACTTTATCTTTGTTTTTTTTCATCAGTACTCCTGAGCTACGCTTTGAGCAGGCCCATAGCTTATGTTCCATATGTATCGATATTTTCCAAGTGATTAGAGTAGGTAGTCTGTGTAACACACATACACCGTTGTGTTAGGTGTTGCAAACAAGCACAGACTCCTCTAGCCATACACGCTTAATTCATTCAGCCAAGCTAACTGGACAGGAACACTGTACAAATCTGTCACTTCAAATTGGAAATGCAGAACAGTGCTGGTGAGCGCAGAAAAAACATTTTTTCTCCCAAGCCCAAGCAGGGAATGAAATGCATACACCAAGAGAAGAATCTTCTTGTGGTGGACACAAGATGTGACAAAGATATGCTTTGCTGCCTCGCAGCCGTTAAAATCTATCTTCTTTTAATTACAGTTGGTTAGCTTTTGAATCACTCCGATTACAGGGAAAGACGGCTGCTAGGCAAAACCAAGGACCAAGTTCTGGGGAGCACTATCATTCCCTCTGCTGTCCAAGATACAGCCGTATTCTTTCCAGGCCTATTTATAGACCATATTGTACGGTACATGTGCCATGGATCCTAATGTGAGGAAAATTATATAGATATTCAAAGCATGACATATTGATTCAACATATTGAACGGATTGTTTTTTCCTCTATTTATTTAAATGATTATAATAGTTTATAGTGAGCTTAGCCCTTGAGACAGATGGTTGTAAACTCAAAATTTAAGTTTTAAATAACTGTATTAAAATGAAGTAAATGATTTTATCCATCCTCCTCATTAGAAGGAGAATGAATTTATCTAAACATAGTCTTTAACCCTCTCCTGAGTTGTTTGTGACTATTTATCAAAGAAAGTGAACTTCCTAAATTGTTTCTGCTGATGAATTTGCAACTCGTTTACTGGAATTTTAAAATGTGTCTCATTAAAATGTATCTAATATGCATAATATTTTTTTACATGGTGTTGGGCGAAAGTAAGCTTGGTTTTAGGGCAAAGAAGGGAATTCTACAATAATCCATTTTGAAAAGAGCCTTAAACTGTAAGTCTACAGTTTATATCTCATCTAATTCTTTCCAGGAGAAAATTTCTAAATTGCCAGGCACAAAAGCATAAAGTAAAAAACTCCATCCATAACTCATGCAAGTGTATGAAACAGTTTTCCCTTAAAGACCACAGCTCCACGAGAGTTTTGCCTGTGAAAAATACTGAGTATTTATCCTACAAGAGCTTTATCCCTTTCTATCTCCCAATTTTTTGAGCATCCTTTTTGTCCTTTCCCTCTTAGTCCTCCTTCATTGCACCTTATGCTGACTTCTGAGTTTCACTGCTAGACAATGTCAAAGGAGAACAGGTCATTTTGCAAGTCACTCAGTATGTAGTAGATATGGTAACTAAACTTCATGTCACTAACTCCATTTGCATCACTTAAGAAATCTGCATTGATAAATGTGTTACCTATCCAAGCCTGATGATCTGTCTGAGTCCTGCACAAACCAGTTAGAGTTCCATTGGGTACGTCTAAAAGATTCATAGAAGGTGAATTTTAATTTGGACTGGTCATGTTCAGGACCAAAAGCCCACTAGCAGCTGTTGTAAACCAACTTCATTTATACACTGCTCATGTGCAACTTCTGATTTAGCTTAATCCCAAAGAAATCAATTTTCCCAACGCTGGCACTACATTGTAGTATGAACACAGGCACAGTGGGGACAACCTGCTTCAAAGATATATTCCAGATCCAAACTAAAATGCTAACCTAGGATCACACCAGGAAAAATCAAACCTGCTTTCAATTAAATTGGTTACTTAAGGGTGCACATAAGGGTCCACTAAAACATTTTTGGGGAGCCTGCAAATAGAAAGAAGGATCAACACTTGCTAAGTTAGATCACTTTCTTGTGCTATAAAGCTGCTGGGCAAAGAGCAACATCTCACTTAAAATACCACTGGCCTCCCTTCATCTTTACTTTCAGCAGGCAGCAGGGTGAGCACACGGCAGGTCCATGAGGACAGGTTAATCACCATTCAGTAAGATGTCAGACCATGAAAGCTGCGAATGTTTGGGGTTTTTTAAGCCTAGCTAGTGCCATTTACCAATGTGCAATTCCAGACTTAGTATTACTCTAACAAAAAAACCAACCAAACAAAATATCAGATTTAAGAAACCAGATCCAGTCAGATATTTGATAGAGATGAGACCTTTTTTCTTTGGTACTTAAAGGCACTTAGTAGGGACAATGACATACTTTAGAATAATTCTGAAAAACCCGTCCTGTTAAATAATACACCAAATCTTAAACATTGTAGTGAAATGACAGTTTCGCTACGTAAGATTAAAAAGATGACAAAAGAAACAGCAGAAAACTTAGAGAGCAACTATTAAAAAATATTAAGGTGGTGTGCTATCCTGTTACTTTTGAAGTTCTTCTATTTTTGTACAAGTCATCTTAAGGACCATCACACCAGGTACTTTCAGGTTACCTTCTCAGGATTTTGCACAGTTCCCAGTATGGGCCAAATACTTGGGCAAAAAAATATTTTCTGATAAGCTTTCAAAAGCAGCATCTTTACAGTGTGCATTTAGACCCATACCTGAGCGAAAAAGATGGAGACCTCCATTACAAGGCTTAACAAGTGCTTCTTAGCATTACTCTGCATTCTCCCATTATCTATCTTTAGTACCACTGAGGCACAATTTGAATTGCCAGAGAGATGTAATCAGTAAGAACTGCTCACTTGGGATGGTCTCTTTTTACATCTGGTTTATCTCCCCCGACTTCAAGAGCCCAATATGCAGTTCTTATTCATAAGAGTTACTTAATTCAGCATTTTTTGTAATTATTTAGGAGCTTCCTGAGATAGAATAAAGATTTTCTTTTAGATATACAAAGACAGAGTCCCGAAAATTCAGAATTTAGTAGATTCCAATACTATGTAATAATCTCGAGTTCCACACTGGTTAGAGAACCTTGGTCAATAACACTACTGAATTAGGTTACATGTGTAATTAATTATTTAATAGAAATAATATTATAGTAAATAAAACTGTAAGCCATTGGCTATGAATAAATATGTTCTTTCAAAAGGCTACTAAAAATTCCTCATAGTAATTATTAATAATAATAAACTATTTGGCTAAAGGAGTAATCACTGTCATGGACCACAAAATGTGTGACACAAAACGAAGCTCAAAATATTCATGTAAGAAGAGGAACTAGATATACAAAACTGATATTGTACATGAATTGCTTTTGGGTGCAATTATCTTCCTCACATGTTAATATAATTTTGGCATCTTATTATATGTTTTATCCCATGAGGAATTTAAATTCAGAACCACAAATATCAGTAAACTTTCTTCAGAAAAACTACCAGTCTGCCTTCCCAGCCTCATTTCATACAATCCTGCAAATAGCAACTGGTTTTATGTATCCTGTGGTAAATCCAGTGACAGATACTGTGCGGGAAGAGTTTAAATCATATATGTTCCCTAAAAGGACAAACATTTCTTTTCTCTTGTTTACGATGTCACACAATTTATAACAACTCTCTATTATATAGTGTTGCTCAGAACATACAGTATCCATTTCATATTGATTAAAAAGTGTTTGAAAACATTTTATCAAATACTAAAATACAGCCTGCATGTTTAGCTCCATTTTTGATATCCACAAATACAACAGATATTAAGCGTGGAAGGCATCATGAGTAGATCATAAAACAAATACTCTGACCAAAACCACAGGGCATTCTATTCCTTCAGTCAAACCACCGCAATTAATATGAAATTCTAAATACAGAATATAATGCCACATAAATAGTACAACAGCCAAGTCCTGTCTAAGAAGCCATATGTTTTTTCCCATTGTTCAAAAAAAGGAGATGACTTCCCGTCACTTATGTTTCTGATTAGCAAGGTGATTTATGCCACAATCACTAAAAATGCCAGCAAGTGAATGAGAAAATGCATAGTGACTGCACCAGATGTGCACAATAAACAGGAATCCCATTGTAATCTCTGGTACTTAGTTTATATGAAGGTAATGTAAGAAACACTCTTGGATATGGCAAAGTCACTCTTTTTTTACATTTGACTATAAATGATATGAAATAAATTGTGTGTTTTATACTTTATGGCATGCATACATTGATAAATTACGTACAGTTTTGTATCCCGACTTATCTACAAGACAAACCTGGCTAAGATCATGGGGATTAATTGCTTCAGAAGTGTGAAATGCAGCTTTTCCATTCTTTTCTGCACACTCAGTGAAGAAACAATGATTAATCACTGTTTAACTATTCTCTTGAGGATCTACAAGATTGCCAAAGCAGGACTTATCCTCATAAATCCAAAAAACACAGGTTTAGATTTGTTGCCAACAACTGAAAGAACATGAACTTAAAGCCATTTGTTATCAGATTAAAACAATGTCAAGGCTTTAGAACACCCTACCAGTGCAAAATTCTTTTTGATCTGCACCTAACAATGGGAATTGGATTATCAAATCAGATTTGAAAAAAATATATGCATTTGTGTACGTGAACACATCCCCCATTATCAGAAGTAAAACATCGTGATGATAATAATAAAGCCACTTGCATTACTCCAGCATAAGAGCAGCAGCATCTTTAAACAGCAATGTTTCCATTGATATTAATGCTCAGTAAATAACAAAAAAACCCCACAACTCTGTTAAAATTGCATCCATTTCCATTTGTTTGCAACAAAGCCAACTTATGTATATAAGGAGTTTGTTTAAATGTGTGAGAATTTGTTTAACCAGCTTTACTTTTTGATACAGGGATGTACTGATAACAGAGCTTTACATTTGTCTAACAACTTCATAATCAATATTTAACAAAAGTCACTTTAATAAATAGCTGACTACGTAAACGGATCACATGATCGTATGAGAAATGCAAAAATTACCTTTTAAAAATGTCCTCCATTTAAAGAAGGTATTCATAAAAAAAGCAAAATTTTATCAGTGAAATAACACACACTGCTGCACAGTCTCTGGCTGTATACTACAGCATCAGAGGACCCTTTTCTAAAAAGGTCCATTTAAAAAATTTTAATACCTTTTCCTGTGCCTTTAAAGGCACAAGAGTAACTAACGTCAAATGCTTCCTAAGGAGCCCCCCAGACAAAACCCCACCTAGATTTAAATGATGATACAATGAGGAAAGAAACGAACGTTTCGTCCCTCAAAGACGCCGGATCAGTAACACGCAGACTGCGGCGGGAGAGAGGAAACTCCCTCAGCGCTCCAAGCCCCGGGGTGGCTGGGGAAGGAGGTAGGAGCCCGCTGCTGACCGGTGGCCTGCGGCCCTCCCCACCGCCCCGCGGCCGGCCAGAGCCCCGCGGCACCCCACGGCCTCCCGCATCCCCACCTGCTCCCATCCTCTGCTCCCCCATCGCTTCAGGTGTTTTCCCCCTGAAACCTTAATGCTGCTAAGGTCTCCTACTTGGCTGTGGGCAGAAGCGTAAGAATGAAAAAGTCGATCTTAAATACCTGTGTAACTTGCTGTCCGCCAGCGGCATCGTGCCATAGGGGTCTCTGCAATGTCCAGGAGACCCTGCCCTGGGGACAGTGCCCTCACTCAATGTCACGACGCATCACCGACGCGGCAAGCTTAGCCACGGAAACTGGGGTACTAGAATTTTAACGTTGCACTGTAAGACCCATTTGCTGCAGCAAAGCCACAATATGTAAGGAATTAAGTTCTTAATGTTGTTTCTATAAACATGACAGTGATCCAGAGGTCACCAGGAAGGGACAATCCTTCTCTAGGCGAAGTTAGCCTCAGTGCAAGGGCAACAACAAAAGAGGAAACCAAGTTTCATGCAGACACTGTAAGCACACGCTCTGCACGGGCTAAAGTACTGGCTAACGACATGAGAAATAAATGCTCATCTGGATTACCCTTTCACCTGCAGCATAATTTTTAATTTTCTGCCATTTTGCTTAGTTTTACAAATAGAAGACCTTGATTCAGTCCCAGATCAGCGATGGTGTTTGCAAGTTTGTATCTCTCAAACAACCAAAAGCTAGGTTTGTAAACTCATCAAATTTAGTTTGGGGAGTTCAGGCTTCAGGCACTAAAAGAAACACTTAACTGGCATTTCAGCTGCTTTTTCAGATCAGTTCCTAGGGAGGACCAGTGTCCTCAATCAAATTCCACAGTACAACTAATACTCACTCCTGTTTGTAAAACTCTTCAAGATTTCCAACTACAAATACTAACGAGTCTATGTTTACCAGGATTTTCACATTTAAGCAGACCAGTATATACTTTTGCCTGTTCCAAGAAACATCTGACAAATATTATTCTACTGTTATCCAGTATTATCTACTTTCTGAGATGAGGCACACTGCTTGAAAGACAAAACCGACCATGCAATACATCCCTTGCCTACAGCAAGAAAATAATTCACTGCTAACTTGGTCATTAAGCAGAAGTCTTTACAAACTCATATATACTGAGGTTAACTGCACATAAAAGTGGTTTCAACTACAGATTTTAATCTTATTTACCTAGTTGGTATCGAAAACTATTATTTCACCTTCTCTCCAGATATGTAACTTCCAGTACCTAATTAGGAGGAGTGGCACATTACGATTATTGTGCTGTTTGTAATTTATGCATTATTAATTTTAGGTCTGCTTTAAAGATATTCCACCATGCACTGGAATGTGAACACTCTAATACATGTTATCCTCCATATTAACTATGCAACATGAGGGAGGGGGGAGAAGTGGAGGATCCTAACTATCCTAAAAATGAGGATACTCAAGAGTTATGGATCCTGATGCTGCCAGAGTAACTTAAAAATATGGAGTAAGACTTTGCTTTGCAAGTGACTAACATGCAATAAACCAGCAGATCTTACTCTGTTATGTTTAATGTATACACTTTTTTTATTAGAGGCACAGAGTATTTCTAACAAATTTCTTATTGTAAATTATGAGCATGTATGGCAAATCAGATTACATATTAAAGTCTTTGAAATGCAGAGCCTGATGCAGCTGCCCATGTAACTCCTTCTGTGTGTTGTTCATAGCAATAGAAACATTTTTAACTACCTTCAACCATCTTTTTCTTGCAAACTACTGTAGCAACTTTCCCTCCTGTTGGACTAGTCAGCAAAATATTAAAGGTTCACAGAAACAAGGAATTTATAACATTAAAAAACTGGTTTTGGAAACACGTATTACTTGAAAAATTCCTCCAAATATTTTTGCAGCAATCAAGAAAAATAATGTATGCACTGATGTTGAAGGATGCTCATCATCAGCTGCTACAATACCACATGGTTACTTTAATCCCCGCTTTAAGAGTACTCTTGGCAATGTTGGTCCTGTGAGACATTCAGATTGCAGTAACACCACACTTCTTTTTATCCTACCATTTTGATTCAGCTAAGAGAAACTGTCCTGAGGAATGCAGACAATCTCCACTACTCTCATTCCAGCTGGACTTCCAAAAGGCATTGTACCTGGGCATAGGGTCTTCATGGCTTCCAATATACCTGGTGAAAAAATGCTCTACAATGTCTCCCTAGTAATACTACTAACTACTGTGAAGGCAATAACACCATCCTGGGATTTCCTGCATTTATTTCCCATAATTCAATGAATTTCCCAGTCTCTTGTTTCTCAGCCCTGTACATACATGGGCTAAGTCTCAGGAACTCTGAAAATGTCAGGATGAAACCACTCCTTATGACCCTTTTGCTCAGACATGAAGGAACTTTCCACAGTAACAACAATGTTCCTCTATATCCCCCTTCTGGATGACTCTCAAGACTACAGAATCAGCTTCCATAGGAAATAAATTCAAACAATGAGTTTCACCGCTTTCCATATCACTTATTTGCGCCTTCTCTTCCTACCATACACAACTTGCATACAGACATACATGCACATGAAAGAGAAACCAAGATACTACAGCACAGATACGACTATTCCCCTGAAGAAAGATAAATCAGTAACATTAAAAAAGTGTAATGGAAGAATGTTTGGTGAAAAGCTTCTTTTACGATACAATACAGAAACAGAAGTTCACATACTAGGTCCTTAAGCAGTACATCTGACCATCCCCATACATCTTTGGGATTCAGACTCGCATGGAGACCTCTTATGTGAGGTTGTATAACACTCATCAGCTTTCAGAGGGACCACTGCTGTGTCAGACCACCCCTTGGGAATCACCCCCAGGTCTTGGCAAGTGTCAACTAGTACTGAATGCTTCAGAGCATCTTTTCAGCAACACAGACTACAGTATCACCTTTTTCAACAGCAATCAAAAGCAGTATTTCTCGCCATTGAATACAATAGGTACTACAGCCTAAAGCTGCTGAAAGATACCTCTGCTCTCCCACACATCTTGTCAACCAAAGCACAGTTTTCTATGACATGATTATTTTTTTTTAATTTTTTTGGTACACCAGACAGAGATCTCTCAAAAGCCAATCAGAAATCATGAAACAAATTCACAACAAAAACTAAGTTATAGCCAAAAGCCTCACTGCCTTCTGTTTCAAACACAAGGAACATTCCTTCAATTCGACATCATCTAGCATTGACAGATGGAAGCACATACCTACAAAAATCATACTCTTCCCAGAAAAGTGAATGAGAGAGAAGTGCCCCATATAAAAATGCTAGTTATATTAATAAATATCAATAATTAGGTATATATTATTAAAACCAATCATACTAATAAATATTGCTGGGGTGGAAAGTGCATGAGATTTACTCATGAGGATAGGTTGAAAATCTGTAGACAAGAATTGTGTGAAATTCAAATGCTTACTGTATTACAAAAAATACCATCTTTACTACTACAATTGCATTTGTGAAAATGAAGCATTCATATATATGTGTATACACATAATTTTTTTGTTAGATCAGAGACACAACATTTATTTTTTCTTAAGTGTTTAAACTGCTAGTGGTCATAATCTCATTTAATAATGAGAAAACTCTGAAATATGCACCACTTGGTCAAAGCTAGTCTGGCTATCAGGATGTATGGGTCTTTTTGCAATTTTTTGTGGGAAACACTGCAAGAAAGAAAAGTGAGCAGCACTGCAACATCTTTTAGCTGTTTGGCTATTCAAAGAGTCATAAATTGAATTAATGAAGTTGTCACAGAACACAAACTTCCATGTTTTGTTCATACCATAACCTACAATAAAAACATGATTATAGAAATGTTTGCAAGCCAAAATATCTTAAGAGCATTATTTCTCACATCTTTTGACTCAGAAGGTTTTATCATTTCCATCTACAGGTCTTACATTTCATCCTTATCTTTATGCTTACGCTTTATCTTACAAAAGTTCTCTGATCCCCCATTTCTATACAGAAAAGGAATGATGCAGAGGAAGTTGAATGCGAACTTCTGCATCAGTAATGATCCATATGTTTTGCAACAGATCCAGAGAACTAGGTGGCCATACCAGAACTTGAATGCCCAATTCTAACTATACCTGGACAATAACTAAGACAGACCAAAGCCAACAGCACTGCTAGGGCCCACAGGGTTAATATAAGGTATTTAACTCATGACACGTCATAATTTTGTTCGAACACTTACCCAATTATTTTTTTTAATTAATTATTGATGCCTAAACGGTAGCAGAGATCCTTGGAAATTCTGATTCTGATTGTGTAAGTTTGTGGTTTTCGAAAGCAAAGCAGCTAGCTGCTCTCTCCACACTTCTTTCAGAATTATCCTTCTTGAATTTGGAAGGAAGGTCACCAGACCAAAGAATAACAGGGAAAGCTGCCTGAATGAACCATTTTTTTCTGGCAGGAAAGCAATTTCACTATGACCAAAGAAAATTTCAGTAGTCATATCTTCTACTGAAGCAAAATCATACGGGTACATAATACTTGTGGAAACACACTTGAATTGCATAGATCCATCCTTAAACCAAAAGGCTGACTGAATGAATGCATATGTATTGCTCCCTCCCACCATCACAAGATTAAGGGATGGATACTGTCCTGAGCTGGAATTGCAATTTTACCATTATTATTTTATTAAAGTCAGCAACAGTAAAAGCACCAAGGTACAATGACCAAAGGTTTACACCAGTTTCAGCTGACTATGGAGAAAAGCTTGGACACTTCTATTGAAGCCAGAACCCATGCTACTGCACAGCTGAGTTACTTCTGTAAAATGACCAGGGCAGGAAAGGCATGGAGGGATTCTAACAGGTTTGGGATCAGAGGTTAAGGTTGTTCTTATTTCACTAGAAAGTAACAGTAAAAGATGTATCTTCCAGGTGAGCAGAATCTTCTGTGTGTGCTGAAATATGAAAAAAGATTTCTCAAGGAGACAATAGGGAAATCAAAGACAGCCTGCTCACAAAAATGTACAAAACTAGTAAAGAAAAGGCAACAATATCTCAGAGAAAAACAGTGGCTCAAACCAGGCTTAGAAGCCACCACTGCTATGGGTTTGATCTCTAAGTTTCCAAAGTAGTTTTTTCCTGAAAATTCAAGATACACAGCTGGAACAATTTTACTCCTTTTTATACAATTTCCGTTTCTCCCCATGCAATCTGACTCTTGCAATGTGAATGAATACACGTGCAGTGAAGGATTAACACATCACTGATTTTTTTCCCTGTTTAAATAATTCTGTGTAAGCAACACAATTTATTGGTATAAAGTAGGATTTATGATAATATATTTCCTCTTCAAGACATAAATAAGATTTCTTAATAGTTTTCTGTAATTCATTTTCATATAGTACCACATTCTCATACATTTACTAGCATAATGCATCTGCTAGAATAGCAATTGCATACCCTGAACACTATTTTAAAAACTCTTCAATACTAACAATCTGCTAGAAATATTGTTATCCCTCTTCTTCCACAATTCATTGTCTACTTCTTGCAGCCTTTTATCTTCCTACTGTAGATGCTGGATTTTACAAAAATTAAAAAAAAACAACCAACCCACAAAAAAGAAACGTACAAGGTTTCAAAGAATATGAAAGCTATCAAGCTAGAAAAGTAGAATGATACACGGAAATAATTATCTGAAAATTTACAGAAGGCTACAGGTCTTTATTTTTCAACATTTCCCCTTACTGCATGTTGTATTGCCGTAATTTTCTGAGAAGTTAACTTTTCAGTCTCTGGTGGTGATAATTAGAATACGAACTGCACATATGTCTGTTTTTTTAACGTGGACAGAAGTTATGTAATTATTCAAATTATATCAGAATTTATATTCAGAAAATTGGTTGTCAGTCAAAAGTGTCGTCTTTATAAAATGACAAAATGACTGCAGTAAGAGCAGATGAATTCTAGCATGAATATCCACTTACAAAATTCTCTCCTTGGTTAACACGTTCTCAACATTTTAGTTGTCTTTGCTGGACTACCTTCTACTAGCAAGCCTTAGGAAATTTTTTTTCCACTGCAGAGCAGCTAAGAGAACTAAAAGAGATCACAGTAAACAACAGGGTATATCATATAATAAAGGACTTCACTGCAAATATATTTTAAAATTTCAGCTGCATAGTACGATATCAATATGCAGAAAAAATGTTTTCCTTATTATTTCATGCCAGTTACCTGAAATACCCTCCGTGAGACTTAAGATTTGACCTATTCCATTGGCAGTGCCTTTTTCAGGAACTTTTGTTCAGGAGTTCAATGGATATTATACCACAAGAGAGAAACACCCACAAGTACAGGCGGAGTACAAAGGGCCTACCCAAGCTAGAAGTTATTTTTCTACTGCTATCCATGTAGGAGTTGCATAAATGTTCCAAAATACAGAAACAGACATACACATACATATGCACGTATAAAAGTTATTGTCAGTGTATAAGTTACTACTATCCTGAGACTGAAATAATTTATGTAACATCTGTTTTCATATTTTTTCTAATTTTTTCTAATTAACATGCATATTTAACGCATAAATGCTCAGACCACCTATTTTTCCTGCCGATTTTGTCCCTTTGCTAAGTCATGTGTTCCTGTGGGGTGCTCAGCATAGATGAAGCATTAAATTTGGTTGGACAAATAATGGGTAAATAGTAAACAAAATATTTCAGACTATCCAAAAGAAGAAAGTATGCTAAGAAAATAATCTAAAAAATCTGCTACAATGGGTTATAATATAAAAATAAAGGGAATTCCCAAAGAAATACAGTCTTCTGTTCATGCATCAAAAGTGGAATGGGAGTGATCCCCCACCTGTGCCAAAGACATTAAGCCAGGAGGTTAGCCTCTAAACTTTCAGCATCTCTACTTTCAGCTTGTATATAAAAGCAGGGAGTAAAACTCTGTGATGGTGCAAATCAAATTTTAGTGATGTAAGATGCCACAGTTGTGTTTTTTTACTTCTCAATGCCAATGCTTAAAATACTCAGTTGATGCTAGACATTACAAAGCGCTGAAAGTCAACTTTATCAGAAACAGATTTAAAATACAGTAAATGTTGCTATTACATTGTGTTCTTCATCCAATAGCAAATTGGATGTTAAGTTAAAAATCTAAAATGTTGAGGAGAAAATAAAGTCAGGGGAGTGGAAAGAATTTATCCCTTCACATTTACAGGACTAGGGGGAAAATAGCATATGTTTATACAATTAAGTTCTTCCTTAGTAGGCCTTAGAATTCTAAGTATGTTTTAGTCCATCTTCCTCCTACCATCTTGTTGCTACAAATCTAAAACTAAGTGCAATAAAAGCACATGCCATCCTTTCCTGTATATATTCTACATAAACACTGGTTTTGCTTACATTATCTATGTTTATGTGAATTTAAAATCCATAATGCAATTCAAAAGAGAAGAAGAGGTGGGGAGGGAAGGAGGACACTCTTGTAGTTCTCATACCTGTCTGATCTTTTCTGGTTTTCTATTGATGGCAGAAGTCTACTCATCCCTACAGAGAGCATGGCCTCCCTGTACAAGCCTAAGCAGACCCACTCGTGTCCTCCTGTGTCTGAAAGTCTCTCATGCCTAAAGTTCAGATATTCCTGAGCTCATCCCATTTTAGCCATTATGAAGAGAGTGACATATTCCTCATTTGCCAGCTCACCAGTAAGCAGAAGACATAATCAATGCCTATCACTGTTAGCTTTACCTATCTTCTCTCAGCACCTTCTCCCTACAGGTTTCATGAGCTGCAAAGTTACAAAGTCAATCTCATTCCCCATACAGACACAGTACACCATTGACTGGCAGGTGATCCAACAAATAGCCCTGAAAAGTGGTGCAACTCCCACCTGTAACCAAACTGTTCTTTAACTGACATGAACGGCATGTCAGTTAAATGGAGGAAGCATTTATCTTTCTTCTCTTTAGCCCCTTTGCAACCTCGGGCACATACATATTTTAAAATCGTAACCTTCTCAATTGCTATGAAAGAGAACAATCTGTCTTTATGGTCCACAAATCAGAAGCTGGACATGTTACATTTCTTTTGAACACTCCTAAAAAGTATTCAACCTCGAGTTGAAATAAGAATCCTCTCGGAGTATAATAAAAATTAGGAATATGAACTTTCCATTCATACCTGTATAGCAATTTGCCAAATTTTAATAACAAAATTAAACCAAAGTGTACCTAATGAATATATAAATACTGCAATCTCATGATTACAGTTATTACAGGTGGGGTGGACTTCAGTGAAACTGAAACCTTGGTCTTTGCCAGTATTTACATGGAAGAGCTTAGCAGCATATATTCTGTGAGCAAAGTGGACATTTAATACACCCAAAATCTCTGCAATACTCATATTTCTTCATCATTCTGTTGATATTCTCCAAACTGAAGCACTCTGAAGCTCTTTTGAGCTTTGTATGCATCCTTCTTTACATTCGCATGTTTTTACCACAAAGAATGTTACTAGCTTGAGTCCTTACAATGTAGATTTCTAAGAAGTATAAACTGGGATTTATTAATGCATCAAACCCAAACATTAATCCTCAAAATCTTGCCCCAGTTAAAAAGCACCCCGTTGCTGCAAACTCCTCTTTTGGCTGGCCGGATTGCTTCTTTAGTAACAATGCTAAGGAGCCTGTGGATAGCTTCTTCACCAGTCCCAAAGGGCTTGTCCTCCCTTTCCAGTCCTGCCCCTCCCACTTTGGTGAAAGACTTGACCAGCAAGCTCCTCTTCCTCGGATGGAACAGGCAGGATACCACCTCCTTTGCTTGCCTGAGTTGGACACAAATTTGCAAGGCTTTATGAACTAGCACCTTGTACCACCACTGCAAATTCCACTGGTCTGTATTTGAACTGTGAGGTATAGAAAAAGGTTTTCAGTAAAGATTTTCTCGGATGCCACACAAGCAGCATTGTGTGACTGCAACTTGGTTTACATCATAAGTCAATACTTTCACTATAAATTAAGGAGGCATCATTATAGTCAGTATCAATGAAACTATCAAAACAAAGTCTGAAGCACTGCGTTTTTTCCTCAGTTGCTAGAGAATAGACGGAAACTTCTGTTATGCACAATTGCTTCCCCTTGAGTGTAATTTTTTCAGGCAAAAAAAAGGAAAGGAAGATGGCACTATATGACATGGCTTAAAGTTTAGTTAGAGGAATTTCTAACAGCTTCCATCTAAGCTATACTTGAGATTCTGTATTAAAAAAAAAAAGTGTCTTTAGCACTCATACTCTACATTTTATCACCAAGTTCTGAACTAAAACTTCATTAGCTTTGAAAAGATCTGAGTCATTCTCCTTTTAACATGAAAGCATCTTAACTCTTGCAGGTGAGCCAACACTCACAGTTCCCATTGTGCTCATCATTAATACTAATCTGCATATTAAATAAAAAGGTATACTGAAGACAGCTTCCTAGAAACCTCCCTGACTTTTCCCTTTGCCAATTCTAGCAGCCCAGAGACAAAGGCTCACAAAAAATGAAAATGCAAGTGTTTCAAAATAATTTAGCATGTTGCTAATAAAAGAGCATGGGGTCAACTGGAAGTCCTTAAATAAGTGGTTGCAGTATGACATCTCTTCTTGTACATAATTTTGTTTATAAGTACTTCTGACCTTCATTGAGCTTTCTGCAGCACAGAACAGCAATCTGACTACTACATCCCATAGGTAAAAGCACTGTGATATCCCTTGCATAAACTAATATAGCTACATTTCAGAAACACAATTTTCATCGACAGGGAATCAAGTCCAAACTAACAATTTATATCTTATTAAGAAATTTCTGACTATGAATTTGACTAAATTTTCTCTGTCAGTTACACTCACAACCCTCAGGTTAGAGATCTGAGGATAGCTGGGCATTAACAAAGGGGTGAAAAACCTTCCGGTTTGCTGGTGCTAGCATTGCCTGCAAGCTCAACAAACCACTGTGTTCATTTAGCTAGCACAGAATGCCTTTGTAACCAGCTGGGAAACTTGGTCAAAACTGTCATAAAAGTTTTTTCTATGGAAATAAGGTTACATGCTCACAAATTGTATGACCAATCTACAAAGTATTTTGAGCATATGCACATGCAAAATATCTGTAAAGTGAAATTAAGTTTCCAAAGTGTATCAGTTGCATGAGTGTTTTCAAGAGTATCAGGTTAAAAGGCACCAAGCTACCTTGATTATATCCAGTATAGTAACAAAGACCTATCATCCCATCTTTTTACTACCTCTTCATGCAAAGATTGAAACTGTGTACCACAGAGCACCATTTACAGAAACAACTATCACATCTTTCAAACTACGTATTGTGCTTCATCAAGACTTGACTCAACTTTTGGTCACTGTGCAATTAGTGTATATTAGGTCTGCAAATGTGTACGTGAAAGCTGTGCATTTAAAAATGAATGTGTGACTGCTTGGTCAGGGAGTCAAAGAGATTCACCAGTGTAAGATATGAGAACATGCTTTGATAAGCTTTGTATGTTTCCAGCTCTTACAGTGTAGTTAGCATCTGTTTATCTTATCAGGTGTTTGAAGCAGTCTTATATGTACAAATAAAAAGGAGCCCCAAACAAAATGCTTACCCTCCATCTACAGACTTCTGAAACCTCTGACAAAGATACTAAGATCAGCAGAGGAAAAAGCACTTCACTCTCTTTAAATACTGTCTTCATTCCTTTCTGCCTTCTTTCCTGGTTCACCTAAATTTCTTACGGACTTGCAAGGAAAGTGCCAACATATTTGGCCTCCTGATTCTCAGGTAGCTACAGGACTATTATACAACCTCGTACATCTTTCTTTCCTAGGAGCACAGCTCTTCCTGCTGTGCACAGTAAGCTTGCTATAAGCATCACAGTCTTTGCGGTGACTCAAAATCCTTCATCACAGCCAGGTCAGGTTGGAGATTTTTCTGCCTTCCTCAGCAAACCAGAATCCCACTGGACATAAGACATGTAAAATGCACCTTCTCAGGTAACCAGTGAATGAAAACGTACAATAGGAGACCTACTTCTTCAATAAATCATAATAGAAATGTTATAAAAAAGGCCTTATCTGAGAATGATGGGGAATAAGTCTGTAGCTTTGAATGTTCAGCCCTTTCAGTTGTGAGAGGTAGCAGAAGGGTCATAAACTTGATGCTGGCAGCGAGGCTGAGGAGGAGTAGACTGTTACGTGGACTCTATGTGATGCCATATTCATACAGGTGACCTGCACTGAGCATGCTACTGTCAGGTAGCTGATGGATAACTACTTATTATTGTCAGAATTTTTTGTTTTCCCAACTTCCACTTTTCAAAATCAATTAATTGAAAATAATTAATTAATGTTTCTTAAGTTTGTTTTCTACCTGCTGTATTTTCTAAGCACATCATAAAAGAAGTAACAAAACCTTTGAAAGTACATGGGAATGATGTCTTCCAGTGCCAGATTTTAAGTAAAAATGGATGAATATGGCCATCTTGATCACAATGCCATGCAGAAAAATACCACTGTTAGTGTGTTCAAAACCTCTGAAACATCTATCAAAACACGGTCACACTCTGCACGAGAATACATGCATAAAAGTTACCGAAAAGCTTGACGATACCAGCAGTTGGAAAGACAAACACAAACATGTTCTCTCAAGTTGTGTGCATCACCATCTACTTTAAGAGACACTGTCCAGAGCTTTGTTTATTACATGCCTGCCTTTGACCTCCACAACATGATAGAATTACTTTTGCTCTTTAACTTTCTCTACCGCTACCATAATATGAGACTGTATTGCCATTTTCATGTTCTGTCATGCCCTGATAAATACTCCACATTGTAAGGGGGTCACTAATTCAGCTCAGCCTCTTAGTAAGCAAGTTTAAGTATGTTTATATTGAGAGACTGCATTGGTAAGCTGCAGGTCCCCAAAAAGCATATACAAAGCTAGCATCTTTACAATGATTTACTGAAAGCAGCAGCTCGTTTTAATAAAACCATCCCAAAACATAAAATTGATTGAACCAACTGCTGTGCAGGGCATACACAACAGCTGATCAAAATCATTCAAGATTTTTATTCCTATAGAATATCTCCAGAGCTTGTAGAGTTTTTCCTACTTTATTACTTCAGCTCTGATATACAACTCACTTAGGCAAGCAGAAAAATTAAGGCTGACTGATATTTGTTCTGGTATTTTTAACCAGAAATTTAAATAAAATAATCTCACACATAAAAACAAAAAAAAAAGCCAAATAAACTTGAAAATCACCAGCAGTTTTCATAATGTACAGACAATTATCTTCTCAATTATCACTCTTCAAATGATATAACATGCCTTGACTAATTGTATCCCAGAGAAGCTCCAAAATACAACACACAGATTACTCTAAAGGGCACAACATTTCTTAAATTTCAAAAGTTTTAATGGATAGATTTACAATAGCATTTTAATACAAAACAAAGACTATTGTGCTTTAAAAAGGCAGCAAAAGATGAAAACTTTTTCCAAACGGAAAAGATATCATTAACTTTACCTTCCTTATACAAAATATCATTGATAAGAGTTTATCTGTTTTGTTGAGCTTAACAAAAAGTTCACCTGTTCAGAGTGTGCTACATGAAGCTTTGCTTGCCTTTTATATAGTAAAGTAATTTTATGGTATTGTGTCACAATGAAGGACAAAGATAAGCCAACTGTTTAGATTCCTCTCCTTTATGTTGTGGCTTTGATCACTAACAATGCTGCGTGAACAGCCAACAGAAGGCTGACATTTCATAAAATATGCAGTGATAAAAACTAATACTGTAGCATCTGGGAGTGATATATAAAATGCAGAAATACACCTAATAACTGTGATCTTAAATTACAAGTTACTAAAAGCTAAATAAGCAGCATACCTAAAAGAAAGAGAAAGATTAAGACAGGATTTTTGTGCTTCTACTCCCAAAAACAAATTTTAAAAAATTAATCCAAGATATGCTATCTATTATTCTTAACAATTCCTCTGGCTCCCTTAGATCTTAAAAGCAGCCTTGTAGAAGAGTGCTTTTTTGCTGTATCATTAGGTATCAGCAAAAGCTAAACACATTATAAGCCTTCCTTGTGCTGTATTAATGCTCTAATGCTTTGTGAAGTCCCCTTTATTGTCTCTTTTAAAATATCAATCACACAAAATACATATGAAACCTGGTGACTGACTCTTCACTGTTATGGGAAAAGCTGAAGCTCTATGACAACCAAAATAAGTAAAAATTCTTCCAATAAGCTCCATAAATTAAGCAAATCTCAGAGTAGAAATTACATTTATTTTCATTTATTTACCTTAAGAACATTAAGAACATACAAAACAGGCCACATAAAATGGAGGATTACATCCTAGAAAACAGTGAATCCCTAAAGAACTTACAAGTCATAGTAAATAACCCAATCGCTTTTTTTGCTCTCACTATGTTGCTGTAGCTAAGAAGCTAAAAACAATCCCTGGGTGCATTACAGGGAAATATATGGTAGTACTAAGGACCTGAAATTATCTGCACATATGGCATCACTGAAATGCCATAACCAGGCCTAGTATCTTTAATTTAAAAGAAAGTTGAAATTAAAAGGGCTCAAAAAGGAGTTACAAGAATTACAATCACAGAAACCTTCTTGTTATTATGTGTGCGTGAGAGACAAATACAAGATCAGTATGTTCAGTTTATTTATGATAAGATTAGAGGTGACTTGATTGTGATCTACAATTTACTACATGTGGAAAAGATGTAATAGTGAATAACTCTCTAATCAAGCATAGAAAAGGACAGTAAGACACAAGTGTTGAAAACCAAAATCAGACTAATTCGGTCTATAAATACATCATTAATTATTACATTACGTTAGCTAGGGATATAATGCATCTTTTTGTATCTTAAATATCAAGATAAAGGTGAAGTAATGGATTAAAGAAAAAAAAGAATTAAATCTTTACCTTGTATTATGTCAAATATGGAATGGCTAAATAATCAAAATGATCTCTCCTGCACTGAAAGCAGTTTAATATTAAAGAAACTGCAATACACAATTAACTTTAAAAGACAGTTTTACAGACCAACTCTGTTCTCATTTATGATTCCATGGGTCGTACTTTTCTCCAATTACTCAATATGAAAAAATTACTTTATCTAATGTAACATAAAAATAATGTTAGGAAAGGATGCAAGTATATTATCTAGCTTTACAAGAATACATCATCGAGAAACAAAGAAAGAGTGACCTATGTGGTGCAATAGATTAATCAAACACTGGTCATCTACAGGTCTACATAACATTAGTATGAAGCTGAAACAATTAAACAAAAATCAAAGCTAAAGTAATTGCCCCAAATAATCTGAATTAATGGTGCAACACCTGCTTATGGCACCATAAAATGGGTAGGACTTCCTCAGCATAGTTATGAGATATAGAAAAATGCCTAAGGACCTAATCTTACTACGAAAAACATAACAAACTCAGCTTTTTAGTATTAGGCCCTCATTTAGCAGCAGGGGAGAAGGAATCATGTATCAGATGAAAAAGAATGCAAAAGAAAATCCATATTTGGTGCCTGAAGAACCATGAAGCATGTTTTCTGTCTGAAAAACCCATAACAGTTTAAGTACGTGGGAGGCAATTGTCCTTGTGCTTATAATTAGAGTCCGAATTTAGGGATTTCGCTGCTTAATGCACACCCACCCGCCTGTTATTCTTACCATGGTTTTTTATGTCACTTAATGGAGATGAATACTTTTTTCCCACCTCATATTTACATCAAGGCTATTTAATTTTTTTAGGCTGCTATAATAGGTTAAACAGCAGTCTCAACATCACTCTTCATCTCCCACTGGACAACAAATGGCATTATAAGACTGAGAATAGATGAAGGCATATTTACATTCATAATGTTCTTGACTATAACATTTATGTAAATTATGATTTTACATTTGCAAATACTATAATTCTCAGTTTCAATGAATACTTTACTACTCTTTCATCATTAACTTCCTATGTACATTACATGGAGAGAAAACACCAATGAAAAATAAAGAAACAAAGTGCTATGATCAGAGAGGTACAGATCTTCTGTAAAAGGAGAAAATGCTTTGTTTCTAAATCCATCTTACCCTTATATAGACAGGGTGCTGGACTACAGCTCACTGCTCATTCAGAGTGCATAAAACCTACGGAGGTTTGTAAGAAGGTAATGAAAAACAAGTTTTAAATTGATGGCTTAATATTTTAACCCCAACAAAATCAAACAACTGTATTGCTGATAAAAATGAAATTTTTTCCCCATCTGTATAAGTAATATTTTTTCTATTCACTGACAAAATGCCATGGAAACACTATGTTAATTACAGAAGTGCATGTAGAGTTTGGGAACATGTTTACAGATGTTACACAAGAATGAAAAACTCCAAAATATCAATTTTCATTAACTAAGCTATTGCTCCACCAAATGGATAGAATGATGTTTAAAGATCCTCAGAGTGGAAAATTAACTTCAGTTAAGAAGAATATTCACCTCTCATACCCGTCTTAACACATATACACTTACACACAAAAATTGTCTACTTCTATGTACATTTTGTTGGGGTTTTTCTGTGATGGTCAGCTAAATAGTTCCTTCAATCTTTTAACATGTAAATCTGACTCAAAAAAATCTATGCTTTCAGAATGAAAAACTGTCAAACCAAGCTGGTCTGAATATTCTGACTTATTTTGAAATGAGAAACTTTATTTTGTGTTTTGGTAAGAGCTTACTATGACATTTTCAGACTGTAAATGCAAATGCATGTAATGAAACTGCTCTCAGACTAGCATAGTTTCAGATTTATATGTTATTTTTGAAGATGTGGTTCCCCAGTACCTGAGAACCACTATGTGAATGAAGAAATGTTACTCATCTTAAGGAAGCAAAATTGGGCACATAAGACAAGTCAGGTCAGCCCTGAGTATAATGAAATTGTTGCTTATGTATGTCTTTTTTCAAGTTACTCAACATACAATCATTAGAAGACTCACCTTGAAATGCAAGGACTATGTATACATGCAAAGAGAAACTCTTTAAAAGAAGAGTGACTTTTCTGGTCACTCTTACCTTTGAGCCATGTAATAGAAATGAATCTAAAAGGACTTCAAGTTTATGTTCCAGTTTGGCAAGTGAAGATTGTATGGACTCAGATGATGACCCAAACCATCAAACTGCCTCTTCCATTAAGTATCACTTGCCTTTCCACAATTACTTGAACCAACTTCTTTTCTGTGTAAAGTACTAAATTTCCTAAGTTTCTGCTGAATGCCTGGCAAAAGGGGAGTCAGTAGGGGTATCACTGCTGCACCAGTCCAAATTATGGTTACCAAACAGAAATCCCTTCCTCTCAGCACCCTACAAATTCTGTGAAAAGGAACAGTTATTCTGTGAGACTTTTAACAGCAAAACCTTTGGGGATGATGAGGAGACCATCACAAAGTCAAAGAGTTTGTACAGAAAACAGTGAAGTCAATCTAATAGCACTCCCTAATATTTGCTGCAAGGAAAATACTGAAACCTTAAACTAACCTCAACATTAATTATAAAAATTAAAATAGTCACAAGAAACAAGATGCTGAAAACTATTTGAATACTAGCTGTGTCTTATATGCAGCTTTTACCGCAGTTCATCAAAGAAGCTTGCACATGAATTCTGTGTTTCAGGTTCCTGCATTTTAATTTTGCCCACTAATGATATATTCAAGAAAGCAATTACATCAGAAAAGTAGTGTCAGAAAAGTTACAAAAACTACATTAGCCAAATTTCCTTTGCAAAGAATCTAGGGGCATAAGGCAGATTCCTGTGTAGAGTGAAAATGTCATGAATTAAGAAATCTGCTGAATATGAGAGCTTTCTTTTTTATATGAAAGAGTTCATGCTTTTCATGATGTATTATAATACATTATTTTTTGGAATGAGAGAAAGATTTTGGATGAGAATTTTTTTATATTTATGCTAGTCTACTACATATCTTTGCTAAAAAGTAAATATTTAAAGTAAAACAAAACCATGATGTCTCCCCCCGCAAATGCTACAATTCCATGCAGCTTTTGTAACTATAGTTTTCATGCACAAAAATAACCACAAGTACATTCAACATTTACACTTGATTCATGAAAATGCATTTAATATGTGAAATGAATATACAATTAGTTGGTCGCTATTCCTCTAGCTGGTCAGTATTCATCCAGAGCAAAGTTTCACACTATAAAATATACTTAACTGGAGCACTAAATCTTGATTAGATATAACTAGATACTGATTCACCACTTAAGCGTTTAGCCATTTTCTTTGCTTTTGTCAAAACTCGCTTTTTACAAAGTAAATGCCTTTTTAAAAGTTTTGAAGCCAAAATCCAACTGAAGATACTGTATGACTTTTCTGTTAAAATAAAAGCCAACCCAAAACACGCTCCACTAAATTCCTGTTCAAGTATTTATTTTCATACTGAGAAAACTCAGTAACAGTCTGAAAATTCAGAAAAGTACTCCTGTATTTGTATTTGCTTTAAGTTAAATACTTTCCAAAGTCTGAGTCTAAATGACCAAAAAGAAACTGTGTACAATCTGCACTTTCAAGAGCAATGTGTAATTAAGGTCTTCCTACCATTTACTCAGGGAAGAAATACTGTTGCTTCTGGATGTTAAATTCATTAAAATCATTTTCCTGTCAGATGGCATGAGTGTCTCCAAGCAAGAGTGTCTCGATCTACTTTTTGTTGTTACATTTTATGGGAAGAATAAATTCACCTAAAAAGAAGAGCATTTTCTTCCTTTTCAACCCTCTACTCCTCTCCACCAAACATAGTTAATGTGAGAATGACAATTTTTTCTTGGCTCCAGCTTGGATCCCACTATAGAGTATACTTCTGGGATTTTAAAATAATCTAGATTAATAACTCAAGGTAAAGTTTGAAGATTTATAATACAGAGAAATTCTTGCAATTCATCTACAACTCCCTTGCAAAAGACAAGAAATAAGGCAAGTTTCAAGATACAAGTAACCTTCTGATTGTGCTTTTTACATTACCTCAATATTGCAAGGCATGCATGCTCCTGATCAACAATAATAAAAAAATATTCATCCATTTCTCCTCAATCTAGTTCAACCATTTGTACCAGAATCAATGCTTATTAAATTAACGCTTATTAGAAAAGTTCTTACAGGATCAGACACATAACATTGAGAAAACTACTGCAAAAGCTGGTGGTAAGATTTTAATCCTCCTTTAAAAAGTATAAATATGTAGAAACACTATGTTCTCAAGGAAAGTGTTTAATATGAAGTCATGTACTGTACATCACTCAGTGCAACCTTGAATAGAACCACATGAAGTTGCTCAGAAAGATCTGAGTTTTATATAAAAGCTGCACACTAATTTATTCAAATACAACAGAGCACTGATAATAAAGAACAACTTCTGACCATCATGGCTTCTATTACCTTAAAGAAATGTATAAAGTTATATATTTAATATATGTGTTCACTGAATAAATAGCACTCAGCAATGGGCGGAGGGTCTTAAATTAGTAGGCAGTTGGTTATCACTGTCACTTTAATCTGGCTTTATTCATCCATTTTCCATCTAATTACAAATGCTGGCCAGTCACAACAACCGAGAAATGCTGATATTTGCACTGGAGATACAGTCCCTAATACTGGACTGCAACTGCACGTGGTTGGCATCTACATTACTACCTCTCAGTATCATTCAGTGTTATGTTCAGACAAGTTTGAAGGTCAGCAAAACACAGAAGAGATGGCATATAATGAAAACTATGTAAGAAACATACATCATAGTAAGCATGTAACAACAAAGGCAAGAAGTTGCTGTCCTCAAGTAGAATCATAGAGTGGTTTGGGTTGGAAAGGGCCTCCAAAGATCACCTAGTTCCAACCCCCCCGCCGTGGGCAGGGACACCTTCCACTAGACCAGGTTGCTTAAGGCCCCATCCAACCTGGCCTTGAACACTTCCAGGGATGGGGCATCCATAAATTCTCTGGGCAACCTGTTCCACTGCCTCACCACCCTCACAGTGAAGAACTTCCTTACAGCTAATCTAAATGCACCCTCTTTTATTTTAAAACCAAAGGCCTAAATCCCTACAGGCCCTTGTAAAAAGTCTCTCCAACTTTCCTATAAGTCCCCTTTAAGTATTGAAAGGCAGCAGTAAGGTCTTCCTGACTAGCGGGATTTCCAGCCAGCGAGGCTGGTTTCCTGGTTAAAATGAAAACGAACTATAAAGCAGGCACCAAGTACAATGAAAAAAGTTCGGCCAGACCTGGCTGGGCTCTGTCCAAGGCCAGCTCAGCCTTCAGAGCCACACTGCCCCAAATGAGGTTCAGGAGGAAAACGGGGCAGCCTGCCAGGGGACAGGGGCAAGGGAGATGCGGCAGACAAGGATCACTGCCGGAGGCAACTTGAACTAACAAGGATGTGAAGCAGTACCAATTTTGACAAGTGGGGACCAGCTACATGAAGTAGCTGGATAAATCCTGACACAGTACCAAGAGAGAAGGAAGGATGTCTGACAAGAATGGGCTAATAACACACAGTAGTGCTACTCCTCACCAGGAACATCTAACCGTTACCTAAAATAAAGGTCTGGGAATGACTAGTCCTGAGGTGACATTATGTACCCTTGTGGGGAACTGATATAATTTGATTTTAGTGCTTTGCAAAATAACTCTCAATCATGGACCTGTCCTTCCATCCTTTGGAGCTGCATGTCTTGCAAGTTTTGCTACATCTGAGAAAAAAAGTCCTTAGCTAATGGATATCTATCTCTATAGCCGATCTCTGCAATACAGCTGTAAATTAAACATAAGTGCATGGACCACCCACACTGTAGGAACAGCAATAACAGAAACATTGCAATGAACATCTATTGGTTTGGGTTTTTTTTTTTTTAAAGACTTAAAATGTTCTGCTCATACAGATGTATGATAACCTCTATAAGCTGTGTAACAGTAACAAATGGGTAATTTAGTTGCTCCACAAACCACAGATTATTGTAGTGGTTAAGAAAAGATACCATCTGTAACATGATTGCAAGTCACCAGATAGTGCTTTTTAGACTGATATAGAAGTTTATTTGAACTTAAAGGAAGTAACTGACAAATTATAAAATGACAATATTCTAGAGCCTGTGAGAAAATACATTAAATCACTTCAAGATTTCTTTCTAGAAAGTACTGCATTTCAAATTATAACCACTTTCTGCAGTATTTAATTATCTGAAATATCTCCTCTGAAAAATACAGTTCATGTTTCCTAATGTTTCATAACCCAGTTTATAAAATGGAGACTTTAGAAGCCAGGCTACAAGCCAACAATTATTGACTCTTATATGGGATTTAATTACTCCTTAAGTCAAAGGAACTATGTATAAAGCTATATAGTACTTCGGTTTCCTTATAAATTATTTCAATAGTGAAACTTGTTTGACCAGTTTCATTATTATGTCAACATAAAAAAATCTGAAACAGAAGAAATTGGGAAGTTTTAAGTGAAACTCCAATCTTGGAGAAAATTGGAATAATTTCAGAGGGAAATACAGGAAAATAAGTAACTGGCATTTAAAAATATTCTGTCTTCAAATAAATTATTGGTCTTAAATATAGGTTTAACAAATTTGGAATAGTAAATAAAACACATGAAAAGTGCATTATCACTTTACAGCCAAAGAATTCTTAACATGATTTAATTCAAAGTCTGAAGATTTTACAGCATACCAGTCCTGAAACAACTGTCAGGCTTACTATGAAGGAAATACATGGATACATCATTTTAAAACAATTGTACATGTGTCTGAAATACTAGGGTTCCCAAAAAACATCAACTGCAATTTTCTTTTCTAAAGCAATACTCATGGCTTTCCTTAATGAAATTTCAATTTTCTTGTTTTTCTAAGAAAAGCTGTAAGAGGCAAAACAGCCAATGACAGAAGAGATTCACTGTTCAGCAAATGGGAGATAGGGAAGGAAAACAGGTGTATTTTAGCAGTCTATTTGAATCATGAAGACAGATCAGGCAATTTCATTTTTCTTTCTTCCCTTCTCATTTTCACCCAGCAGCCAACAAGAAGCAGCAGATCTATTGATTATATCCATACTACATCACTGCACAGGTAAGTAAAATTAAGACATGAAATAGAAAGTAAGAGCAGCAGCCACAGCTTTGAATTTGCATCTCAAGTATCAAGACTTGCCCATAGTGTGGTCTACCACTGAAGAAGCATAATACCTACTTTTCAAATGAAAGATATCTGGCCACTTACATGGAACCCCTGTTGCCTGAAGCTAGTCTTCATTGGTCTGAATGCTGCCTCCAACACTTGGAGTGAGAGAGGAGGGGAGCATTACGCTACCAAATCTGTCTCACTCTGAATTCACCATGGGGTAGAAACCAACTTTGTCAAAAGTCTTAATGAATACTCAAAGAAAGATCTCCCATGCTTGTTCATGAGTATGTACATCTTGTCTTATATTAAGTGTACGCTGAGCTAACCAGAATACTCAAAAGCTGCTATAGCAATTTTCAACAACAATTTTAACTAGTTTTTGAAAGACACAAATTCTCTAGTAATAAGGAAAAAAGCTATTTTTTATTAGTTTTTCTAAGTAACAAAATAAAAAGACATTCCCCAAATTATGTAGATCAGTACAATGAGTTCATTATCATTATTTACTATAGCATTATCATGTCATTTTTTAATTTTGCAAAGTTGCATGCAATGATAAATGATCTTGACATAACCCATAATAAGCAGTCTAAACACTTGAAAATAGTGAAACTTTATAACCACACATGCACACACAAAAAGACTAAGCCACCAAAAGCACAAGTCTTTACTTCTCAACTCTTTTTGACAGTTCCAAAATTCAGGCACACATCCAGAAGAACTTTCTGCCCCACGTCTGGTCAGTAAAGAAATTGAGGTTAACCTTTAATTTTTAATGTCACCTGCAGCCAGTGACTGCTTTTTCTAATGCAAGTGACAGATAAACAGCAAAACACTCCCAAGATGATACACAAAGCACCACACACCATAAGTGCATTTTTATTTTTATACCAACTCAATTTCTCAAATGGATAACCAATGTTCCTACTAATTTACATTAAGAATTGAGTGAGGCATGAAAATTGTTCTGATGCATAGGCTCTATTTCTTTAATGTACTGCATAGTCTTCTGTACTTTATTGCAACACTGGAAAAAACTAACTACACTTAAAAGGTACAAAACCTATACATACAAAAACATAAGCACATATATATCTTTAAAAAAATCACTTCAGAAAGGATTTTAAATTATCCAGAGCAGTAAGAAGGAAAAATAACTAACGTCACTGATGGAAGTAAGTAAAATAAAAAAATTGTTCCTATTAAAATTAGTTTCCTGACCTTTAATCACTTGAACTGGTGTTTTTCTGTAGACCAATACTAGTACTTTAAATCTACATTGCGAAGATTTCAAGTTTTTAATTCCTTTATATAATTCAGTAGTATCACCTTAACATTTGCAAGGTAATTCCAAGCTAAACAGAGGGAATATGGCAAATTGAGGTAATATAATCTAGCTATTTAAGGCAAAATTGGCAAGTCTTTAACAGCAAACACTGTATCATTACTAAACACTGCCATGTTGTTAATGTAAGGAGAGGTTTGAATTAAGACAGTGAATTGCCCCTCCAGGTCGGGACTTAGGGCATATTATGGAAGAAAGCAAAGAAAAGCTCCCACTGACACTGTCTATGTTTCACCAGTTCTGTGGAAAACAGACTATTATACAGTCATTCGTCACTTTTAAAACCAAATACTACAGTCAATATTTTCACTTGTCTTTCAAAATTTAACATAGTTAAAGCGTGGAGAAAAGCACCTATGTTTGTAAAATATTTTTTTTTTTTTTTTAAAGAAAGAGTATTTAAAATCAGTTTTGGATAACTACAGGAAAGACATAACACACATCATTTTTATATATGCTAAATGTGTAAATATGACATTAATGAAAATGAGGCAAACTCAGTTTGTTTTTTTAAAAAAAAAAAAAACAGGAAAATTAACTCACATAGTGACAGGTGCTCAAACACAAAGGAGACAATTGTCCTTAGAATGATATTCTCTGCACATTCAACAGTCAAGTAGCAGTGGGATAAGGCCCAGACACAAGCAGCAATAAGGAAGCTGGAGTAGCAGTCCCGGTACCAGACTTCTGGAATTGACCTTTGGATAGAGAATAAAGATGCTTGATGAAAAAAAAAAAAAAAAAGCTAAAAACATTTTCCATTTTTAGTTTGATCTAAAGGGATTCAAGTGGCATAAGGCATTGGATTTCTTCTGGAAATTCCCATGTAACAAAAAGCCAAGTGACCGAACTAGTATTTTTTTTCAAGTCAAGTAAGTATTTCACATAATCATGTAACAGAAGAGATAGAAACAACATGTAAGGTAAGTCCACATGGTTCAATTTATTTTTAAGATGACAATAAGGGTAGAGAGACAAGTCTAACTACTTGAGCATTATAAAGACTTCTTCAGTATTAAACCTAAAATTTATATCAACATGCAATTCTTGGCTATTTCTCAGCATTATTTTCAATTCTTCTCCTGTGACTGAACTTCTTAAAAACATGTATTTTACCAATCTCAGTAACTTGATATTGTTAGAAGTATTTTCTAGAAAGTGGCTAATTCATATTAATAAGACAAAAAAAATTGTACAGGGTTCAATAGCATACAACCGCTGGTTATAAACACATTAAAAATGTTCAAGGCTATGGTTCCAAGAAACATGTAACAAATCAAATTCCAGCAACTGATCAGCCATCTATCTTTTAGTAACTCCCATTTAACTGTTCAAAAATGCACTTGTAAATCAAGAAAAAAACCTTTTTAAAAAAATCTCTCTTCAAAACATGTTTATGCAGAATTTTTCAACTACTGTGAGATAATTAAACTCTATTCACATAACGATGGGGTACACTGTTATCTTAAAATAATTTTTCCTGTTAAAACTATGCAAAGCTAGTAGTGTTGAATTGGAAAAAGCATCTTGCCTTTTTGAGAAGCTGGTACTTTACTCTGTTTCTACAGTGTTTTCATCAGAAAACTTAAGAACACAACCATCTAGACACATTTTTAAAGAAAAGCCCTAGAAGACACTGGTTTTGCAGGTAAGTACCCAAATAGCTCCTGTAATCTCACCACTGTTGTCAAAACAAATTAAACTGCATTCAGAAATAAACTATGGAAAACATACTCAGTTTGAAGGAATAAATTTAAGGATTTCTTTTTAAGAAATTAATTTAAATACAATTGTCTACATGTGAGTATATTAAACAGCTCCAACTAAAGAGTGGTTTTGGTTTTTTTTTAATTTGGATTAGCATCCTATTTGCAATATAACAGCATATAAATGTATTTTTATTCTAGAGCATACTTTGAGTTATTAAGCCTGGCATTAAATTTTGTAACAAGATGTAATATATCTAATTCAAGAGGGCTTAGAGTATTCCTGTATTACTTATTAATATGTTAAGTGAATGTTTGGACAATTGATTTCAACTAGGTTTTGTGACTAAAACATGTGACAAAATACAATTTTCAAATTACATAGTCCATTTGTCATAACTACTGCTCTAACTTCTATAGGTGTTAACAAATTAAGCAAAAAAAAAAGGCCGCACTGACTAAATAAAGGATGGTAGCCAATTCAGGATTTAAAAGCAACCATCAGTATCATTCGTATATAGTCATTAGCTAAGTATCTTTACTGCTTTTCCTTGCTGTTCTGCTTTCCTATTTCCTTCTTTTTCTTTTTATACCCTCCTTCCTGCATTTTTCCCTTAAACAAAGCCAGCAGATAAAGAATAGTGAGTATGTATATTTGCAGAGGACTTACTACACTGAGATCAGTCTTGTACTGAAGTAATAAAGAGTAATAACAAATGTATTGCTCAAGTATCACAAGTCAATTCAGTCACAGCTGGATCCAATCAGTGACTGGTTTGCTTAAAAGATCAATGTATTTAACATACTAATCCTGTCAATTCTTACTGAAGCAACAGAAACATTCCCAGCCAGTGGTTTAAATAATGTTTATGTAGCAAAAGAAATAGAAAATATTACTCTACATAAGTTCTGAAACAGAGGTGATGACAACGTATTTCATATCAGTGCAGCACAACGATTTTCCCATTATTCATACAGTTGTGATAGTAGTTTGCAACAAGTTATGCTTGTTGTAGAACGGTCTCCATCCCTGCACTGATGTTTTCTGAGTTATAAATGAGTCAGAGTGTGGAGAATGGGAAGAGCATATCTCCCCATTTAAGCAGTTGGACTACCTGAAATCCAAAGACAGACTTACTGTGGATATGAAGAAACTGTATGAGTAGAAATGAAAAGGATGAAGATACGAATAAGCTACTGAAAGAATTTACAGAACATAAGATTATGTTAAGATTTGTATAACATCACACAGGATGTAAAGATTATTCTTCGTGAGAAGTAAGAGAGAAAGTAACTCTGACTACATGAACTAGAGAGTATCAGTAAGCAGAAACAGGAAATAAACTGCCTGTATTTTGGCAAAAGTGATGACAACCTCATGTAGTCTGTTCACGTCATCTGAAGGATCTGTATTAGACATTCTGGAACCTACATGGGGACTACATAAATCAATACCATGGCACACACACTTCTTGAACACTATTTACAGAAAATAGTCTTCAAAATATGAATAAAGAATTTTCCTTACTTGTGTAGATGCCTGCATACACACATAGGATGGAGGAAAGCAAGAGTTTGGTATCATATCATACGATACTAGAAGGTTCCTAACAACTAGGTACCAGGAAGAAAATGCAGATAATTTAACTTAAACTTCTAAATGGAATTGTTTAGGAAAGCTACATTTTGCAGCTAACAAAACAGGCACAGTAGTACGTATCCAAGGGAGCGTTGATGTTTCCCACGCTCCAGTAGTCCTAAAACTATGCTCCCGCTTGGAAAACAGAGGATATGAAAACAACCCAATACTTTGCCACTTGTTCTCGCTAAGTCTTACTTCACTCTTCTTTCACAATACATTAAACTAAAGCCAGTTAATGGGGCAGGGGAATGGAAAGGGAGTGGAAACAAAGAAACTAGCTTAATTTTGCTATTCTCTGTTCTTCCCCCAATACTTTTTCCCTCAAAAAGAAATTATATAACTAAGAATAAATGTAGCAAATCATATAAATTACCTTGATATTTCACTATTTTAGTAAATACATTTGATTCTCTTCTCATCAAGATCCAATGGTGTTTCGAAGACCCATGCTGGATCTAAACCTAATGTCTTTCAATTTAAGTAAGTAAACTTTAGAATACACTTTAAATTTGAATTGCCATGTATTACTTTTTTGATATCTGTCCATCGTAATAATGTACCGGAATTGAAAACGAAAAATACTAAAACTGATATCAAGCTGTACTGAAAGTATTTCAGTAAGAACAATTCTTTTAAAAACCGAATATATGGCATGCTTAAAGTACAGAATTTTGTTACTGAAGAGACTCTAGGAATGTTCCACTTCTGCATTGCTTCTCAGGTATACATACACACAAAAGAGCATTTTAAGATGCTAAAAGCTGAGTAAGATACTCACTTGTATAGGTCTATTAAATCTGTGAATGCAGGAGCTGCTGCATTTCACAGTCTATTATTTATATGACAGAATGAAGATCTGAAAACATGAAATATAGCCTTAAATTATTCACTTATTCTTTTCACAAAAGGAGAAACCGTCAATCTAACACTAAAAGACTTCAAGCATATTTCTAAAGGTTTCATGAAAATTGCCTTATTTATCAAAACTTTATCCCCTCCGTTTGTTCATTAAATACTGTAGCTTTGCATTAAGGTCAAGCAGTGTCAACCAATTACTGTTGTTGGAAAAGTCCTACTTCCTTAATACCCAAAGAAACCACAGTATAGAGTGAATTATTTTAATAGGCAAACTGAACACTGTTTACCCAAAGTACATTTCAACCATAAAAATGTATTTTAAGGGTTTCTATCAACAATCAATTATAATACTATTTATTATCACAGTAGCATTAAGCATGATTCTTTGTCTGCTTAAATGCCAGCCTCAAAAAACAATATACATCTATTTTAGCATATTCAGCAATATTCTGTTCTTAGCTCATACTAAAGAAAAGTAACAAAAATTAAGTGACCTATAAAGGAAACTGAAAGGTAAAAGATAAAACATTGAATATTAAAGAGACAATATCAATTGGTATAAACATTCTGGCTTCTATCCTCATTCACTGTTGGTGTGCAAAGGGGTTTGGCTCAAATGACAGACCTGAAAAAAATCCACCTTGTTTTTACTGCTCCTAATTCTATAGTTTTATCTTAGGGTAAAATTCTCCATCTTGCAATATACAAGAACAGCTGAACAACAGATCAATGATGGGTTTTAAGTGGTTATGCACAAATTTATTAAGAAATGGCCAAGAAAAGGCCTCCCATGGGCCATCATACCAAATACCAAAGTCAATCATTCAGGATAAAAGGATTTTCATTATATACTTTGATGTAACAATTCAGGATAGAGTCCCTTTGTCCTAATTCAATCTTTTCCCCAATCCATTTTAATGACCTGTGGTTCAAAAGGCCACATGATGATTTTGGTATGTAATCACCTCTACCTTTACATTTCACATAAGCAAAATTTTGCATTTCATTTCCCTTTGGAACTGACCTGTTTACTCCCATTCCACCTAGTACATAAGATGTGATGAAAGAACACTTTACTTTCTGATGTTAACCTTTGAAATCTTACTGCTTATGAGCCCAACTATGCCTTTCTGAAGTTACAAAACAAGCAAAACCAAAGAAAATTTCTTCTGCACATCCTGTCAGCTTATCTCACTAGAAAAAAAGTTTTCGTCTATGTCCTGTATGAGTGATCAATGAGACCTACAATGATACAAGACACACATACTGTTGCCACAAACAAAAGGAATAAAAAAAACCCTGAAACAAATCATGCTGAAAATTATGGAGGAAGAGAGATGCAACAGAGTGGGATCTATTATCTCATTATTTCTAAGAGATCAGAATAAAGAAAATCAAAAGAAGTAGAAAAGAAAAAAAAAAACCAAAACCTGAACCCCCCCCAACCCAAAACTTAGAACAAGCCCTCTCCTGTCTCCCCAGGTGCGGTAAGTCCCACCCACAAGTTCCAGTCTACCAGTGAAACCTGAAAAGATTTTAGAACCAATTATCGCACAACCAAATTTTAAGAATAAAAAAAAAAATAGATCCCCTTCAAACTCATCTTAATTAATTCACTGAAAGGGTGTTAACTGGCTTCATGGATGAGAGGTAAAAGTAGATGTGATACAAGTTTGAGATTAGAGAGATTTTAAACTTGTTCTGCACTGTCGTTGCCGATATAACGAAATACTGTCCAGATATAATCACCACAAGCTGGACACAGAAATGATTGAAATCAGAGAGCAGTTCTTGAAAAGAAATTTTCAACAGCAGTATCAAACTGGGTATATATTTTAAATGGATCTCAGAGATATCTGTTTAGATCTGTTTCTATGTGGTATTTTCATAACAATCCTAGTGACTCCAAGGCAGTGTGGTTATAAAATCAGCAGCTAATACAACGCTGGGAGAAATTAGCAGCACCTCAGAGGGCAGGATCTGATTTCCAAATGCTTTTGAAAAATGGGAGATATGGTCAGAAATCAAAAAAGACAAATCCGAAGTGCTACATTTAGAAAAGATGCATCATAAACATGAACACAGAATGGACCAGCAATTAATACTTTATGCAAGGAATCAATGGACAGAGAAGAATACAAATCAAAAGAGTAAATTTTGTGGTTTCTTTCAAAGCACATGTCACTGAAACAGGTTGGCACGCATGTGATATGTAAGTGGGTGGGTGTGTGCTCGCATGTATGCGCATGCATGTGAAGAGCTGATAATTACTTTTTTCAATCTGTTACTGCGCTTTATACAGTTTTTGACATCATAAGATGCCTACATTCTTAGAAAGATGTAGGCAAACTATGAAAAGTCAGCAGGAATGTGACTTCTGTGAGGGTGACTTCTAGGAGTGCCGCGGTATTTCACTCACTGAATCTTCTCAAGAAAAGGTTTGACCAATGTGCGTGATCCTGCTGCAAGAAAGATTGAAAAAGACAGTAATCTGTCATCTTCTAGGCAATACATTTCTCCACTACCAGTCCACCTGCCACAGCCAACTACAATAAGAGACTGAAGAAAAAGGAAGGCTGCTTCTGTGCATCTTCAACAGCATAAGCTCTCTCATTTACCTCCTATCTTCAGACTCCCATATTCAAAACCATCACATCAACTTCCCCAGCTATCAGACAGGTGGAGAGGAGATTATTACTCTGCATAGCTGCTTTTAAATTTAACACATGCCAATACTAGATTGAGCACATCTGTGGGTAACTTTTCCTGTTTTATCATTCTTTGGCTAAAATTACCTAGCATTTCATGAAATAAAAAAATGAATCACTGATCATTTTTATTTTCATGCTACATATTTGTCCTTAAAAGGAGCATGAACAGCTTTGTATATGAAAACCTAAAGCACAAATAATATAGTTAAAGAAATTATATCCTGAATTGCACAACACAAAGCCAAAGTGGTTTTAGGCTGCCTCCTTTCCCTGTGCTAGCTTCTTCAACTATTTCATAGATAGCTCTTAATAATTCCTTACCTTATGTCCTGTAATAACAATTGAAAACTGTTTGCAAAATGAAAGTGGCATGCTAATCAACAGCTCTTCTATGAATTAGAGAACAATCTTCAGCTTTATGGGACATGTCATTTCAGTATAGTGGATCAGAAGAAATGGATCTCCTGTACTGATGAAACCATCCTTGTGAGGACAGAGAGAATAAGCTCTGCTTTTCTAGATCCATCAGCTCTACTGGATAACACTAGCCAGCAGTGGGAGATATGGAGGTGGGCTGTAAGATAAGGAACAGGCTAGAGGCAAGAAGAGCTGTTATAATTATAACTGGGAACACAGAATTTGTTAAAGGAAGTCTACTGTATAATTACATTTGAAAATTTAGCAAGATGCCCAGAGGCTGGCTTGCAGCTGTCAGGAACTGGTAACGCTAGAGTTCTGCTCAGGAGGCAACAACTACTGCAGCTAAGCACACCTCCCTGTAGTTGAGCCGACTTTGATAGGGCAAAGGAATGACTTCAGCTAAAATTAGTAAGATTACACAACACGTGAGATTATTATACCTATTCTCAGTAAAAAGTGTTTAGGAAATCGAGCATTATTTTAAAGGAAATTAAATGTAAATCTACTGGGTTTGATACTACATTAAATATATTTTTTGATTGAGTGACAAAGGTAGTATTTTGTCAATTGCCTATTTTATTTATTAACAGTTAAAATTCAGGTGTTTTTTAAGATATTAATTAATAATCAAATTAACCTCAGGTTAACATCGGTTTGCATGCAAAGTCATAATTCTCATTTCAGTTTATCTGGTCCAGTCAAATGAAAATGAACGAGTGAAATCCAGAAAGAATGCAAGATTAAAAAAAAAATATATCAAATAATCTGTGTATCTGTTCCTTCCTTGGATTTAGAGCTGAAGTGATCTTGCCACTGAGAAATAAACTACAAACACTTACCCAAAGTGGTAACCTGCAAACAAACTGAAGTATGAAATACGATTAAACCAATGTGGGAAAAAAGGTAGGATTAAACAATGTGGGAAAAAAATTGCTTATTTTATATGAAGTTAATGATTCTACTTAAAAAAAAGTATATTCTGCTAATTCAAATATTAGCAAATTAAGTGCTGAGCATATTGGAAATTATTACCAACCACAAGTATTACTGGTGTTTATTTAAAACACATCTAGATAAAGAATTGAGCAATAATCATAACACAGTCATAAATTTGACCATATTTGGAATTTTGGCAGAATTCAAAATTATGTCATTGTATTATCATCACAAGAAAATAAAAATCTCTAGAAGACAGAGCAGAGACTGCAAGTCTAAAACAAAACTTTATAGTAGAATTATCTCTAAGTGCTATGACAGTTCCTTCTTTTATTTCAGACTTGAAGATTTGTAAGAAATTTAAGTACATATGTCCACTTGGCATTATGGACTGTATGGAGAGAAATCTGAGGGTTACTTCACCTTTAATCAAAACAGCTACTGCTTCCATTTTGAAAAGGTGAAGGTTGAAGAAAGTGCTTAAATCCTCAAATAATGTCTAAGTGCTGAAATCATCAGTACAGGCAGCACATCAACTGCTCCATATTTCCTCTATTAGCCTAAAGATATTCTTGTTTGGTGCCTCACTATCATAGTAAGTTTAAATACCAGAGTTGTCTTTTCTACAGAAAGACAGAAATATTTTCTAAGTATCATAAGCTTTGCTCACTTAGAAAAATGTTCTCAACTTAAGACTTAATAGAAGGGTCGTTTCTGTGCATCAAGTCTGGCTTTTGCTCAGTGTTAACAGGACCGTAACAGGACTGTAACAGGACTGCTTTTTGCTATCTACAACATTTCATTTGAAGACGGGGGAGGAAAAAAAACCTAAGAAATCAGCTATTTTATACAAATTTCTCTCCTCCAAATGGACATTTGAAGGATGATCATTTCAACAAGAGAGGCATGTATTGAACATACAAAGTTTCAGTTTTGTTTGACTTTTGAAGATAATCAATCTTTACAATTTCATTTATTTCTTTGCTTTCATTTTGAAAGTAAAATACATTTACTTGAAAAATTCAAGTCTTTGAAAGACATAAATTAAACATAAGTACCTTTTTTAAAAAGAGAAATTAAAATTCATTTTGAAAAAACTGCAGGAGCCCAATACTCTACCTCAAGCATAATAGTTTCCTATGTTGACTTTTGTAATATTCCTCTATATTACACCATATAATGCAGTTTTAAGGACTGCAATGATCCATTCAGGGATGTACAGAGAACTCAGTCTTTCATGTAAAATATTACTGTAGAAGAACAAAAGCATTTTCATGAAATAGTTAACCTTATGTATCAACAATTCCACAGTAAAATACAGGAAAGTATACTCCATTTATTGCTGATAGTTGCATGTTCTTGCTGTTGCTCTGGACAAAGAAAATCTGCCTTTAAACTTCTTAATATTGATTTTGAAAGAAAAATAATGTCTTATATGGAATTTTTCTGTAGATTCTAATATGTAAGCACAGAAATCTATAAATCTAGGGGGCACTTTTACCTTTATTTTAATACACAAAATAAACCCAAACGTAAAAACAAAACAGAAGAAAGAAAAGTCAAAATTACCTTCCTTACTAGTACATAACGCAAAATAAACACTGCTCACATTTGTAGAAAACACACTCTTCCCAAGATATGCATCGTTTAAGCAAAAAGCTTTGTATGGAAATTAATTTTTCTAATACAATTGACAAGTGCTAGTTCCTCAACTGCCAAAAAAAAAAGAATGAAATCTGGCTGTGGTTCCAAGTAGCTCTACTTCTTCTGCAATGTGATGCTTCGATCATCACAAGTGTGGCATGTATTCAGTATGATTTTAACACACAGGGATATACAATACCACACCTTGAATGATGAGTGCTGAAGATCAGTCCCACTAAAGCTCAAAGGTTGTGAATCAAAAGACAGCTTGCTGTATCTCTGCCACAACTTGTTTTGACTCTGCATATATCTGTATATATACATAAGAGACTATCCTGTCTTTTAGATTGTAACTATTTTGAAAAAGAATATTTGCCAGTTTTATGTTTTAGGCAAGGAGTTATGACTTCTGTTACTCTTACCATTACAGGTATCCATAACATGATAATTTGTGTTTTCACCCTCTCTTACTAGCACTTCTCTATGTTTCTATCCACTGAAAAGAGCAATTCTCAAAACAGTTGTGCAGCACAACACAAGTAGATAATACATTAAGTCAGCATTTAGTAGAGTTTTAAGACGTATGACCATTTTTATGAGATTTAGGTTATACATCCACATGAAGGCACACTTTAACATAATGGTACTTACAACGGGAAGAAAATAAGCGTGCTGTTTCTAAAATTGCTTTCAAATATTTTGAATAGTTTGCTTCTATTCTTTTCCTCATAAAATAGCAATGTCAAGGAACATATAAAAATTCCTAAATTAAGGAAAGAAAAACAAGAATGCACATTATATATAAAGTAGTAATAGGCAGAGACAACTTCACTAGGCTGTGACATATGACATCTGCTAGACTATTATCATAATAAATGGGAAAAGTAGGTGAGATTCTGTCAACAGCAAGGTATGAAGAAATGTATCTTCATCAGAATGACAAACATGTCTGCCTTTAACAAACATAGGTCAACCTGAAATTCAAGTAACTATGAGATAAATATTTTCACTTTATTTAATGCTCTTTTCTTCTTGATTTTAACAATTTCACTGAAGTACAATGTCTTCATTTATCAGAGACAGGTATTTATGTAATTCAATTTCTTTTAGTGAGGATAAATTAAACTTGCTAATAATCAATGACTAAAAACTCACAAGAAACAGACTGTTACTTTTTCACACTTCTACAAATCATTCTAACTATGTAAAATAGTAACTTAGATTGTCAAACAAGTGTAAAAGTACTATACATCGATCTGTGATTCCTATTGGTATACCTATGCAGGTATCACACAGGTGTTGAAACAGCTTCAGCTCTGCAGGTGACCAGCTGAATGGTAAAACCACTGATCTCCTGGGGATCATTCTAAGTATTTAATGGTATGTGCAAGCCACAAAAAAATTTATCTCATATTAGAGGAATGAGGGAAACAGCAACCTTCTGAAAGTAGGTCATGTTCCCACAACTCATGTTTCTTATGGTTCATTTTGCTCCATGCTTTATTTTTCAATTTCACATGAGAACAAATCAAAAGAACCACCATAAAATTCTCATTCTGTGAAGACTGAAAATTGTCATTGGGTGCTTCAAAAATGTTAGAACACTGTCTTTTTATTTGTGACTAAAGGCAAGGCCTAATTTATATTTAGTCCTTTGAAAATTAGATATATACCTGCAAAGTAACATTTATGATATTATAACAATCTTCTGCCTGTAAAAACACAGCAGAAGTTTGAAAATCACCAAATTAACAGTGGAGTCACAGTGCGATGATGTTTTTTTTTTTAAGAGTCACACGTGGAAGAATTCAGGAAAGTAAACAAAAGAAGGATATTTTCTTTTTACTTGTTTTTGATATGAAAAGTTACTTGGAAAAGCAAATTCTCCAAAGGTACTGAAACATAAAATTTTGAAAGGAAGATGGTGGAAAAAAAAGGTGGAATACTAACATCACCATGTTCCTAGATATCTGTTTGCTTGATACCTTGTTATTTTGGGTGTCTTTCCAAAGCTATGCTGGTAAAGACAGTCTGTATGATGGTATTTACTTTTAAATAGCCTTCAAGAAATTAATAAGTGATTTGGTCGTGTATTTTCAGACTTTGGTAGAAGCTGATGGCATTAAGATACCAAAGAGATTGATTTGGCAATTGGGTCTCTATCTCACATGTACTCTTACTTCATAACTATTGTCTCCTGCAACACATAAATGACACTGCATGAAGGAAGGAAACCATAAAAATGTTGCAATTTTGATACACTCTAATAAATCCATGACATATTTTAATACTGATTTAAGGTGATCTAACAGAAGACTTGCCCAAATAGATACCAATTTTGGCTCTGTCACTGCCTTCCATCAGAAGATAAGTTTCTGCTGTGAACCAACTTGTGTGCAACCTCTCCCTCTTCTCCTATTCACTGACAAAAAGAGCTTGGAAACACAAACCTGTTCTAAACTTTTTCAAGCGTAAGAAGATGGAGCATGAAGAAAGATTGAGTAAGGCAGCTAATATGTCCCAAGATATATAAGGAAAGTGGAGATTTCCTTTTACATGCGTTGAAGGCTAAACTATATTCTATGGCTGTAATTGTTCTCACATCAATTTTATTGTTTTTTAATTGACTATCAGAAGCATCTGGAATGTAAGATAAATAACTACCTGCTTTTTCTTTAACACTAATCTAAATGAATGCACAAAGACTTGCACAACAATTTAATAAAGAAGGATGAGGAGATCTAATGCTGGATGAAGTTGGGGTGGGGATGATGTCAGTGAATAAGGGCCCAGATACCACTCTCAATGGTAGGTATTGGCACCTATTCTTCAAAAAGTTAGGGAAGTCACTTCCTGCTGGAAGCGGTGAGAACAGCATTTCTACTTCAGAAGTTCTACTTCCCTTTCTGTAGTGTAGCACAGTTGCAGTAGGCAAAGTGGGTTATAAATGGACTTAACACAGTGCTCTACCTGTTCACTGGACTGAACTTAGCTAAGTGTTTACTGCTCTTCCACTCTGCAGCAAAAGAGGAAAAAAGAGAATTAAAAAATACAATAACCCTGCTAGACAGTAAGTATGATAGCTGGATGATCACAATTTCAGTTCATAACAATTCTGTGGTTTTGAAATTTGTTTATGCCCAAAACTGAAATAAGAGTATCTACTGAACACTACTATCAACATACATTGCTGCATAACACTTCGTAACTTGGTCACCAAAAGTTTTAACTAAGAGATCCAGGTTTAACTCACTGTTCTGCCTGACTTGGAGCACAGTTTTGCATCCTGAATCACTCCACATAAAGAAGAAAGATTTGCCCATAGCACATTTCCAAAACAACACAGTAGCTATATGGGGGCAGGATCTTCCTTTCTCTCTTAAAACTTTTCCATTAATGCTTTCTGGAAATAGACAATAAAATTACCCTTCAGCAAATACGTATTGCCCATCAACCCTACTAGAAGCTGCAATGAAACTGGAATAGCTTCACATAAGCTGATAAAGATACACTTCTGACTTCATCATGTTTCTCAGCAGCAGAAGCAGCAAACTTCTGAAGTTGAAGGCAAGGCATCTGTCAGTCCATATCAGTGATTTTTGGTGAAGTTTCTTTGATAGATTTAGCAGGAGCATGGATAAAGATGAGCCACAGAAAAAAAAGTCACAAATAAAAGAAAAGAGACATGTTTTATAAGTTTTCAACATTCAGCTGAAGTTCTCAGTGATTCCATTTCAATGTTTGGGGTGGGCAGTACTGAAGGGCAAGGCTTTTTAAGGCTGAGAAATGCTTTAGGAGACAATACACCCAAAGCTTCAGACTTTGATCTTGCTGGTACCACCTTTGTCTTTTCAAGCACATCAACTCAAGTTAGAGAACATTTCACAAATCATGCCCTAACAGAAAAACTGTGTCTATATGCTACTCTAATCTGACTATCTTTAATAAAAGAACTCACATTCAAAATGGCAGTTATAGTGAGGAAGATTTTAAAATAAAAACTATAATTAAATACAGCTGACTTTGGACAACTGAAAAATAAGAAAAGTCACAATCATTAACTGTTACAGATGTAAGAGAAACTAAAATAGGGTACAGAAATCAAATTAATGGGTTATGGTGTATTTCAATATATTTAATGTGTTTTTTTCATTTTCTAATCCAAATACAAAAACAGGTATCTCAGACTTCATCCATATAAATTATCTAGAATTATGAAAACATTATTACTTTATAAATAAAAATATAATCTAATCATTAATGCTAGAAAGCATCAATTTAAACTCAACTACTTTCAGATGAGAAACAAATGACCATATTTGTTAATTCCTTAATGTAAACTTACAATTGATAAGGTAAACTTGAAGAACCTGGAAATTCAATCATAGTAATCTAAATGACCAGCTAATAGCCAAACAAATAATAGATCTAGCACAGATTTTACTCTGTGGCATAAAGTTGTTGACAATACATTCCTCAATAAAGAAAAATTGAATTATAGCCTTAGGGTGGTTTAATTTGGTACAAATTTTGAATAATGTTATATACTTTTCCAAAGCAGATGCTAAGAGACTCTACAAGGACACTCAGCTCAATCAGAAGCCAGATTAAAGTTCCATCTGGAATGAAACAGTTCCACAGCTCTATTACAATTAGCAGAGTCACCAATGTCAGACTCAAAAGTTGGGCAATGTGAAACTCTCTCTTCAAAATACAGCTATTAGCCCAGAAACCAAACAAGTAGTGCACACATCTTTAAAACAGAACTTTTTAAGCAGTCACAAACTTGTGCTTTTGTAACTAGGATGAAAACTCACATTTCTATTATTATGGTCATGTGAATCATGAAGACTATCCAGACACAATGATTTTATATCACCTCTCCCATTGCATGCATGTAGCATTAAAAATCACATGTGTACAAGTAGTATGCAAAGTATCAGCAGGCTGAGAATAGTACAGAAGCTATTTGCATGAACTAAATTCAAGATTGATTTTGAATTACCATGATCTTTGCCTTCCCAATTCCCAGACTCCTTGTTATGAACAAAACCATCTTCCCAACATGTCATGCTGAAGAACTGCACCCTGATCCATCTTTAGACAACATAAGAACAGAATTACCTATGAAATCTAATGGCTGCAAGTCAAAGCCTAATTCTTCAGCCAAATATTCAGTGTAACAGTGTTTTCCTAGATATAAGCAAAACCCAAATTTTAACTCAAGTTTACTAAAAGAAAGCATCCTTTCAAAGCACAATTCAGCAAACAGCAGTGCTGATACATAGACAGTAACAAACACATTCAAGACAGAAAAACAAAATATGCCACATGCCTTAAATTTACTGTTTTACGATTTAAATAAATGATGCATCACACAAATAAGCAAGCCTGAATGCGGAAGTTAGAAATCAAATGCCCACATCTTGCATCTCTTTTCCCCCAAATAAATCCACAATGGATAAGTAGCAACACAGACTTTGAAAAAAATTACATTTCATTACACACATTTTCATCAAGAAAAGACTTGGTTAAAGAGCATATTTATGTTTTTCCAGTTGCTGGTTCCATTAATCAGCCTGATTTCTATTATGAAATAGTAAGCTGCTAGGTCTGAATATATCTACAATGTTAATATCCGGATAAGAGCAAAGTGAAGAAAGAGATAACTGTAGTCACTGTCCAGTTAGCAGCCTATACTGTTTTGCAATGAAGAAGTAAATTTCAACTTCCAAAAAACCCAGTAATACTCATAATGTTATATTTAGTACCTTTAATTAGTGTTCAAATACTATCCAATAATCTCCATATCTGAAATCTAATCTTCTAAATCTTTAGAGAGAAAAAATAACGATCTGGAGCAACAATGCAACTTTGTCCTTAGTCTGACTGTTGTTATTTCTGAGAATAGCCCACAAGAGATGTAGTGCAGCAGGATGGAGGCATTTAGAAGAAACAAACAGGAAAGTCTGGTGGAAATCTACATAGAGAAGCAAGATATCAAAACTAAGATCACTGCAACCCAATCAGTGCCTTTGACAGAACACTGCTTTTTTTAAGGCAGTGGTCAACAAGTGTCCATGGCTGCTGGTTACATCAGAAGGGGCCAAGGGCATCCACAAATGCCAGTATTGATGAAACCATGGTGAAATGATCACTGTATTTCAGTTCCACACATGACTACAGCAGCCCATCAAAACAGACAGCTTCCCTGTTAGTTATATAGGTTTTGTGAAATATTAAAAAAATAAAACAGCACCCCAAAATTAAAATGTTAATTGACTGAAAGCAAAGTATTGTAACTGAAACGTATGTCTCAATGCCTGGGCTAGGGCCACACCACAAGCCTAGGGAGTCTTTCCAACAGTGTCCAGGAAATATCCATGATGGTAACTGATTATTCATGACAGAGAAATATTTGGATAGCACGGCTACTGGTAACGATCTAACTGCATTGATACAGAGTGAAGCATGGGCCGTAACAGGTTTCTCCAAGAATTATTTCTCAATGTTGAGTACATAGTAGCATTATCAAGATCAGGCACATATATAAGGCTTTTGCAACAATAAAGAACTATTCAGCTAATTTCCACAAGTTGTAATCATCCACACTTTTAATCTTCAGCATGTTTTTTTATGAAAGTCTGGACTGCAATGTAAAGATTTCCCAATTTAATCCATGATCTGTGACTCTAGCGGCAGTCATCAACTTGCATAGCTCTAGACAGAAATAGTGCAGTAACTGCTTTATCTTTCCTTCCTCATTCAAATATTCAGTAAACTAACTGTGAGCAAACGTAACCAACGGTAGTTTACTCCTTGGTATTGCATTACCTGTCCCTAAGCAAGTCATGAAATGACTTGAGAAAGGCCAACTCCAAGCTTATTTAGCTTCAGAACAAGCAAGGGACTGGAAGCACTTAGCAGCATCTCTGAACAATCTCTTTGTCAATGAAGAGGAAAAAAAATTCCACTACTCTGTATATCTCTACAGCTCTTGACCAATGATGAACTTTCACCTGCTTTAAAAGATGTGACACAAGTCCTGGTTACTGAATTAAAATGATTTGAGTTATTCTGGTAGAAAATTCCACACGATTCCCAGTAGTCCCTTGCCTGTGAAATTTCTGAAGTATCATTTCTTTTTCTGCTCCTTCTCAAGATCTACATGCAGCTGTTCTGAGACTTGATAAGTGACACAAGCACAGGATTAACAGTGTACCAATATACCATTCCAACTGCCTCCTGTGGTCATTGGAGAAAACCACCTCATAGACAAACAGCTGGCTGATGTTGAACCCAGCGAAGAGACTGGATAGAAGATGGTCAAAAGAAAACAACTTAAAACTAATTTAGTAGAATTTTTTTTTAATCAACAATTGGCCAATCTACTCTGTAGCTTAGCAACACTCTTACATTTTTTGTTGATGCTAACCTAGTATTTGGCAGCATCTGCAGAAAAAACACTTATCACCTCTTCTGTTAGCTGGAAAACTCTACTCCATTCTAGCAATGACTAAAAGTTATTCAATTATTCATATCTTCATCATCGCTCAGCTGCTGATTTCAAGATCAAGGCATAAAATTCTGGTTTTGAGCTCTCTTTTCTGTGCACTTGCTTGATACCAGTTTAAACAACTACCCAAAGTTCCATGAAGAAGAAAATTCCCTATGATTAGAAAGATAAATCTCTTTCACGTGAAGGACAAAACTTTCTTGGATGTTGGTCCAAGAACACAAAAAACATTCCCAGCAGGTAACAATGACCACCATCATCAACTCCAAGTCCAGAGGGCTTTTTTTCCTGTCATGGTTTAACCCCAGCCAGCAACGAAGCACCACGCAGCTGCTCACCCACTCCCCCTGCACCCAGTGGGATGGGGGAGAAAATCAGACAAAAAAAAGTAAAACTCGTGGGTTGAGATAAGAACAGTTCAACAGAACAGAAAAGAATAAACTAATAATGATAATGATGACACTAATAAAATAACAACAGTTATTTATAACAATTATTATTATTATAACAATTATTATTATTATAACAATAATAATAAAAAAAGGATTGGAATGTACAGATGATGCACAGTGCAACTGCTCACCACCCGCCGATCAACACCCAGTGAGTCCTCCAGCAGTGATCCCCCCTGCCCCACTCCCCCCGGTTTCTATACTGGACATGACGTCCCATGGTATGGAATACCTCGTTGGCTGGTTTGGGTCAGCTGCCCTGGCTGTGTCCCCTCCCAACTTCTTGTGCCCCTCCAGCCTTCTCGCTGGCTGGGCATGAGGAGCTGAAAAATCCTTGACTTCAGACTAAACATTACTTAGCAGCAACTGAAGACATCAGTGTTATCAACATTCTTCTTATACTGAACTCAAAACATAGCACCATAGCAGCTGCTAGGAAGACAATTAACTCTATCCCAGCTGAAACCAGGACACTTCCTCTTGCTAACCTACACATCAAAATGTTTTTAAGACAGTTACTTAATACAAAACAAGACTCTATTTTGCTAACACTTCTTCCCTTGGAAGAGATTGATAGAACACAGCACTTACTGTACCGCTCACCACTGGTCACTGCCCAACAACACTGTCTGGAAGATAGCATCGGACCTCAGCAAAGAGACAAGATCCCGGTCCACCTCAGTATTATATTTGTCTGCCAACAGCTGCCATGCTCCTATCGCTTTCCCTTCTATCACTAGCAGAAGTTTACCCCTTTTTTTATACCATGCACTTCACACTGTCGTTCCAAAGGAAGTCAACCCTAAAAAGCTGACAAAGATCTTCACATATGAATCACTTTTCATTGGCAAATATCTTTGCTGTGCTTAGTGGATACCTACTTTAAATGACAAAAACAAGATAGATCTAAAATCTGGTTTAATGTAGAAGACAAAAGGTTTTATCTTACTTTTTTTCTATTCATTTCCATCTTCTTCTGTGTTCCATAGCTTGTTAGCCAAAATTGTTTTTAACAGTTGACTGCACTGTATACAGTGTATTCCTCCTACCTCTTAAGGCAGAAATATAATAAAGAACTCCAGTAAATTAGATATGTGTGACCTCCCATGCTTGAATCAAGGTTAGCTATACTTGGGATGTTTTTCCAGATATACTCCTAGCACAACTCTTAAAATAAGTTTCCAATAATTAGACTATAAGTGATCTAAGAATTTATCCCTATTTTCAACAGCAGAGAAAAAAGGATTCAATATTTGGGAATAGCTCCTAAAATGAACTTAATTGGAAAAGAAAGTGCACTACTTAGATATTTATGTAAGTGACAAACTGTCTTTAAATTAATATTTTAATCCCTGTGTGCAGTCTAGTTCTACAAATCAATGCATGTCTTCAGCAGAAATCTGGAATTCACACTCTCCTTTTTTAAGGAAAACAGGCATAATATTCTTTACTTTATAGCTTGCCTTTAGCACCCAAACTGCCTTGACCACATTATTCCATTCTGCAGTATGCAAAGACACATCACTAATTCTTTGTTGGAGGAAAGCTCTTCTATAGCACCTTTTTTTTTCTGGAAATGCATGTAAGATCATTAAAAAGCAACCCTACTGACACAGAATCATAGAATTATTTAGGTTGGAAAAGACCTTTAAGATCATCCAGTCCAATTATAAACCTAACACTGTCAAGTCCACCACTAAACCATGTCCCTACCTGCCATGTCTACACATCTTTTAAATACCCCCAGGGATGGTGACTCCACCACTTCCCCAGGCAGCCTGTTTCAGTGCTTGATAACAGTTTCAGTGAAGAAATTTTTCCTAATATTCAACCTAAACCTCCCCTGGCACAACTTGAGGCCGTTTCCTCTTGTCCTATCCTTGTTACTTGGGACACCGACACTCACCTCTCTACAACCTCCTTTCAGGTAGTTGTAGAGAGCGATAAGGTCTCCCCTCAGCCTCCTTTTCTCCAGGCTAAACAACCCCAGTTCCTTCAGCTGCTCCTTATAAGACTTCTTCTCTAGACCCTTCACCAACTTTCTTGTTCTTCTTTGGAGGCACTCCAACACCTCTTTCTTGTCGTGAGGGGCCCAAAACTGAATGCAGTACTCAAGGTGTGGCCTCACCAGTGCCGAGCACAGGGCGACAGTCACTTCCCTGCTCCTGCTGGCCAAGCTAGTTCTGATACAAGCCAGGATGCTACTGGCCTTTTTGGCCACCTGGGCACACTGCCTGCTGGTATTCAGCTGGCTGTCGATCAACACCCCCAGGTCCTTTTCCACAGGGCAGCTTTCCAGCCGCTCTTCGCCAAGCCTGTAGCATTGCATGGGATTGTTGGGACCCAAGTGCAGGACCTGGCACTTGACCTTGTTGAACCTCATACAATTGGCCTTGTCCCATCGATCCAGCCTGTCCCAATCCCTCTGTAGAGCCTCGCTACCCTCGAGCAGATCAACAAACACTCCCACCCAACTTGGTGTCATCTGCAAACTTACCAAGGGTGCACTTGACCCGTTCATCCAGATCATTGATAAAGGTATTAACCAGAAAGGACCCCAATACTGAGCCCTGGGGAACACCACTTGTGACTGGCCGCCAACTGGATTTAACTCCATTCACCACAACTCTTTGGGCCCGGCCATCCAGCCAGTTTTTTACCCAGCAAAGAGTACACCTGTCCAAGCCATCAGCACCCAGTTTCTCCAGGAAAATGCTATTGGAAATGGTATGAAAGGCTTTACTAAAGTCCAAGCAGACAATATCTACAGCCTTTCCCTCATCCACTAAGTGGGTCACCCTGTTATAGAAGGAGACCAGGTCGGTCAAGCAGGACCTGCCTTTCATAAACCCATGCTGACTGGGCCTGATCACCTGGTTGTCCTGTATGTGCCACATGATGGCACTCAGGATGATCTGCTCCATAACATTCCCTGGCACTGAGGTCAGAATGACAGGCCTGTAGTTCCCCGGATCCTCCTTCTGGCTCTTCTTGTAGATGGGTGTCACATTTGCTTATCTCCAGTCAACCGGGACCTCCCCGGTTAGCCAGGACTGCTGATAGATGCTTGGTGAGCACCTCTGTCAGCTCTCTCAGTACCCTTGGGTGGATCCTATCCGGTCCCATAGACTCTTGTGTATCTAAGTGGTGTAGCAGGTCACTAACCATTTCCCCTTGGATTATGGGGGCTTCATTCTGCTCCCCATGCCTGTCTTCCAGCTCAGGGGGCTAAGTATCCAGAGAACAACTGGTCTTACTATTAAAAGACTGAGGCAAAGAAGGCATTATGTACCTCAGCCTTTTCCTCAGCCTTTGTCACTGTTTCCCTCTTGCACCCAATGAAGGATGGAGATTCTCCATAGTCTCCCTTTGTTGCTAATGTATTTATAGAAACATTTTTTATTGTCTTTTATGGCAGTAGCCAGATTAAGTTCTAGTTGGGCTTTGGGTCTTCTAATTTTTTTCCCTGCATAACCTCACAACATCCTTGTAGTCCTCCTGAGTTGCCTGCCCCTTCTTCCAAAGGTCATAAACTCTCCTTTTTTTTCCTGAGTTCCAGCCAAAGCTCTGTGCCAGGCTGGTCTTCTTCCCCACCAGCTTGTCTTTCGGGACACAGGGACAGCCTGCTCCTGCACCTTTAAGATTTCCTCCCTGAAGAATGTCCAGCCTTCCTGGACTCCTTTGCCCTTCAGGACTGCCTCCCAAGGGACTCTGTCAACCAGGCTCCTGAACAGGCTGAAGTTTGCCCTCTGGAAGTCCAAGGTAGCAGTTCTGCTGACCTCCCTCCTTATTTCTCCAAGAATCAAAAAATCTATCATTTCATGATTGCTGTGCCTAAGACGGTCTGCAACCACCACATCATCCACAAGTCCTTCTCTGTTCACAAACAACAGGTCCAGTGGGGCATCTTCCCGAGTTGGCTCACTCACCAGCTGTGTCAGGAAGTTATCTTCCACACACTCCAGGAACCTGCTAGACCCCACTGCATTGTATTTCCAGCAGATACCTGGTAAGTTGAAGTCCTCCATGAGAAAAAGGGCTAGCGATTGTGAGACTTCTCCCACTTGCTTACAGAATATTTTGTCTGCCTCTTCATCCTGGATGATGCTCAAAGGAAGTCATAATCAACTTCCATAACATAAGGAAGCTTTTAAAAGGTAAAATAACTGCAGCTTTGTAACAGTGAATAACAACAGTTTCACCTACAATATGAACTTCATTGACAGAGTATTTTGTGGAAAACTTTGTCATGAAAAGATAAAATACTGTGAAAAAATTCCTTTCATTTCTTCTCCTGTTTAAGGAAACTCAGATAACTGACCCTATCTTTTCTCATCCCCAAGTCAAAAAGCCAAATGCCTTAGGCTAAAGATGTATAGATTTTGAAATATATAAGGTAAATATTATTCCTTCTAAAATATATTTAAAATTAAAACTGAAATCATGGCAATCCATTTAGGGCATAAAATTATTTATGAAAATTTATTTAAATAAAAACAACAACAAAAAGATATCAGTCTTTATGTGTTTGCTGCTGTAATCTCACAACTGGAGAAAGGGAAAATTAAATGAAGTTATAAGTGACATTTCCAAAACAAACAAAAGGAACTATTTCTTTACAGAGTTAAAAGTCAAGCCATGGAACTCTGCCACAGGACATTAAAACTTTACAGAGGTTCAAAAAGTCATCACTTTTCTGGAGGAGAGAGAAAACCGGGGGGAAAAAAACCAACAAACAAACCAAACAAAAAACCCCAATACAGCTGAAAGTTGCTAGATAAAAAGACACCATTGCTGATTCTCCTTGCCCAAAAGCTTTCAGATCTCTAGAAGGCAGAAGAGCATATATGGGAAATAATGTCACACACTTCTCAAACTTCTCCCTAAGCACCTGTCTTCAGACAGGCTGGAGAAAGGAAACTAGGTTAGAAGTGTGTCTGTCCCAAGTCACTGTGGTTATCATAAGCCTCTCTGCTAAAGGTATAAAAGAAAGATGGGTGAAAACCTGGAATTAGTTTGCTCAGTGACTTATCCAGCATCTCAGACTGTAACAGTCTCTCAGGTGGGTGCTAAATATCTTACCTGATTTTTCCAGATCTTTTGATGGGGGGAGTACAAAGACTTTCAAAGCTGTAAAACAATAGGAAAAGCAGGAAGACTTGTTCTCCTATTTTAAACTAAGAATAAAAAAAATTGTCTGAAGATAAAATTCACTGTTTTTTAAAGCACAGTTAACAGCTCAGTTTATTATAAGCAGTATCTCATAAAAGAAACCAATTTTCATTTCAAAATGCATATTTTTCTTCTTCTCCTTTTAACATATATTCAGCATTCTTATCCTGTAAATGAAATTACCTTAAAAAAATTACATACTGCTATCTTTGTACACTTAATATGAACTGGACATTAATAATGATTTTTAAAAGTCCTAAAAATAAATTGGTTCTCCATTTTCATGCAAAACTATAAAAATTATTAATTTTGTACATGTTAAGGTCTGTAATTGCTTTAATAAAACACATAAATGTACCGACTGTGTTCAGTAATAAATAAATATAAAACTACTACAGCAAAAGTATATTTATTTGAAAATCAACATTTACTATGGACACTACCTTTCTTCAGGAACATAAGAAAGTAAAAACCCAACGATTAATAACCATGTAAGTCTAGATGTTCAAATCACAAATAAATGGCTGGTTCAAGCTGCACAAAAAAATCCACTGACTTCTGTTACCATCAGATACACCATGCTTACAGAAACACTCTCTAATAGTAATACAATTATAATAATACAGATTAGCTCCTAGAGCCTGTCCTTTCTATGCTGTCATCAGTGGTTGCAAATAATGGACACTAATACAATAAAAAATGTTTCCTGGAAACTGAGCAAAAAAATCCTACCTGCCTCCCCCCCAACAACTTAACATGAACCCCTTGACAGAGCTTAGTATGTTCTTCTGGCACCTAATATCTACTTTCTGAAACTTGAACAGATGTATTCATGGAGATTTCTCTAAGTTCACAGATCTAGAGCTGAAATTTTGCAGGTCTCTGTACTAAAGTCATGTGAGGAAGCAAGGTGACTGTGCTTGATGTTTCCATCTGATTCTTTCCTGACCTACAGGAGCACAATGAAAAAAGTCTATCTGAACAACATTTAGATCAAGAAAACAAAGCCCTTTTAATTCTGATTTTAGTCAGTATGGTCACTTCTCTGATTTGTCTTGAACTAGTTATCTGGGTCAAAATATCATCACTTCCTAAGACAAAAATTTCACGTGAAATTCCAAGCTGGGACCCACTAATGGAAAAAGAGAAATAAATACAAAAAACCCTTGAATTTTTTACCTTCCAAGGACTGGAGTTGTAGATTGTATTGACCCAGAATTTTTAGAATTCAATGTTATTTGGATGGATTTGGTTAGGAAGGTAATGGGAAAGGTAACAAAAACTTACTGCAGAACTGTTAAGTTATATCATTTAACATTTACTAGCAAGTCTTTCAGCACTGTGTGTAAGGTGCATCCTTTCGCCAGTAACAGTGATATGAAAGAGACTCTCAACATCTTTAAGCTGATTACTTGATGCACTGTATTTTTTTAAATAAATGCGATTTTCAATTTTTGCAGTCCTTTCCCCAAGTTGAGCAGAAATAGAATTTGTGAGTGCTTGCACAACCAGGAGCTCCTTCCTCCCCACCCTTCAGACAACACACAAAGTCAACTTTGAGCTCAACTTTCTAAAACTCTTTTCTCCCTTCTTTTCCAAGATTACCAATTTAGAAGTTTGCAAGTAATGCATATGGAGAATAGCATTACATTTTACCACTTTTTCAGTTTGGAAAGACACATATTTTCGGGGTAGGCCTGGTTCTCTTCTCTTAGAGAAAACGGTGGTCAGACTGAAGCTAAATGAGACAATGTCTAACAACACTATTCACAGTACAGTGGCATAAAGAAACAGCTGCCTTCCATTAACCCATCCCAGTTCTTTCTTCCTTCACCATTCATCTTACTTTCAGTCTTTCTCTACTAGCAACCTTAATCTTTCCAACGTTTTGCTCCCTCTCCTTGAAAATCACTCCATTGCTCTTTCTAAATCTTCTCTCCAGTCATCCAACTACTTTTCTCTGCCTTAATCTGTTTATTAAAGCATTGCACGCTGAGGATCAACAGGGTCTCTCTACATCTAACTGTAATTTTAAACAAAGACTTTCTGAATGAAAGCAGTAGAAAAGTTTAAGTGAAAAAGTCAACTGACATTCAAGTTGGTCTCCTCTCTAACTTCAGCACTAGCTCCAACACAATCCTCAGAACCAGAGAATGAATACTAGTTTTCATAGCTTAGAAACAGCTGCTATTCAGAAAGATGAAAGCAAGCCAGCCTTTCAAGGGTACAGTTACACTCACAGAGACACGTCATCCCCTATCCTGTTCCTCAGTGGTTCAATTGACCATACCTGAACTTACATTATGTCAATAAAATTCTACATATATCACCAATTTTATCTATTTCATGCATGCAATGAAAAAGCAGCTTAAAAAATGGGGGAAGGGGTGACTGAGAAAAGTAATTCTTTTTCCAACCTGAGGAAACTTTAGACAAATTTGCCTTTGATAATCGACTGAACAAGCTGCACTGCAAGCATCAAGGGATGGTGCAGGGATATCTAGCAGGTGCTGCAGTTTATCACAAAACCGTCTAAAATAATTGGAAGTGACAACCAGCACTACCACAAATGATTTATTAGTCTTTCACTCAGCTTTTCAGCCTCCTCAGGGCCAGAATAAATAATTTACCAACTCTGTATCTTCCAATCATTAATTCTTCCCTGTGCATCCAAACTACATTTAACTCTGCTGGGTTCAGTGGAATTAAAAACACAATATGAAGACTTTCCCCCCCCCCACGTATAGCATTATCTGACTTTATCTAGAAGTAAAATTGTCAATCAAAATTTATATCAGTGATAGAAGGATTAGAGCTAGCAACCAACGCTGAGTTACAAAATATCTGCAAAATAAAATGAAAGTTAAACTGAAGAGATATCAACAATGAAATGCTCCCAGGGGGTCAGGCGTGTTCTCAAGATATAAAGTACTGATAGTGTCTGAAGATATTGATTAGCATTGTTTTTCTGATCCATAAACTAACATTACTTACAGACAAACATCTTATATGTCCCACATGGTAAGTGCAGGATGAAAACACTGAATAGGAAACATTCAGAAAATAAATGAAAAAGATGTGAGCAAAATGGAAGGATTAAACATGAACAGAATGATTTTGTAAAAAGGCAATACTTTTTGAGGCAATACATTAAAGATACAAGATTTACTAATGCCCTTGTGTTCATATCACAAAAAGAAATTAAAAAAAGTATTATACAAGGCAGAATTATAAACTAGGAGTATAAAATGGCATAAAACCAAAGTACACTTTCAAATTTAAGACAGAATATATAAGGTACCATATTCCTATTAATTATGTAGAGAAAACACAGAGAAAACAAAAATCACACCCTAAATCCATTTTTGATGTAAGCTAGTCTTGTCTCATTAAATCAGCATCTATGATTAAAACCAAGATCATTTTTGGTACATAATGTATTGCATTGTTAGAGCAGCATCTGTTTGTTGCACAGCAACACATTTTTCAGCTTTAAGAAACTGTACTCAAATAGAAGAAACAATCCAGACTTTGAAGATACAAAAATATTTTTACTTCCAAAAGCATTTTGTACTAAAGGGGTTAATAACATTAATGTGCTAATATTTTGCATTCCAAGAAGAGGCTTCAAGCTGTTGGAAACATACAGAAGAAGAATTTCACGGTACTAACAGCTTTCTTTCAATCCTATGGGACTGAGACAACTCAAACTTTAAGTGCTTAGAAGAAAAGCTCTGTAAAGCTATGAAGGCTAATCAATAGGGCTTTCACCAAATGATAATACAGTCTGAAATGAAATAAATTGGCCATAACAAAAATGCCTTACCCTTTTTCTTATCATTAATCTCAATATAGAGGAAAGTACAGTATGAACTACAAGTCCAAAATAGCCAACATACAAATACGTTTTCACACTACTTCTAACAATACAAAAAAATTTCACCAATACATGAAATTTCAGATTATTTATTTGAAAGCAATTTGTTACCCTAACTATTTCTCAAACATCAATTTAAAACACAGATCATCATCTGCTGCAACCAGCCAAGCACATGCTGAACTCAGTCTCCCAAAATTTTCAAGAGAGTAACACTGTTATAAGGGCTGAGTATTTTATCACTATGACAAAGGATGTTCTAAAATATGCCCAAATCTGAAAAAAATGCAATATTGTAAATAAAACAAAACTTAGAGAAACTAAATCACAAGCAAGGTATTGTTATCTATGGTTCCTTCAGCTGCTGGGCCAAAAAGCCTTCAAAGAAGTTAGGTCTTAGGAGACAGAGGGAACATACTTTGGGAAGCCTACAAAAGATAAAAATACACTTGATCCCAGCATCAGATCACTGAGCCAAAAGTCATTTGCGCTTGGAATTAGTTATTTAGATTCATAAGAAAGTATTTACTGTTGTCAAATTTTTAACAATTACGAAGTATGTTGCCTGTTGCTCATACAACCCAGCTATAGGTCCTATAAATAAACAGATCCAGGAAGCTGTTCTGTTATTTAACTTTTGGTGCCAACTTATTTATTATGGCATCTTTATTGAACAAGTGCATGGACTTTTTGACTTGGAGAAAAATGGGTCTGGACAACAATTCCCTTAATAAGATTCCTGAATGCAAGTATACAATGAAGTTTTATTGCTGTACAGGTTTCCTTATAGGTTCAAAAAAAAAACCACCCTGAACCCACCACAAAAAACCTGTGTGTCCAGACTTCACTTCCTGGGTTTGTTCATACTCATACAAAAGTGTTCCAAAGTGACAGCGGGGCACAGAAAATAATGGGCTAATATAGAGGTTGAAATAATTTTAGTAAGAAAACAGGATTCAATACTTGATCTTTTTCTGATTAAAATGCAATTATAGCTATTGATATAATCAGAAACCTCCCAAATGACCTCTCACATAAAAATGGTTTAGTAATGTTTTAAGCACTCTCTTCAAAGGTTAAATAAAAGAAGTGACTGAGATTAAAAAATGGGGGTAATAAGTATCAAGCGTGAATAGAGTAAATCAGCCTTAATTTACCCACCTACAAAATTTCACTGACATCTTCATTGCTTCTATAAGAATACAAAGAAGTGTATCAGAAATTCTCATACACTGTTCTCAGTGTGTAAGAAACTGCATTTCTTTATGTTCCTATCAGTTCTGGGTCTACGTTGGTCAATAACGTCTGCTTATAAAAATGTCTCTATGGGTTACTAGGTAAATTTATAATTGTATTTATCCCAAAAGAACCATGATGGCAAATGTCAGTTTTGACAAAACACCCTCACCTAAGGCGTAAGTTCACAGATCTTCTTGCTCTCAGTCACTCTTGGTGTGATTTTTCACCTCCACCAATCTAGTTCCCTTTCCTCACATTCTTTCATCACAGCTATTTGTACATTCTAACAAAACCTTGAGACAAGGAAGAAGAAAGGAAAACTCTGTTTTATCTGCATTTACGATTCAGTAAATATGTCATCTCCACTTTACAAAAAGGAAGTGAGGCAGAGGAGGGCCACTGAGCACATGTGGCAGTGAATTAGGAACTGAACTTGTCATCTCCTGATGACACTTCGGAGATATACAAATCAACAGTGCATCCATCATTACCATTTTGACAGAAAGCATAGGTTTAACCTCCAAGATTCTCCAGAGCTCCACTTTACCCTGAGCTACCAAAAACCTTTTTTTTGTCCACCACCAACAAAAAAAAGCAACCAGATCTAACTACAAGGTATGCAAAGTAAGCCGAAGTTAAGAATCCTGCTAGGTACGTTTCTGAATAGAAACCTTAAACAAGAAATGTTCAATAGACTACCACAAATGAGACAGACTTTTATTTAGCAAAATGCTCATGAGTTCTTTTCCTTCCAAAACCAAGTGCTTGCCAAGCATTTTAAGCAAAACTACCCACTATAAAGCAATGTCTGTAAAAATCCATGCAAGCTATTAAGAATCAGATAACTTCTTGACCTAATTCAGGGTTACAAACCAAAGTCTGGACTGTCAGTAGATGTTGAATTGACCTCTGAGTCATCTGAATTAATCATCATAAAGGCATGAAACCACCTGAAGACTCTGGGGGGGAAACACAACAAAACAAAACAAAAAAACCAACCAAACAAACAAAAAAACCCAAACCAAGCAGCTCACTCTCAGATTTCATCAATAAAGTCAACCACATCCAACTTAGGAATGTTTGAAAAAAAATTGTAAAAATAGTCCATTTTCCCCCTCCTCCTGAAGGAGGCTTTTGACTGTTTGATTTTATTTTTAGTTTTAACATGCAAGTCACTCAGCTAGTCAGCCCAGTCAAGCCAGCCCAGTCAAGCCAGCCAACATGTAAATGTCTGATTTTGAAGAAGAAAAATATTTCATTATCACAGCTCACACACGAATGCAGACATTCAGGTCTATCCTCCTGTAAAATCTTCTTTTCTTTCTACATATAAGGATCATCCTCAAACACTGAAATGGATGAAATAAATTTGAGATAAGATAGGAAGTGACATTACATAAGAGAGTAAAGGAGGTTTATTATTTAGTAGTAGAAGCACGCCTCATTCATGTTGCCCTCATCTTGGGGGATGTATAGCCCATCCCTGAAATAGCCATTCTGAGCATATACCAACACCAGCACATGCTATGATCTTTTCAGTATTCTGCACAAAAAAGTGTTATGCAAACCACTTAATTTTGCTATTTCATGCAACAAATAAAAGGCATAATAAGTCTGCAGTGAAAAATCATGCTCTGTGTAAAGAAATGCCCGGACTTACGGAGTAACACACTCTTGTAATCAGCATAACAAAGGCAGCATGAGAGAAAGCAACTCAACTTCTAATCACGTTTTAGCTAACAGGTTGGTAGACACAACCATATGGAAAAAGTAACGTCTCTTGTACTGAATGAATGGAATGCGTCTCAGCTTTGTCTTTGCTGTTCTTAAATTATTAAGATTATGGACACACTATCTACTTTAGAACAATGTAAGAAAGCTAGAACATTGTAACTTCCGAAGCTCGAATACCCTCAAACACGAGGTCTCTAGCATGCTCTAACAGATAAATCACTGAACTTCAGTTGTATTTCTAACAACAATATATTTAAAAAATATAATTGAAGGTGAAAGACTGAAAAAGACTAAATATCAGAGAATAATCAGTGACAAAAATGAAACCTAGCATCATAGGACTTTTGGCAATTCTTCCATGCGACCCCTTCCTCCTCCAGTCTTCCATGTATTTAATCATCTGCTAGTAGAAATTTTTGTGGAATTGGTTGTCAAAAAGAAATAGTGAGGATGATCATGTTTTCACAGAAGCATTATTAATAATGCATCAGGAAATGAAAAATATTTAGTTGCAATTTTCTAAGCTTTTTAGCAAAATATTCACTAATCTCTTGCTTCATATACAATACCTGGGTAAAAATAAGATCTCTACCCCAAATCACTTCCTTCTACTTATCAAGCTAATGAACAATTCCTAATATCAGACAAGAAAGTAATTTTTTTTCTAACCTATTCCATATATTCTACACCTTCTCTCTTTTGAAAAGGAACTATTTCTTTTTACCTTTAACAACTTAATCTATGAGCTGAACAGTCACTTGGGTAACACTCCCTATGACTCCCCTCACACTTGCAGGCCCTGGTCCTCAAGGTGGACTTTCACCATGCCAGCACCTGCTTGAGGAACAACACAGCATGGAACAAGCAATCCAGGCTTTCTGTAGTGCATTGACACTTCATGATACAAAGTTAAAATGGAGGCTTTCTGCTGGACCTCATATTTACAAACAAGGAAGAACTCATCAGGGATATAAAAGCTGGAAAAAACCTTAGCTGCAGCGACCATGAGATGGTGGAATTCAGCACCCTGCAAGGAGGGAAAAAAGCAGACGTCAGTAGAGGGGACTTCAGTAAAGAAGACTCTGACCTATTCAGGGATTGGCTCAGAAGAATCCCATCGCAGATGGCTGTGGAGAGAAGGGTCCAGGAAAGCTGGCTGATTGTCAAGGATGTCCTCCTCCAAGCTTAAGAATGGTTTATCCCAAAAAGCTGGAAAACAAACAAACACGGTAGAAGACCTGAATGGATGAACAAGGAGCAGGTGGCAGAACTCAACACAAAAAGAAAGCGTACAGGAGATGGAAGCAGGAACAGGTAACCTGAGAGGAATATAGAGACATCATCCAAAAAGCAGGCATGAGGTTAGGAAAGCCCAGCTGGAGTTGAATGTGGCAAGGGATTTGAAGGGCATCAGGTACATCAGCTGCAAAAGGAAGACTAGGGAACATGTGGGCCTACTGCTGCATAGGAACTTGGTCACGAAAGACCAACAGAAAGCCAAGACCCCCAATACTTTCTTTGCCTCAGTCTTTACTGCTGAGACAAGCCTTCAGCAATCCTAGGTCCATGAAACCAGTGTGAAAGTCCAGGGCACAGTAGACTGATCCAGGAGGAGCAGGATCAAGTTTGGGAATATTTAAACAAACTGGATGTACACAAGTCCATAGGCCTGAAGGGACAGACTCACAAGTGCTGAGGGTGATAGCTAATCTCATTGCAAGGTCACTCACAGTAATCTTCAAAAGGGCATGGAGATCATGGCAGGGTCCTAGGAACTTGAGCAAATCAAATGCCACTCCTCTCTTAAGGAGAGCAAGAAGGAGGATCCACAGAACTACACACTCATCAGCCTCACATCAATCACCGAAAAGAATTACCCCATGTACCACACCACAGGCTGGGAGCCAAGCGCCTGGAACAAGCTTTGCAGAAAAGGACCCAGGCAACCAAGTAGACACCAAGTTGAACATGAGCCAGCATTGTGTCCTCACAGCAGAAAAGGCCAAGACCACTAGGAAAAGCGTTACCAGAAAGTCAAGGGAGGTGATTATTCCCCTTTAGAGAGCACTGGTGATACACTTCTGGGGTACTGTATGCAGTTCTGGGCTTCCCAGTACAAGGAGACCCAGACTTACTCAAGCGTGTCCAGCAGAGGGCCTGAAAGATGATTAAGGGTTTTAAGTGTATTAAGTATGAGCAGATGCTGAGAGAGCTGGGATTATTCAGCCTTGAGAAGAGAAGGCTCAGGGGATTTTATCTATTTCTAGACATTTCTGATGGGAGGGACTACAGAAGATGGAGCCTGACTCTTCTCAGTGATATCCAGTGAACAGACAAAAGTCAATGGATACAAGAAATCCCATTTATTTTAAAATAATAAAAACTTCTTTTACCATGAGAATAATCAAAGACTGAAACAGGCTGTTCAGAGCTGTTGTGGGGTCTCTACCTTTGCAGGTATTCAAAACCCAACCAACATCCTGAAGAACCTGCTCTAGCTGACCCTGCTTTGAGCTGAGGAGTTGGACTAGATGATACTGAAAGGTGCCTTCTAATGTCAACTACTCTGCGATTCTGTAATTTGATTTATGGGAAACCATATATGTTTTTGCTCAAGTTATTTGTATTCAACAGATGTTTATAGATCTTTAGTGTTAATTATATAGAAATCAGCAATAGGACCCTAAATAGCTTGTTAATGTAGGTCTTCCCAAATCACTGTATTAACTTTATTTCTTCAAGTATTTTGTCACATGCATTATTTTCCTGTCGATTCTTTTTTTAAGACTCTGAAAGAATCATGTGAACAAAACAGCATACTTGATAGCATGATCTTCATGAAATAACCACACAAAATTATTTCTTTAAAATCAAAATATATCAACACACATTGACATGTATCTTAAATTTAACTAGAGCACAAGCTTTGAACACAGAGGATTCGGACATTCATTCATATTTGTACCAGGAGAGTACAAGAACTGGAACGAAATCTTCTGTAGGGAGAAATTTTGGCAAATGTTGAGAACCAAAGACTTACAAGACAGATGAACTAATGGAGGCATATACAAGAAAAACTACAAGATAAAATTTGACACAGGATGTCAACCACGCCTTATAAATTACGCATAAATTTTTATCTTAGAAAACTTTGGAACACTGAAGAAACAATGCATCAGAGGGAATTTACTTAAGAAAAGCCCTACCACATTGAGCCAAAGGGCTCATTTCTTTCAGACAATACGGGGGGGTTCTGCATTAATTTTTCTGGTGTCTTAGAGTTTTTAAAATGATGTTGTACTTCCTGAAGAAGATCAACAAAAGTCAAAATGAGTAACCAAACATGTCATAATTCACACTCCTGCTGTTGCAAAATACAGCAAGACAAACTTCAGAGACAGTAAGTAATTATTACCCTGTGTGATTTATGTACCTGGCAGCAGACCATACCTAGGCACTGGCTCAGAGTACTGCTTCATGACTGCCTCCTAACCTTTTCAACTGTCTTTTTCTCACTCCCTCCTTGAACTAGCACTAATGTAGTCAGATCAGAAAATTAATAAAGATTAAAAGTAACATAGCAAAAGAATGCATGGATGCACAGCCAGCAGCCTGCATAAAAGTGGTTAGAACACATGGCTAGGGAAGGGGGCTTAGCAAGGCTACCTTCTCCAATTTCTGAAGTGATTGTCCCAATCAGTCATCTTTACAAAGCTTCAATTTGTATTGTAGAGCAGTATTTATTCAAACAATAATTAGACTAGTTGTCCTAGAACAAAGATGACTGAAAAAGCACTTCATGTTGATCTAGAAAGGGTAAAATGTTTGTATTATGCACATCATTTCCATTTTCAGCTAGGGTAAATTCTAGTACCTCAGTAGTAGCCAGAGCGTTATTTTTTTTTAATCACTTGCTCACATAAACTGTTTTGGAGTTGCCAAAGGAATTTTTACGACTACAAACTGAAAGCAAGGTGCACAATGTCTCCTATAATATAGTCACTATAAAACGTGTAAAGAACCAAGAACCTCTGCCTCACTTTAATATTTGAATGTCTTACAGAAAATAAAAAGAAAAAAACACTTTTGTTTTTACCTTAAAAAAATTAGCCTTTCAAAAGGATTTTCCATCATTTCCATTAGCAATGATTGTGAAAGTTGAGCTGTATCTCCCCAAAAATGGCAAACTTGCACTCTCCTGGTTTGCATTTAACTATTTAGCAATATTGCCTTCCAAAGGTCAGCTTAATCCTATAAGTAATAGGTTTATATCATTAATAGCCTTTTATTCTCATTTAGAGCATTTTGCCATGTAATTTTTTCATACTGTTAGTTCACAGAGCAAAATATCTTATTTTTTGTTTCTGAATGTTTCTGAACTCCGTCCTGTCCCAAGCCACCACCAACAGAACAGCTTCATCTTAATTCTCAACAAATCAAATGACTGCAATTAACTCAGCTCAAGATCAGGATTCTTTGTCCGCAAGAACCGCAGGCAAGACTGAACATTCCTTTGGAAAGTGAATCTACTTTACCGTTTTTCTGTAGTGCTGACATATGCCTTAAAGCAAGACAACCAGAACAGTCCTATGGCCAACATTACCCAGTAATTTTAAAAATCACTTCTTAAAATTTACAGAAAGACTGAGTCAGAAAAGAAAAAGGGAAGAGATCTTTCAAGAACAGCTGTACCATGTAAAAGAAATTAGCATGAGTGACTGCAGGGAAAATATCAGCAATAGACTTTGAAGAAATCTGGCTTGGGTCACTGAAAAGAAAACAGAGGCAGATGCCAGGCTGCCTAGCCCAGGTCACTGCAGGGAGAAGAACAGCTGGTTATGCAAGTCTTGCCTGGGACACAGAGTTGGTGCTTGATTCTACTGAGCAATTTTTTAATACATCCTTGATGATTTCAGTACGGGAGAAAACCTGAAAACCAATAGTGGTTTTTTTTTTTGTGGGTGAAACTATGACAAACTAAGACATTTATTTAGTAACAATACTTGGTTTTATTCTCTTTTATGTGTAGTTGTACGTCCAAGAAAGAGTACAAATGTTGACTGGCTACATAGGTCTACATCTGAAACAGAATTAAGAGTTTCTGAAGTGCTCTACCAAGTTATCAATATTTTAACAGCTTTTAAAAGCTGTTTTATAGTAGTGCAGATAGTTTCAGGACTGGAGGGTCTACATTCATTCTGTATTAACTGTAGTACATTTTAAGACATTTTATTTTCACATACATATCAGGGTCAGAAGAGAGAATGTCCTCTGATCATTGTATCCATGATCACTTCTAGCTGAAAGTTAAAGAACTCCTTTTTATAACCCACCAACCATGTTTGAATCGACTTAAGAGAGTTGTTGTTCATCCATCCAACAATTTCATTAAAACCTCTACCATCATAATTTCTGGATTATGCTACAGAAAACTGAACTCACATTATGGATCCTGGTAAACAGAAGAGAGTTTTTAAAGTGAGTTTTTCCATGATTGCCCAGCTCCCCATTTCATGACTCATGCATTCCTTCCAATCATATTATTCATCACTCCTTTTCATGAAGGCAAGAAATTATAAATGATTACCATCTTGATTTGACTGAGCACAGAAAAAAGTATCTTTAGAATCAATGGACAACTCTACTCAATAGATCAGCTACTTATTCAAAATATGTTTCACTGAAAACGCAGAATATGCCTTCAGATGTGCCCATAGTTTCACTAATTGTTCTAAGGATGTATTGCATGCACATGCATATAATAAAGTCTCTCTCTAAGAAAGAGTCTTAAGAGTATTACTGTAGTTTTTAGGTGATTAAAGAGAAACAAAAGATTTTTTTCAGGTTATATATACTTCTCACTCCCAAGTTATTTTTACATCCACTCCCAGGTAGTGCAGGCATTTATTAAGAACAAGTAGGCAGAGCAAGGCAAATAGAAGTCTTTATAAATTGTGAATGAGATTGTTAAGAAATTTATCTTTTGAACCAATTAAGTAAGAGATAGCTTAGAATTACCATGGTGAGGAGTTGCATAGAACAGAAACAAAACCAGTTCTGTATAGAAACAGGAAAAAAAAGTATATTTATCTAGTCAAATAATTGCAACAATTTCATTTGTTGGTTCAGCTTAGGAGAAATTCCAAAGAAACCTTATACATCAAGTGTCTAGATTACTCATATAGGCCAACTATATCTATCCAGAGGAATTACTTCTTCTTTACCTGAATCCACAAATCGTATGAATTTCATGTTGAAGCTTACTGTACAGAAGTTAAGTGTTGCAGTATTAATCTAAAACCTCCCAACTTTTTTTATCAAATGTTAGAATTGACATAAATGTGATAAAATGGGACAACCCCAGATGCTTAGGGTCTTTGAAAACTCTGGTCAACTGAAACATGACATATACACAAACATACACATACACATACACACAGGAGAAACTAAAAAACGGAGAATAACAAAGTTCTTTGCATTTCATATTTTTGTTGTTTTCGCAACCACTATAAGGGATGTTTTTAATGTTTGTTGATCCTCACAACAGAGTAAGGAATATTAAATCCAGCTATAACCATATGTCAAATGCAAGAGCCTGGGATAAAGAAAATAGGCTAAAATTAGTGATTACTAAATATAATGCTGTAAGAGAATATATTCATCAACTGCAGTGCCACTATGAGCTTGTCCTAAGTTACGCTCAAATATTTACAAGATCAGAATTTTAGCTAAAAGGGAAAACATGTTTCAATAGAGACAAGTCACCATACTAGGCACAGCCTTCTTCACTGAACTTCTTGCATCTTCCCTGTATTGCTGACAAGATGTTAGAGGCTCTTTCTGGTAGGCATGAAGAAGTATGCATGAACAAGACTAAGTTATTGTGCCTAACACTTTGCTGTCAAGTTGCAACTGAGATAGATGCATATTGCTAGTATAAATAAACTGGCAAAGTGCTCCTGATGTAGACTTGACCTAACTCATTAAAACAGAGGAGAAACTTTCTGGATTGGTTGTAGATAAACTCAATGAGCTACATTTATGAATTTGCTGGTCATCTTTTAGGTGCTAGTCATTTCCTGCAGTTAACACATATTCAAAAAAACCATAAAATATTGCTTAAAGTTTATATAACACTCACTACCATTACTGAAATGTAACTAGTTACTGTAATTCTCATGAGGATTTTTCTTCACTGCTTGCAAAATAGGAGGCACTTCCTCTCCATGAAAGGTCATCATGGTATGTGGAAAGTTTGTCAGGTGACTTTATGAAAATCATATAGAAGAAACGAGAAGGGGGATACCGTAAAACCAAAAAATTTTAGATTGCAGTTTACACTATGAACTGAGAAGCCACATGTTGCATAAAAATATAAATGAATTAAAATAGAGCAAATAGAACAGAAAAGCTACATGTGTGTAGCTAGTAATAAAGCTGCTTACTGTTAAAAGGCTTTCATAGCACAGGCTGTTGGGGTTCAATATTCAAGTTAAAATCCACAACCTACTATATGAAGTTTAACCATGTAGCCATAATATCTTCTAACGTTCCTTCACGTAAAAAAGTAACATCTCTCATACAGTGAAAGATGTGTCTATGAATGTACAAATACGTTGTTCTAAGGAGGCTGATATTTTAATAATATAATAGGATGATTCAACTCTGCTATTACTTTCAGAGGTCCAACACAAAAGATCCTGTGCTTCTCAACAACTCACTGTTGCTACCAACATTATGCCCAAAAGTTCCTATTATCATACCATTGCTTCCCATGGTTAAACTATTTCCTCTCAAATGTACATCTTTCTCCAGCTCCTGTCCCACTATGGGATCCTCAGTCCAAGTCAAGAACAACTGCTACTCCTTTTTGACCATGCTATAGAGTGTAATCCCGGATCTAGAGTGGTAATATCTTGCTGGCTATACGTTTTTCCTCTTGCAGACATCCTGTTTCTAGGCAGCGCTGCAAAGATTTTTCTGTGAAACACAGATTTTCTATTAGCTTGAGGTTTTTTCTTTTGTTGTTTTTGTTTTAGCTGAGGTGTTACTACGATCCTTATTTTACATGAACTTACATTTTAAATAATGTTTGCATCATTTCTTTTTAAAACATCATGCTTTCATCACTGTCAGCTCTGATCAATCCTAGAGCCTTTAACACAAGACTTCCAAAATGCATTGCAAAGCAGCTTCCCTACAATGTGAAACAGAACTTGACTATTCATTTTAGAAAGCCAATGTATGTGTTTGGTTACAAATATTGGAGTATTTCTCTAGTATTTCCTTCAAATGACTTTTTTTAATACTTGTAAAGTTTGATTTGAGAGAGTGCTGATCCCTATTCTGTGAAGCAAGCTAGCATCATTAGGATGACAAAATCAAGTCTTATTGTGGCAAGAAGAAACATCATTTAGTGTCAACAACATACTGCTATTGATTTGAACTCCTCCTTGCCTCACGGGTGAAATAACAAGCTCCTACACACAGACTCTCTAAGCATACCAATAGAGGAGAGAGGCAAGAAAAATACTAAAAATGGCTGTATTAAAGATACAACAGGAAATACATGACTCATGAGATGTAAATTCTTTTATCTGTATGGAATAAATTGAAGAAGAGCTTAATATGGCTTCTGCAATTTCTATGGAGTTAGATTAGAACAGAAATACACCTACCAATAATACTCCAGATTTAGGCTTCCCAACCAGCATCTCCTAACTCTTCAGTATCCTCTGTGAAACAAGCCAGCTTCATTTTCATTATCTAATATGAGACTATTCATGTTTTTAAAATGACACCTTATTTTAGCATCCTGGTTGGCCGTTTCAGTGTAAGATGGGGAACTGATTGAGCATAGAGCGTAAATTATCCTTTCACATTACTGGCAGGATTTCTTTAAAACAGAGCTAAGGAACAGTCTGTCAACATGGATAGGTTCGCTCTTTTTCTATTTCTGAACAACAGACCACAATTTTCAGAAAAAAAATCTGTATCTTTCTTCTTAAAAGATACAAAAAAGAATAAAACCATAGTCAGTCATGCAACATCAATATAAATACCACTTTGCACATTAATAGTTCTTTTCCCTGAACTTAAAGCCATGCCTTTAAGCAAATTTGCAGACCAAAAAAGTAGCAATATAAAATACTACTTATGTTGTCTAACTGCACCCAAAATTTAAGCTAATTTCAAATACTTCTGTAGTATCGAAGTTAGCATGCTAGAATTCCACAGTCCATCTCTTAAAACGTGAATGAAGTAACATACAAGGCATAAAAAATTATTTCAAGATAACTTCCTTTTAAAAATACTGAAGTGTAGGGAACAAAGCTATTTTCATACCACATCCGAAAATGGATGAGGTGTGAAAGAAATCTCTTGTTTAATGTGACCTTTGGCTGTACTTTCACTTGTCATCATTATGAAGTAACTACTTTCAGTGCCAACACATAAGCTGCATTATATTACCCTATAACAGTAGTAGCACGTCTTTCAGGAGGTGTTTCATACTCTGAGAAACTGGTGGCAGAATGCATTGACAGCACTTACCTTTGTAACTGCTTATAATAGGTCTTATTCAACAATAAGACCTCGTTTATACAAGGAAATAAGAGTGACTGTACTAAATTTCATAAAGCATGTCGCATAAACTAGTATATGTTGAGGAACTCCCCTGGAGTTCTCAGCTTCAGTGAAAACATTCAAATAAGGAGAAATGTAAATTCCAGATTGGAACTCTGCCCCAAATAATAATATTCAGAGCTTTGTTACTGTGCACAGACCTAAAATACTGCATCGTTAAGATCTGCAACGTACTTGACTTTTCTTAACATATGTAATTAAGAAAATATTTCTGGAAAACAAATGAATTTGAAATTCAAGTAAGATTAATAGAACAAATACGACAAATTTACGTTTTATACAATGGTAGCAAGCTGCAGAATAAAAATCAGTAACTGTCATTATCTAAAGCTGTTCATCTAACACCATAGAGTGAAAAACCATTGATACATACTGTACACACATTTTTATCCATGTATATAAATCAAAGGAAACAGCTTCCTTTAAGGCAAGCATATGAAGATACTAAAGCAAGATACAAATTAAATATTCATACATTCAATATTTCAAAATAAGGAATTTGGATATACACATGCATAATTTAAGTTCTATAGTGAAACCTGTCTACAGAGGCCATTTCTACTGTATTTCAACAGCATTGAAACTTGAAATGTACAATGCAGTCTTTCCATGCTGTGTTAAAACTTTAAAGTATATAGTAATTCATTTCAAGCACTAAACATAGAATAAAGGCCACGTTATGCACACGGCACTTTTGCAGAGGAACTGCTGCTGTGCCCTATTCATTACAGCTCTGAAACAGGGCTGTCAGTCCCAGTGCTCTCCTGAAAGGTGGCTTCTGACTGCCCAACAAGTTACTCATTGGGAACGGACGTCAAATAAGCAACTCCAGGTAAGAGCCTCATCGGTCCTGAAAAACCCATCAGTCAGAATTGACTCTGAGTCAAATTCTGATCACAGGCATCTGTTTTAAATTCCGTAGAGCTGGTGCTCATACATGAAGCATAAATTGGCCCCTTACACTGCTTTTATACATTCACTCAAGGCTCTTTGGCGTAAAAGATGAGATTTCAGACCTTTTTAATTGGCAAAAGAAAGCAACACAAAACCAGGCTTCAAAACAGTATGTTGTACACTAGGAATGATTCTTTGTGAACACAGAACCTGAGAGTAGTTTACATACAACACAGACATTTAATTTTCAGAGCTTATAAATTCCTACACATGCAAAAACCACTGGGGGGGGGAACCCTACTACCCACCTCCCCCCCTCAGTATTTACCTTCTCCTACATGTGTCTAAAGATATGACCATTCCTCCCCATATATTTAAAACCTTGCCACTAAAAAGGAACTCTCCATATGAGTTATTAAGGTGAATATATTATTTTGTTATTAGAAGCTAAATGTATTAGTTCAAATATCAAGAGTCTCAGTGAAAACATCCATTTTATTGGGACAAAAATATATCAAATTAACTTAAAGAATAATAAAATAGTACTTATTAAGGGGAAGATAGAACTACTCTGCTTCTACATGTTTTAAAGTAAACATTTATCTTTGCTCCTTAAAGGTCACTCATTTGGTCTTGACACATCTATGAAATAATAGAAGCAAAAGCTAAATAAGTAGAAAAGTGATATTAAGCAATATAAAGCTAAACAAAATTAGTATCTACATGGTAAATTACTTCATTGAAAACCATCTATGGATTCTGCAAAGAATATACTTTTGCCTTAGAGCTAGTACTTTAATTTTCAAGAACCAAGGAAAAAAAAAAATCAAAACTAGTCAGTAACAATGCAGCGTCGAAAAGCAATAAACTCAAAATTAAGTTATAAATAATTTAAAGCATGTCATGAAGATGTATTAATAATTCATCAGATAAATAATTTACTAAATAATCAAATAAATAAATAATGAAATACATAAATAAATCAGCAAATAAATAATTCTGCAAAATAACCTAAACAATAAGTCACTAAAACAAATGACAAACCTACAAAACTACAATGATTTTCTAAATTCTGATAGTTTTAAATAAACAAATGTATATAAACTAGATCAATCTTTGGTGGATAGAGAAATATTTTTCACTGCTATCGGTAAATTCCTGATTACACTGCACAAGGATACAATTTTAGATTTTACAAGTGTGCAGTTTTTCCCTTGTAAATTATTAACATGATTGCTACAATACATCCTGCTCTGTATTTTACACGTAATCCCTTTATGTAGCTCATTTTTCGCCCCCAAAATGAAAATCTCTTTACAACATTCTTGATTCACGTATTTCTTTTTTCCTGGGTGCAGTACTTACAATACTGCAATAGCCTTGGTGGTTCTCCTCCTGTCTTCTGCAAACCTTCAGAAGTTTTGCTGCAGGGGGAAAACAAGTAGAATAACCTTAATTATTACAGATGGTATCTCATTCATTAGCGGATGACAACATTTTATTTGAAAGCACAAGAAAAGCTGTTTTATAATTCTACAAAGCAACTTAATGTGAAACAACCATTACAGTTTGCAGACTACCGAAAGTTTTTAGAAGTCTTTGGTGGAATGAGTTCAAGCAGACTGAGGCCTGTTTCTTGTATTTAAGCTGACACACAATCTGTGCAAACTGGCACTAATTCAGATGTAAAGACAAACCATGAGAAGGACAAAATACTTGGCTGACATCTAATGTTATCCTTGATTTTGGAAGTTCATAGTCCTTGAAAGAATACAGTGAGATCATTTAATATCCACTATGTAAGTACACTCACAATTTAATTAGAACACTGCACTCCAACACGAACAATGGTACCACAAAGGTCAAAATCCACTCATCTCCTGAATCTATTTCCATTCTCCATTTATTTTAATGAGTAATATTGACAACCACCATAGTTTTCTTCAAAGTGGTATTCCGTAAATATAGCAGTTAAAGAAATGTGCCATAGGTGTAATCACGTTACCAATTTTCTTCCACTCTGTCAAAAAGGTTTATTTGATTTCTTCTGTAACACACATCACATGAAAGAGCGAGAGACAGTTGCATAAAACCATGCTACTGACATGGACTCAATCTCTGTACAGGACTGTAAAAGTGAATGACTACATCAAACCTGAGGTTATATATTGTTTATATGCACAGGTTTTTTGCTACTTGGTTCAAAGGAAATCAGCATGCAGGGTTGTTTCTCCTGGTAAGATCTCAAATGGTTGATGGTGTTGCTGTATTTCAGCATTTAAAAGCATAAAGGATAATTTACTCTTAAAAGTACTTGGGCACATTATATTTAACAAGTCTCAAATTCTCTTTAGGGATTATAATAAGGAAACACTTTGCTTAATCATAAATTTTATATTTATCTTGGCTAAACACCCTCCTTTGGATAGACTGCCATGTTTTGTCAAGAAAAATCAACACAGTGGAAATGAAGTACTTGTTCTGTTGTGTGGTCATTCAAAAGAGTATGTAGAAGTAATGTAAATGTGCACCAGCGCTGCTGATAATTTCACGCTCTCATACACTCATTTCAATTTGCTTTAAAAAGGACTATTCCTCCTGGCTAAATATAGTCATCATGAAAAAGTGTACCTCCCCTTTGAGTTAATAACACTGCAAGCCCCAAAACACAAGAGTAAAAAAAACTTCTATATTTTAAGGAATCTGAAGCACTTTCTTCTCACAATATATGATTCTGAAGTGGGACAAATGAGACTGGTTTTATTTCTAAGGTATTCTCTTTTTAGCACCCAGATTTCTGTTTGAGAACGACAATTCATTCCCACATCACATCTGTGAATCCCATCCACTCCCGAAACAAATCATACACATCACAAATCCTTTTTTAAAGTAGCAGATCCTTGTAAAAGCAGTATATACCTTCACAGATTAGAAGATTTTGAGGATTACTGGGACATACAATGGCTCAGGAACGATCCTGAGGTTCTGGAATCAGACCTTCTCTAGGAAGTACCACTTAGTCATAGATCATCTTCCTTCATCTGCAGCTTGGCAGTCTCTGGTAGCAAAGTGATTTTTCACCAAAGAGTTACAGTAGAGCTAAAACTGTAATTACAGTCACCAATGTCTCAAAACCACATTACTTCTTCCTTCTAAAATTTACTTAGTTTTTCATTAGTTTCATGTTTAATTTGGGCTTCTAATTTATGGTTACAGAACTGACCTCCTCACACAATGATTTCTAAGTTATAGGGTCATAATTCCCTGCTCAAATAGACATGTAAATCATTTAAAGAAATGACATAAAAACAGCCAATGACCTGGGATACAGGCACCTTTCCCTCTCTTGCAATCAAATGCAAATTCCACCCTACATAAGAGGTAAAGGATAGAAACCGAATTTCACTCCATCCCTCTGTTCTGCCAGCTGGTCCTTCCCCACCCCCCAACCCTCAAACACAGGACAGGTGCCTTTTCTTAACAGATCATGCAAAACATTGGTCAACAGAAGACTAAAGCAAAAGGCAGTGCCATTCAGGTATACTTCATGGAAGAAGAATACCAGAAATCAAGAAATTGTGTGCATTCTGTACTCTGCCCAGACTGAGAAGCTGAGTGCTACAGTAAGGAGGCCACCTTGCTGGTATTCATGTTAATTTGGGTGATAATCCAAGGAACTGGATTGTACGACATACGCAAGAACTAATGTCAAATATTTATAATGGCAAAATTATAAATAAGGCTCAGTAAAAAGCACCAAGCAACAAGATCTTCTTTTCTCCACCTTTTCATACCGCCATCATCAGAAAATTTCTTAGTTTGCAGGTGCAAATCAGACCAAAAGAAATCGCACACTGCTGTTTCTTCCCTTTGGGAACTCATGAAAATAGGAACCAGAGGAAATTTTAGAAAGAGATTACCATATAATTTCAAAATTTAGGACAGGAATTTTTTTTTTTAATGTTCAGGAGCAAATACAGGGGAAAAGAGAAAGGCTGGACAGATATGCTTAACCAAATTTTAGGTAATGTAAGATACTGACCACTATATTCTGACTCACATTTCAAGGATTCTTTTAATTGTTATGGGTTACATAGACTATTTTGCATTATCAGTAGGAAAAAAAAAAGTAAATACTGCAATGGATTATTATATTCAGGAATTTAAATAATATGTAAATCCTTTCCAGGCCAGAAGCCTCATTCCTCTGCCACACTTCCCTCCCTCTACTTATTACAGTTGATCAATTAAATTAAAAATTATTTGTTTGGTCCACTTCACATAGAAAGACACTTTCGTGACTCAGTACAGTACTTCATTAAAATTTTTAATATAGCTCTGATATTTTTTAATCATAAAAAGCAAAGAAGTGCTTGTTATACATATTGTATAAGTCCAACTAAAACTGTAAAAGTAACTGTCTTATAATCAGTTATAGCATAATTCCAAGTATGTTCCTGGTAACATCTTTGAGTATTTCTTGAATAACTTTTTAACCAGCTTCTTCCAATTCTCTCTTAAGAAAAAAAAATCAATTTTAAAATATTAAAACATATAGTAAAATGTTAAATCCCAAACTTCTGAATCAAGTGCTATCAATATAACACATAGCTCATTTGACTGTTATGACCCATGTTTCCTAGTCGATTTTTAGATAAAAACAAGCTGATTACCAGCAAAGGTTTATCTTAAATTCCCACATGTACAGCATGCCACATTAAATATATGCAAATCAACCTCTTTCTCCTCTAGTTTTTTTGAGCTGACAACTCATATGACCTGAAGCCATGGTTAACGATTACAATTATTTGACTTTCATATTTATACAATCAGTCATCAGATATGCATGTTAATTGATTTTAACAGATAGTTTTGTATTCTAATGATCAACAGTAAGCGTACACTTTACCAACCTCTTGATTTATAAGAAAATAAAACTTGTATCAGTTTTCACAATTAACCCTTCATTGTATCGATTTGCAGTATTCACTGCAGACTTCTTCATAATACGTTAACATAGAAGTTCTCCAAACTATGGGATCTTTATTTTGGTAGCAAAATTTGATGTTCCAATTAGAGACTTTTCTACTGTTTTTAACAAAAAACACAATTACTACCCTATTTAAACAATGCATTGTCTATTAAGCAGAAATGATGAAACATAATTAACGCCTAAATTAATGGACTGGGCAAACAATTAATTTACAGTTATTTCACTACTTAAATTTCTCTTCTCTTTTTCAAAGGACCTTAGTCATGCACTTTGTGATTCTAATAAGCCCTCAAATGTCATATATATGACAGAGTACGACCCTACATTTAAGATCCTTATTTCTCAAGTAATATGCTTAAGGCCAAAGCATTCCTCTGTTGCCATCACAAAACATATTACTGAATCAGTTACTTCTTTTTTTACATAGCTGAAAATTTATTCTTTGCAATTACATTTTTATTTCAGATGCCCTATTTATTGAAGCATCAAATACAAAATTACAAATTGCACAGATTTGCATGCGAAGGACTACTTTGTAAGTTTATACAGTGTGCAATCATCATCTTACACAATTAATGGTAGTTATTCTTTAAGGATATTCATATAAAAGAGAGTGGATATTGCATCTTACTCTCAAAAAGATCAGTTTATGTCTTGTTCCATAGAAGGGCTCTTCCAATTTGGGTCTTAATTATTGTTGTTGGAGTAAATAAAGGCTTATGCTCCAATTTTGGTAAAGCTAGAGCTGCCTAATCCCTTTCTTGGTATATTTTAAAACCGATAGAGATACTTTAATTCCTGCAAAATGGAGAATCTTTCTGCTTTCTGTAAATAACTGAATGAGGTGCTGAACCTATTCCTCTTTTATCCAGGTGAGCATCATACACTCCAAGCTCTGCTACCACTCTCTTTTTGGCTGGCTGCTCTAATTAATTTCAAGTGAAATTTATCCATTATGAGACTTTGAGATACATTCTCCAGAACAAAAAAGCAGCACAGACATTAGAGCACTCGTCTCAGATATATAATGCTGATTCAAGTTCCTATGATATATCAGACAGAGGAAACTTAAAGCCATGCTACAATCATGAACAAGCACCTTAACCTCTAAAAAACTGTTTAATGGACTTCTCTGAACATAATGAGAAAGATACTGAATACATGATAGGATTCTGTTGCTTTTGTAACAGTTATTTTCCTTAAGCTAAGGTCTGGCATCATGGCAAATACTGACAATGCAAATAAATTCTCTTCAATCTTTCTCTTACTGGGAAACACCTTCTTGGTCTTCAACAGATCTTGATTTCATCCTGAACATAATGAGAAAGTCTAGGGGTCTGCAGAAAGGGGAAATTCATCCCACTCTAATCACTAACCCAAGTTTTAACACAACAGGTATCAATACAGAAAGACCCTGGTTTCTTTTGTACAATGCAATGCTACAAGTTAATCACCTTGAAGACTGACTATAAGGTCTATACTTTTGTAGCCAAGGCAGACCTTAAGATAAATGGAAGGGTGAAGTAAAGATCTTAAAGTTATATGTGAAACTCCAATATAAACAGCCTAAAGAAAATAGTGGGAAATAAAAGGTAAGACATATACACTGAGAAGGAAATCTACATATATACTTCATGTGTAAAGATCTAATAAACTTAGAAAATAGATATAATTCCTAGTTTCTAAAAATGCTTGCTATCCTCCACTTCTATTTAAACATGACAGCGTTAAAAATTACAGACTCGGTCACATCAGCTATGGAGAAAAACAAGTCAAATTTAACAACTGCATAAGTATGGGTTGACTGAGCCAAAGCAGTCCTACTCTAACTCATAAATACAGCACATTCATTTCAGTAAAAATTAATATCAACATTATCACAAGATGCCTGAACTTAGATTAAGGTGGGAACAAAAAAAACCCAAAATATTGTTTACAACTCACTATTTTTAAAGAGTATGGTAATTGCTTATCATAAAAATCAGTAATTAGAAGTAGCATATGACTAACAATACTTAGTATATTTATTAAAAAACGAGAGGAAACAAAAAGTAGAAGGCAACTGGTGACACCTTCTGATGACAACAATGTAAAGAATTGCAACTACAATAAATTTCAGTTAAAGGTTAAATTAAGGCTATGAGTAGAAAGGCAACCAATAAAATGGGAAATCAGAAAGTAACATAGCTAGAAAATGTCCAGCTGTAAGACAAACATTATGAGTGCAGTGATAGCATGCCATCATCTAGACCACTATGGTTTGGCTCACTGAGACTCTTATGGGGACCATGACAGGGGGGACTGGGGAAAAGAAATCCAGAAGCTCAATAGAAGTGGCTTAGTGTCCAGCTGTCACTGTATAATCTTAGTCACAAAAATGAAGTTGAGATCCATGAAATATGGAAAACCATTTACCATACTGGCCCTGTTGCACAGTAAGATGTTCTTTTGCACTGTTTTACACATAATAAATAAACTTGGAAATTGATCAAAAATTTAATACAACTAGGTAGGTAGGTAACTATCTGTATTCAAAGGTGATCCAATTTGATTAGAAACCATCAAGGATAAGGGTTTTCACTAGTCCTTGACGTAGAAAGTATAGCCTTTATGATGTTTAGTTAACTCCATACCAAAAACATTTAACAATTTTGTAACTCATTGTATATAACCTCAACAAAGAAAAAATACATTCTCTATCAGCTGGATCAGTTCCCTACAGCTATATAAACCCCAGCAAAGGTGCAAGGCGTGGAAGGAAAATAGCAAAAAAGAAGAACAGAGGGAGGACAAAACCATATTGCTCATTTTGATGACAAAATTATCTAAGTCCACACAGAGGTCATCTAAATGTGATAAACACATTCACAGAACCTCAAAGCATCAGTTTGTGAAATGGAAAACCTTAGACCACCTCCAGGATGTCTTATTTCTACAAACATTAGTAACACTTTCACTCCCTAAATCTCACTCCATTTTATAATGGTGACTAAATTTCACTGGACTTATTAAGAAACAGATTAATAGGAATGGCAATAGTTCACTTGCATAAAACTAGCCCACTGCTTTCATGCTGCCTGTCTATAGCAGTGTCACATGAATACTGCATAAGCAGCCAAATGCCTCTCCTAACACAAAGATTCCTTCTAAGATAGCAAGTGTCACTGGGAGAACTATTGCTCCTGGCACCCAAATGGACAAAACGTAGAAACTTCACTGCTAAAAAAAACCTAAAAGGCTGCAGTTTCTCTTAGAATGAGTGCGTATTTCACACAGAATCATCTAGTTAGTGAATGCAAACCACAGCAGAAAACTGCTGCAAATTTCAACCCTGTTAGTGGATAGATGAATTTAGGGAAGAGGATGTAAGCATCATCAATGTAGGACAAAATTGCTGGGTTTTATTTTAAACATGCTTAAACTCAACATTTTAACTTAAATATTTAAGAATGATTTTAGTCTGTACGTTTTACATCTCTTGCCACCTGAAGCTGGCGATCCAAATGTCTAGAATAGCACATTTGGAACGATGAGTTATATTAACATCATACTAACTATAGCAGTTCAATTTCAACAAATTTCTCTGGGTTTTTGCATATTGCTGAATAAATTACTCTGGAATTAGCTTACTTTTCTTGGAGGCATTATATGAGATTATTTCTTAGTCTCCTCCTCTTTGATTTAGTACACCTCTTAAGATAATTTATTAATGTTTTGGATATCTCATTCATCATCCATTATTACTGGTGTCATAAATTAGAGGAATGGAACAAAGCACTGGACTATACACTTTTTCCATATTCATCAATAAAATAGCCACCTCTGTTAGCAAGCACTGTACAGAAGAAGTTAGTTTTTCCACTAGCGAGACACCAGAAGCACTTTTTTAACTCAAATCCCCAAACAGATCATTAGATTTACATTATAATATGTTATCAGTGAAGTAAAAATCAGGGCTTCACCTTTAAATATAAAAGGATAGAAACACCTGATCTGCAAAAGACAAAAGCACATGTCATACATTGCTATGTCCTGTAAGTTACTCAGATAAATTAGATGGCTGATGAATACCAGTCTTTCATGAAAAAAAATGATTAATCATTGAAAATGCCATAATTTTGCAAGCATACTATAAAACAGTAAAAAGGGGAGGAAAGATTCAACTGATGGAAACTTAAATGGCAGCACTTAAATCTGTGATATTATTTCTTAAAAGACAAGTTACCTAAACTGTGGTAAGTAGGAAAAACAAAGTCCCTTGACATCACTTTTTCTTTTTTTTTTTTAATTAAGACAACCTAAACACAAAGGACATCAGAAAATACAACTGTGAAGATTTCAGAGGATTTTTAAGATGATGATCATGAATGGGAATCCTACAGGTAATAATGTTCATAGCAGTATACTATGCTATATAAAGTACCTGAAGGAAGACTGAATTAATGTTGTTATTAGAACATTAACTACTGACTTAAGATCATTATGCCTGCATTAAATTACATCTTTGAACTCAGTTTTAATATCCAAAAGTTAACTTTTTGGTTTTTTTAGGCAAAGATTCAATTGCTATATTTTGTACACATTCACTGTTTATATTCCTTTAACTAAAAGTAAATCTCTCATTAAGGCAAATTAATATTTTACATGATGTAACAGTACTGCACTCACCTCTTTTCTAACTGTTACATGAAAAAGTTTGAGCCAGGTTTAGTAATTCATTAATGGAATCAGATACAGAGTTTAAGTTCTTATAACAAGAAAAGGACTCTACATGTAAAGATTTAAACTAGGTAAAATGCTTCAGATTAGCAGCTGTGTATCTAATTTCTACATGGGGAAGAAATAGTTGTTTTCTCCTTTAAGCATTACAGATTAGGTATTTCAGGCTCCAATGTGAGCTGAAAACAACAAAATAACTTCTTCCAACTAAATAAAAACTCTTTCATTGTACCACCTCTAAATCAGGACCCTCATTATTTTCCACATAGAACCTTCACTATCTATAGTAATTGATGATTAACAAAACATACATGTATCACTGCTTTTTAAAGCTAATTCAATTAAACACATATATACAGATGCATTTTTCCCTTTATTACATTTAGAATTATTAATGAAACTGTTTAATGAACTACATATGACACTTTCCTATAGTTACAGTTACCAGTGGAATGGAAAATAAATATGTGAGCTCCAGCTTTTGTTAGTCTCCAGTTTGATCAGTGTTTGGTGATGATCATGACACCTGTTATTCAATCTATAAATGCAGCTTGCAATCAAAAAGAACCTTGTCATTACATGACTAAAAGTAGGTAGTACCCCCCTTGTACTAAGGTGCATGTGGTTTGAGGATTGACACAAAGCAGAGAAACCAATCCCTCCTCTGCTTGAGAGCAACTATTTGCCCTCTCACTCTTATCTCTGCTTCACTGTATATAAAAATGCGCATTGTCAGGGAAACACTGAGATTTATCCTTCTCTCTGTCGATCATGACACTTGCCCATCATGTAGGTCCCCTGAATTCCATTTGTAGCCTCACTGAATTTCTAATTTCTACATCGGGAAATTTTACTAGAAAGGAGACTGTAAGCATGTCATACCCAAAATTCCCAGCAGCAGTCTAGGGAACAACAGGTACAAGTTAAGATAATACTCTGGTGCAAAAAAAGACTTTATTGAACCTGGTCTCCCATGACTGATGGGAGTGCTCTAGCAACAGAAATAGTAGCCAAAAAAAATAAAGTGTCAGCAATGGCATCATCATTCCATCATGCAAGAGTTTCGTTGACTCAGTGTTTCCAGACCATCTGAGATTTTTTCTCTTCTTGGTCTTTTTGTTCACTGAGTGGAAAACTTATGTCTGCCTGGAATTGTTCACTAAACCTCAAATCAAAGAACATGCACTGCTGATTTACCTAAGACCAACTCTAACATATTAATCTTGGGATGCATGGAAGCAGGTTTATCTTTTCCTCATCCTAAAGAGATTACTTTCTTACCTAAAACTTTACAACAAAACCCCAGCAATGGGCATCTAAAACTACCCAATCTTCATTATTTTCCAGGTAAATAAGAAGGTAACCTGTTTTCTATTCTGAATACATAATTTCACTTGTTAACAACAGATTTTAATATGAATTAATGACTGTGTGAAGTACTGGAAAAATAATGGAAATAATGCTTTATCTTAACCTCTATGGAATACGGAATACAAGATGCAAATTTACTCAAATAATCATGCCAACATAACTTTTCTTTAACTCTTGTTACCTAATTATCATAACTTTCAGGCCTGCTGAAAATGTCATCAATGAACAATAAACTGCACGGTGAATAGACACCAACCACTGAGAAGTAAAGGAAGATAACGTTTCTTTGGTTAGAACACAGAATTAAAAAAAAAAAAAAAAAACAAAAAAACAATGGAATCTTGAATTCAATAATTATTTAACTTATTTTTATTAAAGGTTCTGCAAGACACAACATCCGGTCTTCTTTTTAACATCAGAAATCCAGAAGACTTCAGATGTTTATATGCCTGCTAGATAGGAATAGTACCAATAGATGTTGATTCTTATGGTGGTTTTAAGGGACACCACTGTTATGTTCTCTAATCACAGAAATTACAGGAAATGTAAACCTTTTTCTTCTCAGAAGCATCCTATCCTCTAAACCCTCCTAAGTATCTATTCTCACAGAGACATATTTTTAAGCCTCATATATTAGAACAGTCATTCATGTAGCTGACTGGAAGCACATGTGCACCTGCAATTACTAACACATTTGTCAGTGGGAAAAAAAGGCCAAGCAGGACATTTGAAATCCAGTGACTAGAATGTAGTGGTTAAATGCAGGAGGAGAGCAGAAGAGACAATATTCTGAAGCAAGCAGACAGGCAGCAGTGGAATGCAAAAGCTGATACCATTAGGACTGAAGATAAACCCCTCCATATGGGGCTGTGATACTCATTTCCCCAACACAATTACCACCACTAGTAAAGAAGTTTACTACAGCTACATGATTTAACAACTGCTAAACTAGTACTGTTAAATTCAGAATCCACTAGAAACATACTACAAATTGTAGCAAAGAAATAGGGCTTGTTTACTCCTCATTACAGTGTCAGTGAGTCAAAGAGTTGATCTTCAACAACAAAAGCCTGACAGAAGAAAATGCTACCAGCTCTGTCAGACTGCTGGAAGAGAAAGTCAAGGCTCAAATGATTGTGTTGATCTTTGACTGAAACTGTAAAAAAAGTCAGTTTCTTCAAAGCCTAACATAACACCACAGCCAACAATAAGGAATCCTTTCTTTTTTTCCACGCAATTAATTTTTTGATGTCATAAGCTCTCGATATTTTTAATCACACTAAAAAGGCGCTAGCAAGGCAACAGGCCCATTAACAACCATGGAACTAGTTTTCCTGACTAACATTATTTTTCCTTCTCTCACCTAAATTCCAGTACCAAGACTTCTTATTAATAGGTACTTTAAGGTTTGACCAGCTTTTAACCAATGTTTTTTTTCTTTCACTACCTAAATCTGAACAATTGTTCAGATTTGTTCACTGACTAAACTCCTAAGTATCCATATTCTATTAGTCACACGGAGATTGGATTGCTACCCACAAGACTTCAAGATAAAAGACTTCACTGACACCAATCAGAATCTAAAATTCATCCTGTTTAAAGACTAACAGCCTTAAGATACATTATTTCATGCTCTTAATTCAAATGAATGTAATTAAAAATACCATATTTTCTGTTCAGAAATTCTCCTTAGTTATCCTTCCCGAACTCCTGATTCTCAGCATCACCTCTAATGTCCCATCCTTCCTTCACAAACAATTCTAATTTTTAAAAAAGCCTACATTCACTAAATCCCTTTCAATGTACCTTCCAGGGTAATTTTACAGTGTATTTATAAGATTTCTGCTGCTACTCATTAAAAATCAGATTCATCAATGTTCACTTTTTAATTTTAGATATGACTTTATTTGAAATAAAATTTTAACCCATACCAAGTGAACTAATGTTAACATACTGCAGACACCATAACCACTACAGAAGAGTAACAGCAGAAATAAACAGTTAATGACTAGAAAAAAAGCCAGAAACAATGGATAGACAATAGTTTAACTTAACCAACTGGTGCACACCCTCTTCTTCCCACCTCTTACCTCCAGTAAATTTATCTTGGTTATAACCATATTGGTCAGTTCAAGTTTAGCCGAGTCTTTCCATTACTAAAGTCAACAGTGAAGTAAGTCAGGACTTACAAGTACAGACCAATTTTTTCTTCCTGGAATAAATCCTAAGCATCCAGAAGCCCAGGACTTCAACATTTGACTTCATGAACTAAACTGCTTACTCAGCAGGCATCCAGAAAGCAATGCATTATTTCACTTAGCCATACCAGCACTTTATTATCCATTTTATGTAAGAATTCATAACAATAACAAGTGTATTGTTTGACATGCAGCAAAAACATACAGGCAACCAACAGATATTTCCTCTGACCCCTGTCAAATCAATTAATTTCCATAAAAGAGACAAATGCCTTCAGAACAGCAAAGCAAGACAACAGAAATCCTCTCAAATGCTAGAAAAAGTGAGGAAGTGAACTAGGTTTAAAAAATAAACTGCATTGAAGTAATTCTCTATACTACTGTTAAAGCTGTTTTCAGTAACGTACAGTATCACACACAATACTTCACCTGAAGTATTGGTGAACCAATGTCATGAAATCATACGCTTGCCAGAAAGAGATGGCATAGGCTACCTATCCAGAGAGCTTACCATTACAAATATCCATTTCATTGTAACCTTAAAATTTCCACACACAGTGCAACTAATACTTACTAAAACAAAAAATTAGCTTAACTAATGAAATCAGTTAAAGCCCAAAATCTAAATATGAAGCCAAGTCAACCATAAGCAGCAGGAATAATGCCCATGTGAGTTTTCTACCCTGTACTTCCCAATCTTCTGTACTTTTACTAATGCAAAATACATCAACTTAGAAAATGTATCCTGAAGTTCTTTAACATTTTTTTATTATGAGGAATTACCTTCAGGATCAAAAGAGATGCACTATGAATACAAATTTCACATGATCTAAAATGTAAAAAGAAATCTGCTGCAGATTTCCAGTCTCTCTTCCAGTCACATGACAAGATAACATGATGATTATATCATTCAAGGATTACCAAGATAGTTGTGTGTTTAATTATTAGTCTGGGTCACCACTCAAAGCTCTAGTTACTCATCTGCCCTCCTTTATTCCACATGCTGGACTAGAGATTTCTCGAACAAAAATTCTAAATTCACTGACTGCATACCTGATCAAGTGAGTGAGTTGAAGAACTAAAACTAAGATACAAAGTAAAAGTTCTTAATAAATCCAAGTCTAATTTATTTTTACTCCTGCATATTTCAAGACTTTGCTGTGCTCTCACAGTGCAAATCTAGAAATGAACCATTTCACTAGCTGTAATACAAGACCAGCTGCCATAACATTGTCTTTACCCACAAATCAGCCACGAAGGGTAGCAACACCTATCAAGTAGACTTTAGTTTAGTAAATACAGTCCACCTGTAGGACTGCAGGAAATGTCTGATGGACTAAGGCAGCACTAAAAGCGCAGGAGAAGAAAGCTCACATGGTGAGCTATCACAGAACAGTTTTGCCTTGCTTTTTTCCCATGTATGCGCATTCCAATGCTGTTCTAGGAACAGCAGCTGTTTTCCGGCCAGAATGCTCCGGTTACCTTTTTAGGATCAAGATTCCCTGAAAGCAAAGAGATAATTTGGTTATAATACTATGCATATATATAAAGTTTATGTATCCAATTTAGAATTCTAAAATGCTTATATGTATACACAGCACCTTTTACACTAAGTAAATATTAAAAAACTCCCAGTACCTACTATGGCTTTACAAAAGAGATGTAAATTAAAAAAAAAAAAAAAAAGAAAACAAAACCAAAAAACACAATTCATTATTTTTTTGAGAATTGAGGGAGCAGGTGGTACTTGGAAATGCACTTCATGAAGTCATAACCAAGACAGACTGGGTGACACAAGCATATACGTCAAGATCCACTAAAGCTGAATGGTCAAAGATGCATGACACCACGTATGTATTTCAATTAATGAATGAGAATCATTCTTCTTAGTAATACATTATCAACTGGCCTTATACCTGCCTTGCTGAACGTTAAAAAGTGTGAGGATCTGATGTATAAAGAAAAAAAAAAAACAAAGCAAAAAGAGAATCTGGCTTTGGGAAGAACATGATCAGGGGACATGCAGCCAAACAAAATGAAAGTGATTGTTCTAAGCAATGTAGAAGTCTTCCATTGCATGCAGTCAACAGACTGGGACTAAATTCAGATGTAGTCATTCACATCCAGTACAGTGTTGGGTTTTATTTGCTTATTTTTGGTGACAGGCATTTCCTTTTACATTCCCCACCAAATGTCACTTGGTCAGTTTTGACAAAGTGTACAAGAGGGCAGACACTGAGCAGCCCCTCATGGTTACCAGCCACTCCCTACTGTATTTCTGCAGAATAGCATTTCAATTGAAGGTTTAATTGGGCAGAGGGAAACGAAAGTACAGCTTTAATCTCACCTCATCATTGTCATTCCCTCTAGACCTAGAGCAGATAGATCTCTGCCATTCCATCATCAACATGCAGCTGGGTCACTAATAAGGAGCAGTTATTCCAGACTTCAAGTCAGATCTTTTCTGTTAGAGAGGTCACAGAGATTCTCCTCAAGAGACCAGGTCAGCTGAGGACACAGGGAGTTTGGGGGGTTGATTTTTTTTCCTTTCATCATAGTATTAATACCCAGTCCTTCAAGAACTATTGTAACTTACATATGCACATGGATACAGGAATGCCCAGCAAGGTCCAGTGCAGTTAGATGATCTGTGACCAACTGTCATAGATGACAGAGCTTACGGCAGAGTGTTGAACTTTGAGCTCTGGCTCTAAGACAGTCCCTTTCAGAAACACTAAAGAGGCTGGATGGCAGAGCTAGAGCTCTGAAAGGTATCAGAGCAAATGTCTGGGATGGAACAGAGAGCTGTTTCTTTCACCTACACAAGATGACAGATGTCAGTTAAATGTTTTTTCATTTGTTTACGTCATGTACATATGATTAGAAAGTCTGCTTGTATTTCAATTTCATTTCACTGTCTGTCATCCTTTACCTGTGTCTTCAAGGCAATATATCATAATGGTGGCACAGACTTTGAGAGGAACTGACAGCAAAACATAGCTTCAGCCTCAGAAAAGGCAAATGTCAAATGGAAGTAAAAATACTTTGAAACATTCTGTAAAGATAGTGGAAGTACAGAGATGTATCTCAAGTTACAGGGAAGAGGTCAACATATCAGAAGGGAACTACATGGAAAGTCATAGTATCCAGTGGATGCTATGAACAGACCTAGCAATTAATCATGAGAAACCCATTACTAGCTGCTACAACAGAACTCTGGAATTGACACTTGTTTCGGTTCCTTCAAAACTCAGCGAAATGAAGAAGAATAAAATTGGCATAGCCTTAACATTTTGCCAAGCAAAATTCTTAACTGTAGACAGGAATTAGTCTCAAGGGAAACAGCAGTTAATTTACTGTTGTCAGTTCAGGATACTTTTCAATGATGAAATCATTGCAAACTGGAACTCAGGACTTTGAAAGATAAAGTCTCTCATGTTGAAAAAATGAAACTGCTACCCAACCTTCACTTACTCTGAAGTTAACCTGAATAATAATTTTAGAAGTTGTCTGGTCAGGGCAAGTAAGAAACATTAGTTGTAATACAGTACAAGCAATCTAGAGACTTGCTAGCAACTTTAGTCTCTTTTTCAGGGGAAAAAGTACACATAGTATACAAAGCACATCAGAAAGTGTTAGCTTAACATAATGTACTACTACAGATATATTTCTTTCTAAAGCAAACTGACTATTTGAGAAAAAGTGAGAAATCCTTGATTACTTTTTCTCTCTCAGTTATCAAATACATCTTTGTCACTGCTGTCATCATTCAGGTTCAAAATGAGGAGATCTTCAACTCCTCTTCATCTTCCAATATATTCGTATCTCATCTGAAACCTTGTTGTTGTTCTTGTTTTTAATAAGACCTATACATGTAAGAGTCAACCTGCCTATACACCTAAAATTCTCATTCTTCTTACTTATCCATGCAATTCAACTCGCCTCCTAACCAATCCACATAGTGCACAACCTCTAAAATACTCATCTCAGTGGTTGCCAGTCTTCAGTAACTGTAAGGACAGTGATCTTTAATGATCAAGCCTCTCATCAGGAATTTTATATTCTTCTTTTTGTTCACATCTTTATTACTGTACACCATTTTAAGACAATCAAAGACAACCTTAGTTAACACCCTTGCAAAAGTCTAAGTCTTCCATCACTCCCACAAATGCAGTTAGCCAATACAATCTGCTTCAATATCTAAAACTGTACCTTTATCGGCAGTATATTTGTTCTTCCTTGCCCACATTTCTTTTCTAGTGAGCAGTTATGTGGCATTTAGCTGCCTACTGTGGTTAACTCACAACACTACCTTACAATTATTTCCACTGCAGCTGGACCTACTCACAGCTTGAAAACACAGAAGCTGAGGAGCTTGACATGCACAAAAATCAGGCAAACAAAACACTGATACATACACTATAATAAAGAAAACAGAATAATAGCCATCACAAGTTCAAGACACAACTTCTGTTTTGTTGGGTTTGATTTTATTCTATTTTTTTCAGAAGGTGGAATCTTAGAAGTATGCTAGGTTCCTTCATACTCAGGGAAGTCCAGGACTACAAGCATTAGGGCAGAGTGAGACTGCAGAGAAACAGGTAAGAAGGATCTAAAAGAAATGCTCTGGGTAAATAAAAAAAAAAGGTAGAAAGGCACAAGACACTTGCTAGGCTATTCAATGGCTGTTAATAAGTTTTATGTTGAAGGTTTTCCTCTTAAACCCACTGGTTTAAGCCCTAGTTACCCACTTCCTACCTTGCCATTCTTTTTTCTCAAGCCCACATGGCTTGAGCTAGATTGATCCATTACTTCTGAAAGGGGATGGTGTGAGTCTGAAACTTCTGAGCATAATAGAAAATGGGCAATTACCCTGACTCTTACCGAAAGCTACCTTAAAACACTGGCAAAAGACTGACTATCTGTATTAGGAGGTGTCTAACATGCTTATGGGCTAAATGATAAATAACAGCAGCTCTAGAAAATGTAGCACTCCAGTCAACCTACAAAAATTACAGCATGGGTCTATCAACATACTTTTATCCCAATCTGGGTAAACTTACAGGGAGTAAAATGATGTTCACTCAGCCCTCTTCTCAGATAAAATTACTCACAGTGGAAATTATAACCATGACTGATCATACACTATTACTGTAAAATAATGTAAAAATCTAGTCTCACCCAACAGCTATGAAACAGCAACAACACGCTCTAATTCCTGGCATATGTCAGTTTTGAATACGGACTTACAGGTAGAACTACATATTTTTCTTATAATATACAAGAACTTTGACAGTTTATCTAAAATCCCTGAAGACCAAAGCAAAAATGTGTAACATACTAAAAACAAATCAGGACTTTCTCCAGTCACTGAGGTTGTAGAGTGCACAGGAGTGCTATTAAAGCAACACAGCATCTCAGCTGGATTTGCAACAGTTTATAGTGCCACTTGTTCATTCTGAATGTTTACCTTAATCCATCCCAGTCACACACCACATCAAAGTGGAGCTATGTCCAATGATAGCAGCTGCTACTGTCCTTTGCTCCTTCCCACTCAGTTTCATAAGGACTGAACCCTGCAATAAATGGATTCTGCCTTTGTGGGTAAAGGCAGCATGACTGCACCAAGTATATGTATGACATCATCATCAGATATGGTTCTTAAAAATTAGTATTAACTTGTGTCTATCCAATATATATTTTCTTTTCTTCTCAGGTACAGAATTCCTCTAACTTTACCCTAAGAACATACTTAAGGCTCAAGACAAAAGTCATAAGAGACGAAAGACTGGGCAGCTTTTCCATCTCTGCAAACTGAATTTTGACATTTTACCTAGAATGTGTGTCAAATCAAGAAACAACTTCATTGATCAAAGGTAGGACACAAAAGCAGCAGTTCTGAAAAATTTGTTGTATGAAAGGGGCCACAGTTGGTAATTAACTAGACACATAGAGAAGGCAAATCCTGCTCTATTCTTATTTCATTCTGTCTATCCCTTAAATTTCTTTCCAGTTCACTGACTTGCAGTTGAGCCTCAACTGTTACCTTGCACCTGAATCAAGCAATCTTCAAATCAAGACTCATGGGCAGTACAATAAATAAAAGTTGGGACCACTGCACAAATTCAAAAACCAAAGCAGCTTTCTACTAGGTGAAATCCACCCTGACTACAGAAGGGAACCTTGTGAAAAAGGGACACTGAATTTCCAAGTGTAAAATATTTATAGTGCCTTACACGCAGCCAGAGTAGGGAAAAAGGTAATTCAGTTTGATGGATTTTTCAGAAATGCTATACAGGAACAAATTTTTAATTTCAAAGTAGAACTAACTGCCCAAACCGAACTTACTTAAAGTAATAAACGAAGTACCAACATAAAATTTCAAAGGGCATTTCATGCTGATGTAAGTACTTCCCCAGAAAATTGTGAAGTAAATTCACAAATGAAAAGGTGTTTACCTTCATTCATAAAACATTCTTATTTCTTCTAACTTGCTGCCTTCTTTGAAAAGCACATTTGAAAAAAAATTAAATCCAAGTCTTAACTCTAACACATATACTACATCAATCTAAAATGCTAACTGTTTTATTCCTTTATTTTTTAGTTTTCAAGACACTGACTTTTGATTGAGCACTTTAAATGTTTTTTTGTGCACAATGAACATATACCACTGATGTGTTCAGAAGAAACCTTTCCACTGACTGGGACTCAAGTCTTCTCTGATGACAGGAAATCAGAAACTTCCTGCTGCTTGTTGCACCTTCCTCTACTTGTGCTCATCCACTATTCTCTCATCCAGCCACAAAAATTAAATCTACAGGAGTCCAGACTTCTGCATACTTCAAATAAGAACACTTTCAATATTATCTGCTACATATTTTCATGAAGCAGTAAAACTGGCAGGGCACAACCAGTATAAGCTTTATGTATAAATGTGAATCTACAGTGAAAACCAAAGGAAGTGAAATCTTTGGCCTGTTAGCCTCAACTACTTAATGCATTGTACATAAAGATTATGGGGTATAACAAACTTTAAAAGTTATTGTCACAAACAGCACCAGGTTCAGTTTTCAGTCTAAAAAAAAATACAAGCATATATGTAAAAGAATTGCCAGTTATGTATTTGAATTTATTAACTTTTCCCCAAATTCTATATGTTTCTTAGTACCATAGGCATACATGTAAATGATGCAAATTAAAAATGAGTCAGACCTAAAGGAGGAAACACTATGCTACTGACTCATGAATAACTGGAAGACAAGCAAGGCTTCCACTTTTTTTTTTAATATGTGGTTCCAATAGAAATAACAGACTGTATATGCTGTGGGTGTTCAAGCCACCATTCTGAAAGTACAGGTAAGTTTTATAGGAAACAGGCCATGGAAAATAAGCATGAGTATCAGCTGAGAGACACTCTTCTTACTAAAGAAATTAGTAACCCCATTATACTTTCCAGCACAATTATCAAATAACCTAGCAGACTTACATTAAGAAAAGTATACTAGATGTTTACTTCTATTTGCCCCGTAAGCATTAGTACTATTCTCCTTACATATACTCTTTCACTCCTCAGATTTATTTTATATAGTCTACTATTTAACATGTTTAAATTACTTTTCATTTCTCTCATCTAACAAACTCATTTAAATCGTGTGTGTTAAATATTTTACAATGTGTTCCTGTATTAGGTGTGATGTGATATTATAAAATCTGGGTTCTAACTGGAGCTTCCCCACTGAGTTGTTGTTTGGCCTTTAATAAGTTACTTCCCTCTCACTGAAAATGATTAATGCTATTTTAATTTATAGATGAAAGGCTCTACAAAACTACTAAATGTTAATCATTAATAGTCCAGATAAAGTTTAGTCAAGAAGGTACAAGAAAAAAAAATACCTCCTTTACACTGGATCCTCTTACTCAGATCAGCAAGCATGCTGATATGAGAATGATTAGGAAATAAACATGAAAAGTACCATTACAGGCTTAAAAGTCTCTACTTTCAAAACAGGTCAAACTTACATCTGAAAGGTCAGTGGGAACACTGACAAACCCTTTATAAGGGGAGATGATAGAAAAACTAATCACAGTTTAAGAAAATAATCTTCATTTTGAAAGAGAATCTGTTGGAGAAGATCAGAAAATACATCAACAGTTTTCAACTCTGCAACATGTCAAGCTTCAATCAGTAAAATACAGACAGATCTTCATCCAGATATGGATGCTGCCTTGCTGTGAACAACGACAGGAGGAAAGAAAAGGTTGGAGGAAAGAGTGTGTATATCCACTTCATACAGGATGAAGAATCACTGGTCACATCCACCAGTGTTAATGGAAAATTTCAGGACTCAGAACACAGTCATGTTCATCAATACCATGTGAAATTAATGACATTAAAAAAATATAAGTAAATGGGCAGCACGCTGGTAAATAAAATTTGTTGTTGACACATCTAAAGCACAGCAGATAATAAATAACCATCAGCGCTGCTCCAGTAACTACTGAGCTTTAAGCTACTCAACAGTTCAGAAGAGTGCTGAGCATGACAGTGGGCAGGTAGATTATTAATACAACATTGTAAAATTTGTAAAAGGATTACCTATTTCCATGGATAACGAAAATGCCCACCTATATAAAATTACATATCAAAAAGAAAAAGACTAGAGGGAGGAACATTTGGGGTCAGGACTGTAAATCCTTATGAACAGACAAGAACTTCAGGAGTTCCACAGTATGACGATTATTCCACAACTGTGATTTTTTTTTGTAACTTCCTTTAAAACACCTGCTGTTGGCCACTGTAAGTGACAAAATAACAGCCCAGATAACAATTCATCTGATGCCAGGTACAATTCTTACACTAACATCAGAGTGAAGTTTATATGCCAAAAATGCACTTCTACAGTTCTAGAAAGATTCTTTAAAACTCTCAGCATGCTCCACACCTTCTTGAAATTCAAGTTTATTCTCAATACACATCACACAGCTATACTTCTTCCCTACAAGAAAAAGGAAAGGCCAAAAGTCCATTTGTGTAACAGCTAGAGATTAAATAAAATACCACTTATTATCAAGCAGGCCCAATCCAGATTTCAAGAAATATCGTTCAGACATTCATTACCTGATAGTTCAGAACCAAAGGATACTGACTATATGTGGGTCTAAAGGGTTAAATAAGACAGCTCACCCACAAGGTGGTGACAGTAAAGATCTGTTACAGACCATTACCTCAAACTAGAGAACAGTAAGATTTTTTTGTAAGCCCCTATTTGTAATGTGCTGAAAGAAAAAAGTCAAACAAGTCTTAATAATAAAATCTAGTATCTCAGGATCTTAAGCAGGCAACAGTAAAAACATCAGTTTTAAAAAATTATTAGCAACAGTTTTCTAAAAGCACTCACCGTAACTGACACAGAGAAATTATCATATATCCCATTATAACAGCTAAAATGAGTAAGTCATTGGACTAGAAATTAGGGATAGCCTAAGAATTACTGATCCTGATTAGATTACATAGCCAGATAGAGATTACTGACATCTATGTAAACATATGATGCACATACACGCTCATATTCCTGAGGCTTCAAAATTTCTGAAGCTGAAAAGAGTTATGAACAAAACTGATTGGGAAGAAAAATCTTAGACAGAAAAATATGAAAATGGAAACTTCCTTAAGAGTTTTTATCTATGGTCAGGCAATTCTACAGATAACAAAGAGGACGACTGACCTGATGTTTTTGAAAAAAAAGAAGCAAGTGTAAGGAAAAAAAAAAAGCAGGATCAACAATGTAGAAAAGGGAAGGCTGGGTCGCCATCAACATAAATTAGAGTTACAGAGTGTAGAAACTGAGAAACACAAAACATCCATGTATAACACAGCCAAGAGTGTTAGTAACAAACAGCACCTCAACAACAGCATAAGCCCATGACTAGACAGAGGTGGCACAAGCGTTAAAAAATGTAAGGAAAGATCAAAAATAGCCAATAAATACTTTCATTCTATAGTTGGAAAGATTCAAAATGGTATAATTGTATCACATTATATTGATTTTCTTTCCAACTCATTTGTAAACAGATGTTCCAGATCAGATGTTAAAAAACATTGAGACAAATATTTTAAATCAGCGTACTTGTTAAACTTTATCCAAGAGTCCTAGAGTAGTCAGCCCAGCAAATCTATGATCTGTTGATGCTCTTTTAAAACGATGTATTTTAAAACTGTATCTGTCTTTAAATGCCTTCAAAATCTATCTGTCTTTAAATCTGTCTCACCATGCAGAGGAGTGAAAACACAGTGTCAAAGGGACAAATCAAGTTTTAAGGCAGTCCAATATGATGGAGTATTCAAACGAGATAACAAGAAGCAGAGAAAGACAGATGCATTCAAATGTATTCAAACAATAATTGCATGCCTTATTTTTAAATAGTGGAAAAGATGAATCACTGAAACAAGTCATCCAGAGAAGTAAATGGTAGATTCTCAGTATCTTGATACACTTTAAAAAAAAGCTTAGCCAACTAGAAGTTCAGAAAACAAACCTATTGAGACAAAAACTGGTGCTGTAAGACATTTAAGGTGAAATATTCATGTATTAAGACAGACTTGATCCCCACTCTAATGCAGCACTACATGATGCAGTACTAAATGCAAGTCAACTTAAGCAAGCATACGAACTTTTTGCATACACACAACTAGATTAATTAATAATGTGGTAATAATGTTCTTCAATAAACCTAAAATAATGATTGGCCAGCCCATTAAGAGAACAGAAAGCCCCTCAAATTAAATAGTACAGAAGGAAAATGTTGGGGTTTTTTAAACACAACACAGGATACCATGATACTGTCTCTTTTCTGCAGCATTCAGTTCAACATGAGTGATATGCGATTCTTCCTATTATTTTCAAACGATTTCCAACCAGACTTCAGGTCATGTTATGACTCAGTACTTTTGGGAAATCTACAGCTAACCATTAACAGAGGCAAAATGCCCATTTCTATTCTTTTTGGTAATTCATCAACCTTTATCCAAAATACGCTAAATGTTGAATGTTCATCTTCAAGGTCTGGATGCAGTTTGACTAACTGCTCCAGCTTGGCTCTTGCTTGTTATCTCAACTCTCAGACTATAAATATGGTCAATCACTTCTCCTCAAAGACTGTCACACACAGATTCCCATAAGATTCAGAATAATCGTGCTTCTTTCTATTCAACATCAACAAAAAGAATATGAATTATCAGGTTATAATGTTATCCAATACGACAGGGACCTCAAACTGTGCCATTTCTAGTCTTTTTTAAAGTATTTGATTACAGAAGCTGCAACATCAGAAAAAAAATTGACATTTGGATAACTGATAAAAGCATTCTTGAGTAAAACACAGACCACAGTAGCAACCTTCCTAAAAAACTGGAAACAGTAACAGCTATGCCCTTTCTTTTGGAGGTCAAAAACTGAGAGTTTAAGCCTCACTAACTGAACAACTGAACACAGGCAAGCAACTCCTTCTACCACATTTAACAGCACTCTACCTCTGAAAGTGCAACTCAGCCAAAGATCTGTTTTTTTTATAGACTACAGACTGAACTGTGTTGGGCACTTTCCTGGGTTAGAAGAAAAAGCACCAAAACTTATAGCTTATTTATTACAGAGCAGTGTAGAGTCTAGGTCAAACAGTTTAGATAACATGCCACATTTGCACTCTGCAGACATCACTGGCTCCTGATCCAAAATGCTCTTACACATGCTAATCAACAAAGCCTCAAATGGACTAGGAACTGATTATCTTAGAAACTGACTATCCTCCACAATTCTCAGCAACAGCTGTTGTCAATTACACCAGCATACCTAACACTTTAAGATAAAACTCCTACAGAGGGAGCACAAAGTAAACTTTCTAAGACTTTGTCAACAGAATTCCTTTCAGGGCAAAGTGTAAAACAGTTCTTTGCATAGCCCTTCCCCAGTGAAAAAATGAAGTTATATTAACAACAACAACCTGGAGACAGTGAAGATGATCTCTACATTAGCATAAATCATAAGCAGGCAGAGAACGTGTAATACATTTCCACCAAATGACATCTTTCTTGCACACGAATATGAGGTATCAAAGTCCAAAAGATGCAAGAGCAAGCAAAAGAAAAAAGAACAATGTTTGAGTAAAGCCAACACTATACTGCAAAGAAGGAAAAACATAAGTGGAATGTTTTCACTTAGATTTCTCAAAGGTAAGTGACACTCTCACAGGTGGCATTTTAAGAAAAGCTCTGAACCATTCCTGTGTGACAAGTAAGCTTTGCTAATATTGCAGCAGAAGTTGAAAAACTATTTCTAAAAAATCGAGTTTGTGGCTTTCCTCAGATTTCTGAGAAGGTGAAGTGACATGAAACATGCAAGAATCTCAGTAGCGTAATTAATCATTAAACAAAGCTACCAGTACAAGCCCTATTTAGTTGCCATCCCTCCACAAATCTGGAGAAGAGACTCTTGTCTTCATCTCACCAACAAAAGGATGCCATTAGTATCTTCTGAAATGTTCAGTTTTCATAGGAGTTGACTATATCTGTAGTATCTGATTTATGAAAGCAACATGAAATCTACAGGGGGGGAAAAATGCACCATCTTCCCAGTATGCACTTCTCCGTAAAAACAGTCATTGCTCATGGTCTCATACTTTGTTATGAACTGAAGTTCTTTATGTAGTTTCACAGTTCATACAGGGGTAAGCTCCTGTTGTTGGCTCAGCAGCAGAGTTACCAATTTCAAGTAAGAAAATACACAAAAGGGTTTAAAACCCAACAATTTCTTTGGAATAGCCTGTGTCTAATTCTGTGTTTACCTGATTGTATGTATTACAACAGAAGCTTAACTGTAACAACTCCAGTAATCGCTACTGTTATATTTATACAAATGACTTCTAGGGTAACAGCATTTAGGCCATACATGGGCCAAGTGTTTTAGTAAAAAAGAAGTTTGACAACTGGTAATTCACAACTGTGTTAGACAGTTATTACATTTAACATAAAAAAGACTGGTTTCAAAAATAGAAATCATTATCATCCACAAACAATGTATTTTTTCTTATTGCCGTTTTAGATCTTACAGTATGTCAACCTGCAAGTTGCAAATGTAACAGCGGATGATGATTCAGAGAGAGATGGGATCGAGGATTAATTTAACTGTATGTTTCACGACCCTCAAAATTCTTAAAAAGATATTTTGAATAGCAACAATCAGCCCACTTTTATTTGGAATACATTTTGGAAGCTTTAGTTTTCACAGAGGAGGTATGATCAGTAAAGAGCTGAATCAGTGTGTGGCAAGTTACAGAAGTGACAAACAACAACTTTAATGAGGTTTCATTGGTCTGAAAAGAAATACTTCTCTTATGTGGTGCTTTCTAACCAAGTTTCAGAGTACTTTGTGAGGTAAGCAGAATTACTGAGAGTAAAGCAGTGTATGGATGCTGTGGAGCTGAGTGGCAGAACTAGAAGAGTATTCTTGTCTCCCAAGTCCCATCCCAGTATGGTGTGGAACATGATTCCTTCACGTATATACCACTTTCACGCATATGTACCACTAAAGCAATGTTATACCAACACGATGGAACAACTATTTCTTAGAAGCAGACCATAAAGCCTCCAGGATGTGTAATACCATAGGGCATGTAGCTAAACTGAACTACTGATGGGTACGGTAGAGCAATCTAAGAGTATAAAACTCTCAAACAGCTAAAATGTGCAGCCCTTGCACTGAAATCAAGACTTGTACACCACTTGAACTATTGTATCCGAAGGAAAAACAAGTGTGACAGTTAAACATCTACCACTGATGGCAATAAACTGGACAGCTAGCACAGACTGAGTCAGATAGGTGAGAACAGGGAGAGGAAGAGAGGCTCTGGGGCAGGAAAAATGGAGGGAAACCAAGCTTCTTCCAAAAACTCTTTTTCAAGGCCTGGAGGGAAAAAAAAAAAAAAAGAAAAAAAACCACAAACAAACATGAAGACCTTAACTTCCCTCTTCAGCCACCAGAATCACCACCACCACCACTAAAAAAAAAAAAAAATCCAGAGGGGGAAACCTTGTGACAGATCTGCCTCCTCCTCCTCCCTCCCAGAAACGAGGCTGTGGCTCCAGAGATCTCTGCCGGGGAGCCCCTGCCCTCAGCACGCCCCCGGCCCAGCACCGGGCCGCCGCCCGCTCCGGCGGGCAGGAGCGTGAGGAGGCCGAGGAGCGGCGGCCCGGTGCGGCAAGGCCTCACCGCCCCCGCCCGCCCCGCCGCAGCCCACT
>JANZLQ010000078.1:5498470-5517003 GCA_026212715.1 Elanus axillaris | reverse complement strand
AAAGGTATGAATTTAAAGTGGATTAGTTAAACCACAGTAAACCCCAGGCCACACTGGGGTTTAATGTGGTTTAACTAATCCACTTTAAATTCACTGTTTTAATTACTTTGGATTAACTTTCCTGAGTGTCCCTGTATAAGCAAACCCTTAGTGTATTGAATAAAGTCTCCAAATGAGTCAAAATTAAAATAGACCCCAAACTAAATAAATAGCAATTCTGCATTGGCAAGGGATGAAATCTTTAATTTTTACAATTCCAGTGACTGTGTACCACCAATGTGCCGAGGAACAGCGGCAATGAGATCAAATTGCAATCAGTGAACATGACAATGGAACTAAGCCGTGAAACTCCAAGCTGTGTAGGAAAGGCTGGTCTGAGAAAAAATTGGAATAAAAAACAAATTTTCAAATCAATCTTGTGTACTTCGACAATATTAAACTGCAATTTAAAAAAAAAAGATCAGATTTATTTCCACTTAAGCTGGCAAGACCAGTGAAGGTACTGTGGTTGCCAATACAGTCTGTGATGGCTAGCAAGGAAGCCAAAACTGGCAAGAGAAGTAAGATAAACCTTATTTATGTAAATAAAAAACCATTTGTTTTTAATAATAAGCTATTACTTCTGATTAGCCACTTAAATATGATATATAAATAAAGCACTCAAATAGCGGTTGATAAATGAACATTTATGTTCTTTTGAATACTACAGTGTAATTCCCAGGGTAGCATTTGCTTAGAGTTCCACTGGAAGTGGTGGGACTTCATTAGGCTTCAAATTGGGGGCCAGCACAGCAACCAGACTCTTCAGGTACATTAAAAATGTAATGAGGGAAAAACATGGGATTGCAAGCTATACGAATTAACTGACTGTGGATTGATTTTTTTTTTTTTTAGTAAATAAATAAATAAATAAATAAATCATTGATAACTACTCAATTTGGCATGAAATATCAGACATTCATGGCCAGACACCCAGCTGGTGTAAGTGGGCAGATGGTCCTATCTTTACTTAGAAATGATAAGTTTGGGAAAAATTGTTTGATTTTTTTTCTTTTTTTTTTTTTAGTTTAAGCAAAATCTGTTCTTCTGCTGAAAGTGACAATTCTTTAAATAAAAATATTGTGGGAAAAGGTTAGTCTTTTTGTATTTAAGTTGTGCAATTCAATTTTGATATTTAAAACTTGAAACTTGCTATGAAGCTAATACTGTCTTTAGTTACACTGCTGAAAGTGCCTGCATTCTGACTGCTTTCCAGCCCTGGTTGGATATACATGTGTGAGGCCAATGTCATAGCTGTACTTCCATAAAATAAAAAAGTGTCTATGATTAAAAGAGCCTTTACCCCTCATAGTAATATGTGCTTAGCGCCTGGTAACCAGTGATCCTCCCTGAAAGGGCAGTTTTTAAGAATTGTCTCCCTTGCCCATGTATTTAAAATACTGCAAAGCGGTTTGAACGTGAGGGGGGTGATGCAGGTCTGGTAGGCTTCGTCCTGCTGCCCCGCTCCCCACAGAGCAGCAGGGCCGTCCTCTGCGGCCGGCCAGGTCTTTGCTCTAGCTGCTGACACTTGATCAAGGGAAGGGACTAAAGCTGGTGAAGTGAAGAAAGAAGCAAAGCAAGAAGGTGGAGGAAGAAGGCAACCATACTGAAGGCAGGATGGGTGGGAGAGAGTCAGGGTAGAGCACCTGCCCGTTCTCCGAAACTGAGAACAGAAGAGCAGGGAATTGAAAGTTCGAGTAACTTTACCTCAGACAGCTTTTTAAATCTTGTTCTGCTGTCCAGCTGTTTCAGTAATTTTTCTTCCTCTGCAGTTAGCTTTTTTCCTGAGACGTTTTCCACATGTAACTGTGCTATTTTTTTCTAAAAATAACCCCAAATCTTAAAGCAGTTGTTCTTAAACAGTAATGTGCCAGTAATTATTCTATACTAGCCTTTCACTAGCCTAGAACATGATTAAGATTGTTCCCAGCTGCTCAGTTCTTGATGCAGAAGATTCCTTCAGCTTACGTTCATCAGAGTAACTGGCTGTGCACGCTGTTGCTAGTGTGCAGGTGGAGTATAGGTGGAAGTTGGGAGCAAGAAAAAAAAAGTAAGAGAGAGTGTTCATTTTCACTTTGATTTCTATATTTCCAGAATTTATTTCATAAAAGAATATCCCCATGTACAGGTAAAAAACCACACGTTGGCTTTCATTTATGCTGAAAATGACTGGTCCCCTGGTAAACAGAAAACAGTAGTTCTGATCCATGCCCTATTTTGGAGAACTCTAGTTTAGTGCCTAAAGGAATTTGATGGCAAGAGCACCTCCTTCATTACACTGACTCCCACTTGTTTTTTACAACAATTAAGTGTAAGCCCTACAGCAGCACAACTGTTAAGATTTTTGTGGCTCTTAAAAGGGACACTGACAATTTGAAATGAGTAAAATATCATATACTGAATAGTGCCAGTTGTTTAAATGGCACTTTTTCCATCTTGCAGCATTAAAAATATGTTTTAAATTTTCTTTTTTCCTGATACTGTGTTTGTGTGGGTCAGATAACAGCAAAGTAATTGCCCTCTGGCTCTGCAAAATGTACACAGGATCCTCTGTGCTGGAGCACACATCTTTGCTTCTCTGGTGATCTGATATAGCAGCATGCTTCTTCACCAGAGGGGTGTCCTAGAAAAAGAAGGAACTCCCTCTCTAAGGTGTTTTCAAAATAATATTACTCTTTATTACCACAATTTTCATTCAAGGATTTCACAAAAGCTTGAAATGTGTCAACAAATATTCAGATTAGCCCTAAAAAATATTTGTCAGTCATAGAGTGAAGTGTGGGAAGGATGAATTTAGGAATTCACAGCCACAAAGTCAATCAAAAACAAAGAACACTTCTGCTGAATTTATCATATCTGTTAACCTCATTATGATAGTGATTGTCTGGGGTGCATTTTAGTGTAATAACCGGTGAGAGATTGGGAAGGGATGAAGCAACTGTTTCCTCTAGAACACTTTATGTAGTGCTGCCAGGGGAAGATCATCTTATTTCTGTTCTCTCTCTAATTCTCCTTTCCCCTTTGAGTGAACTGAGGCAACTGGCCCTATTCCTCAGTGAATAAACTTTACTAGCATTTGAGTGGGCCAGCAGAGGACAGTGGAAAAAATTCACTTTGCCAGTGTGAAGACAACTAAAGACAACTACCGTTATTCTTCTCTGTACTTCTGGCCTTTTTGAACAGCTTTTCATTTTTCCTGTTGGTATTAGGTGGGGGTATAAATGATATGTTCTTAAATTCATGTAGGAGTGAAACTACAGTGAGAATCTAAAGGCATTTATCTACGCATAAAGGAGCAGGACACAAACCAGGAATAAACTGGAGAATATAAACTGGTTAGACTTTATTTGTCTTGACTCTGAATTGTAACAATTTCGAAGTAGTTTAAATTGCTTCCTACAACAAGGAGACTGGAGCTGGGAAGGAGGAAATGGCAATGGATGTTGTACACTTTGTCTTTAGCAAAACCTTTGAAACAGACTCCTGTAATCTTCTCACCACCAGCACTTATTTCTATTTTTTTCAGCATTTTTGAGACTGCATCTGGAGTAGTGTGTCTAGTTTTGGGCTCCATAGAACAAGAAAGGCATTGACACACTAGAGGCAGTCCAGTGGAGGCCACCATGCTGGTCAAGAGCCTGGAGAACATGATGCACAAGGGGAGGCTGAGAGACCTGAGCCTGTTCAGCCTTAAAAAGAGAAGGGGAGACCTTATTGCTGTCTACAGTGACCCAGTCAGAGGATACAGAGAAGACAGAAAGAAACTCTGCTTGGAGTTGCACAACAATGGGAAAGAAGGTAACAGATGCAAGTTGGAGACTGGGAAATTCCCATTAGATATTAAGAATTTATTTTTTTTTTACTATTATATTGGTCAAATACTGGGAGAGGTTGCTCAAAGGGGGTCTCCATTCTTTGAGGTATTCAAGACTAAGCTGGACATGGCCATGAGCAACGTGATCTAATCAGACCTGTTTGAGTAGATGGCTGGATAAAACAGCCCCCACAGGTCCCTTCCAACCTAAGTTATTCTATGATTCTATGAAATTGCATGTCTCTCTTCTTTGCATGTTTATAATGTGTTCTACAAGTGGTAGAAAAGTTTGTTTTCTCTGAGCATCTTGTAGAAGGTTTTGCAGAAGTGAAAAATCTCTCTAAATGTTAGTACATGCAGAAATTAAATTCCAAACTTCCTTAAGTCTCTTGCAAAGGGTCAGGCTGTCCACCATTGAATTTGATACCTGAATTCAAACGCCAGTTTCTTTTCCCAAATCTGAACTAGACAGAGCTTTTCAAGAAGATCTAGAATTTTAAATGCAATTAATTTTTTGTTTTTTCTTTTTCTTCACTCTTTACAAGGATGAGTGTCTGAAGACTTGCAAAGATCTGCAGTGCAGAATAGAAAAGGAAAGGCAGATTGCTTCTGTTAATCTTCTTCAAAATTTTAGGAAAGTGAGTGATCTTCTATGAGTTTACTAGTGGACCTCTGTAATTTCAGAGATGGGAACACCAATCTCTAACAACTTTGAACAAGAAGAGTGCTGAAAGTTTAGCAATGGTGTATTTTATCTCAAGAATTCATTAAGCTAGGATTTTGATCAGTATTTATGAGGACAAGCCCAAACCAGTCCTCCAATTTTCTATTTACTCTCAGCAGAGACTGGGAAAAGGAAAATGGCTTTCCACTACCATTGTGTCCTCTAAAATCTGAAGTCAGCTAAGGCATACAAAGGACATACCTTCTCTTTCAAACAATTTGTGTTGTCTTTTCTTTAATCCTTTGACCAAAATCCAAGTGTGGTGTAGGTTCCTTCTTCCCTGGAGTTCTTCAGTATGGCAGAATTCTTTCATGAAGAAATTTTTGTGTATAGGCCTTGTGAAAAAAGACATTCTTTTGTTATTTTTCAGGTAGCTAGTCTCTTGATCCATGTAACATTGTCAGTCACTGGCCCATCATCACAAAATCTTCCAAATTGTACAGATCATAAATTTGTACTATAAAAGATTCCCAAGCAAATGAAAAAGATCCCTTGAACACAAGCACGTGCTTTTCTTCACAAAAAAAAACAACTAATATGTTTAATTTGTTACAAAAACCACAAAGAACACAAGTCAAATTTTTGATTTGCTATTCCTTTTTGAAATGGACTAATTTGTTGAACCCATTTAAAATGAAAATGTTCTTGAGACCAGAAGAAGTCAAACCATGAAAAATTTTTAAAATGTCTCTCAGTAGGAAAAGTCTTGCTGTGTTCTTTGGTAAATACTTACTTCAAACCATGATTTCTGCATTGAGTTTTATTAGCAGTCAGTAAGCAAATCTGAAGGGCCTGATCCTGCATTGCTGACACCATTCTGGATGAGGCAGAAATAAAACAGCACACTGGAAATTAGATTAAAGGCCAAGTCTGCAACTGTTATTGAAATCCAATAACTCAAACTGCAGTCTTACCAGCAGTTAATAGTCCCCGTGGTGCTAAATAATCATAAAGCTTGAGGGTATATACTATTGTGCCAGCACACCAATGAGTTGCAACCATCCCTGCCCCAAGAGTTGTAAAACAACAGCCATTCTCCCATCAAAGGGCAAGTTTTCTTGAGGGGGGACTGATACCTGTGTAAAGAATTGGTAATGTCTTCTATGACCTTTTGTAATTCCTTTCCCTATCTTTACCAAGTCTACACAAAAACCTTGCAAAGGACAATCAGTTTCTCTTGCAAAAAATGCAAGTGCCAATCTGTAACGCAAGCAACTGAAGTCAGATAGTTCAAAGACACCACACAAAGGACTTCTTTTTAGCTGGATAGAGTGTAAATATATCCCTTTTAGTTATGACCCATCTCCAGACAATGTATGTTCCTATCCTAATCTTGAACACTATTGCTTTTGACTTTCCCAGGCACAAGTTTTTTTCATGTTACCTCAAAGAAAAATGAAAATAAGAGAGAATTCAAAGGTTTTAAACTTCATACAATGTGCTTGATTCTCCGTGACTATCAATTTCATCCTGAGCAGAAGAACATGGGTCAGTCAGAGTGAGTTGTGTATGAGAGCAGGAGTCATGCAGAGACCAAGTGTCCTGTTCTTCTCAGCATAAATCTTTATACAGGATGAAACAAAACTTCTTCAAATAGCATCAGGAAGAGGTAGGTGAGTTAAAAGGAAAACACCTGAACATCCATGTTCCTGCATTGACACCCCATTCCTGAATAGCAAATGCTAAATGGAAGAACAACTTCTTCACCGAGTCTGTTCTTCCTAGTAAAACACAGTAAGTGGGAACAGTATGAAAATAACCAAATGCAGTTAGTCTTTGTTGGACTAACAGTCTTTGCCTGTGATATCAGGCAAAGAAGACATGAAGCAAACTGAATCTTCACATACTGAGGTCACTGTAGGTTCAGCTACTAAGTTCAGCCAGAGGTGGTTTTACTCATGACTACGGACAAATTCTTTGGGAGAGCTCTGAGGAGGGTATCCCATCTAATAAATGTTTCTTTGAAACAAAGGTTGAGTTTGAAGACTTGATTCAATGAGCGCTTTCACGCTCAAGAGCTGCCTTTTAAAGACACTATTTCAAACAAATCTATACAGCCCTGCCAATCATGCTGCTGATACGGTCTTTCAGTAGCTACTGCAGCTACCAGTTATGGGAGGAGAAAATATTTGGGGCACAGCTAGTAGTAAAATTAAACACCTTGTTCCTGTTCTATGGTAGGAGTCTTTTTTTTATGGAACCCGTCTGATAGCCATGAATATTTTCTCACTACCTTACTTTTTCTGCTGACTAAACATTTTGGTTTTGTCACAAATGAGAAAAAAAGCCTGACAGCTGAACAATCACAAAGACCTTTTCTTCCGTTTCAAAATAGGAATTATTTCAGTAATGTAATAGGGACTCTTTAGCTCCATTCAAAAGAAAGCGTAAAGGTCTGTGACATGAAGAGGCCAAGTGCTTTAAATACAGCATTAAAAAAAAATCTGATGGACAGCCATCTTTGCCTGGTGTCACTGAGGTCTGACTGTTCCCAGCGTCTTTTGGACCATAGCCAACCTCTTTATTCCAATGTTAAGGAAAAGATAGATAAGACTCAAGTTTTTAATTTTCAGTCCCAAAATTTGGATATAATCTTCAGAAGTTTCAGATTTATGTAGTCTCATAATGTTCCCTGGAGATACCACATACCTAATTCTTCTTCTTCATTATCACCCCTTGTTTTGTATAAATTGCTGTTATGTTGAGATTTCTCTTCCCCTTTTAGTAAGGCAGTTAACCATTTACCAGTTTTATATGAATTATCATAGAAAAATTTATTTCCTCTATAAAAATAATTGGCTTCTTTAACAGCAATATTATTCAATAGTGCCTTAATCTGTAGCAATTCTACATAAGCTTTTTACTATGGGATTTTTGATGTTCTAATTTTTTATTGTTAGCTTTGCTAATAGCTCCAATTTTTCTTGCCTTTGGCATTTCCTAATTTCATGACACACACCAAAAATCCAGCTCCTAAAAGTCACTTTGAAAGCCTTCAGTACACTATGATATGAAGCAGAGACCAAATTAAAATTTATATATTCCTTGATTTTCGTTTTAATGGCTATTAGAAATTCTTTATCCTTAAGTAATAGAGTATTGAATCTCCAATGCAAACCATTTTTATTCTCCTCTCTTCGAATTATCTCTATTATTTCACTGGTACATGATCAGATAAAAGGAATCCATGCACTTTAATTCTCAGTTTACTCCCAAACAGGTTTTTGTCTCTGCAAAAGATGCCTTGTCTCATATAAGACTGATTTTCCACAGAAAAGGAGTCTGAACTTACTTCATTGGGGTCAATAGAGCTACTCACAGGTTCAGAAAATAAAGCTGCTTTTATTCATGTTTGGAAATTTGAGTCTTACAATCATTTATTTCCTTTATTTTTTTGACTACAAAGTAGTCCACCTTCCATTCAACTTTTGGCTGAACTTAAGTAATTTTTCTTGGTGATTTTCATTACATGTGTGTAGGACAAACTGATGGGAAGATTCCATCACCTTTTTTATACTGAAATGCAAGCACCAGAACTCCTCCAGAACTAAAGTATTTCTGAATGTACACTGTAGTCATACAGCTTAGTCTTATGATGACAGCAAGCTCCTCAGATAGTTGAAGTTCTTCACTGTATCTCCAAATGAAGAACATTAATACTGGAATTTACTTTCTGCTTTTAAAAGAAATTTTGTGCTTGCTGGTTTATATATATTTTAAAGAGGTGAAATGAGAACCCACCCCATTGTTGTATGAAACAGCTTTATGCAATGAGTGCCACTATAATCAATTGTAGATGAATAAGATGCTTTTCCCTCCATACAGAGCTCCTTTGTGAAATTTAGCTAAGGCAAAATGTAAACTATATTGTATTTTCTCCCTTCATTTGGTATTTTACCAAACACTTTTTCTGTTTGAATTATTATATAGTCACTTTGTTCTCTTATTCTTTTGATGGCACAATTATGTTTATAATAAGTATTCAGATTATTACAAATATCAAAGCAGTGTGATGTGAACGTGGACAAATAAACTGTGCATGATAAAAATATAACCACTCTTAGGAGTAAGGCATTTTTCATTTCAAACGTTGCTTAGTAATATAGGACTTGGTCATTCTGATTTAAGTTCACATTTAAAGGTAAACTAACAAAGTGTTTATTTTAATCAGCCTGTCCTGTGTAATCTGGTGGAAAAATAAACATCAGTTAAAAGGCTATCAGTCTGACAAAATGACTTACCTTAAATGTTAATTTGAAAAAAAAAAAAAAACAAAGCACTTCTTTCACTGTGGTTGGTATGATTGAACATGATGTTTCTTAGAGCAACTGAAAAGGAAGCTTTACCAATATGTTTCAAGCTCTTTTTTTGTCTTTTCGGTTGGTGGTTGTTTGTTTTTTTTTTCCCCTTGCCGTGGTGTTTACTGCCTCTCAACAGTGTCTTTTTGCCTGGAAGACAACAGTCATAACAATATGATGCAGGTATTTTTCCATAGAGAGCTGCCTGTTTCTTGGGGATTGTTTTAAAATTTCTGGGATAAATCCTGAAATGGCATAAATCTATACAGATAGATTTCTTGGGTTAAGTTTTCATGCCAATTTACAGTTGGCACCTTTGGTTGAATTGCCTATTGAAAAATTGGTGTTCCCTGTTAGTGTCGTCCTCCCCTCTCCAGTACGCATCGTTGGTAGAGAGGGAAGGGAGCCTTTATGGGTATGTTGGCTATAGCGGTGCAGAGCTGTGTAGGGCTGCTTTGTGATCTGGTAAGGCTTCTAGCCCTTTTGTGCTTTGTACAGTATTTAAGGCTCCTGTCTCAAGAGTTTTCATCCAGACTATAGTGCATACAGGAATTTAGAAAATACACCCACATAGTTATGAATTAAAGGAAACTGAACTCTGCACAAATTAATAAACTGCTATCAGCTTCTGCAGTGTATTATTCAGCCATATTATTACATGCTGCTTAAGAGCTCTGCTTGTAGAACAGGAACTCTTTATGTTGGAAAGAGTCAAAATGAGGTGGAGAACAAAAAAACAAGATAAAGAAAATTGCCATGAAATTGCTATCAGGTGCTTGGCAATATGTGCAGGTTCCTACATGGCTTGTTTGTTTGGAGGTCACATTAAAGGAATGGAAAGCGTCTTATTGACTGTGGTGGAATCTGGATCAGGCCCTCTGTGAGGGAAGCTAGGTACAGCCTCTTGTAAAGAAGTTTTTAAAGCCATGGCCCTTTTGTTTTCTCTTTTGTCTGGAATCAATATAAAGTAATAATGAGCATAAAAAATAAAGTGAACGAACAGTGACAGGGATGGCAATAAAATGTTCACTGTCATTACTGCCCCTGAAAACACACGCATTTGTGATAGTAGTGTAGGGTGACTGCCCTTTAGTGAGCACAGCATATATGGGGTAGATTGTTCCATACTTAAAACTACATTTATTTGAGCTTATCTCTTTGTGGCTAGGTGCTATTCCATATTCTGTCTTCAGCTGTTAAGTGCTGGTGCACTGTGTCTGTGATTTATTGTTCTCATAATCGGTAATATGTCTCTTATGTATATGCTTTCTTTTTCTTAGCTATTGTCTCCGATGGTCATATTAAAAATTCTTTTCATGGTTTTGTGGCTTGTACAGCAAGTCTGCGTTTTACTTTTTTATACTCAAAAATGTTTCCCTCTGCAGTTTGTTTAAAACTTGAGATTAAACTGCATGAGAGGTAGAATGACACTTAAAAAATTATAACATCCATTGGAATGCCTTGAATTCAGTGAGTGGAGAGAGAGGGAAAAGCTAATTTGCTGGTGCAGTTCTCCCATGCTTGTTGAAGGCCACTACAGTCAATGTTTACACCAGCTGCCCACGAGCCTTAACTATGCTGGCAGCACCTCTTTACCCATTTAACCATTAATAGGATGTTTTTCAGTTGTGTGTGTTGCCCATGTTTGAGTAGTGCCTGCTGCCTCATTTGCTTAGCATAACAAACTCCTTGTTCTACATATATTTGCTGTGTCGTTGTCAAGTGGTCACACAGGGTTAACTGGGTGATATACAGCGCTGGGCCACAGTCTGCCTGGTTTGCCTTCCTGACTTGCTGGCAAGAGTTTTCCCCCACTCCAAGGTGCAGCTCAGTAAAACAGCGAAGCTGGTGAACAGTTTGTCCCTTCACAAAATATGGTGACATGCAATTGGCTGCATGTTAGGTGTCCAGAAGATACAAGGTCAGATACTTTTACCGCATGGAGATAAATGCTGCCCTTCCATTCCTGAGGCTTTCTCACTCACTGCAACATCAACTGATTGTGTTCACAGAACAAACTCACCGAGGGGTGATGGGGATGTTGAGTGCTTTTTGCGCTGCTCTATTTGAGAAGAGATTTTTGGTGCATCTTTTCATTCTCTTCCTTTTTACACTACGGGGGACAATATGGCTCAGTGTGTTCATTGCCTGCCTGACTTCCCTCTGTTCTATGTACTGTGGTGTGTAATTAACAAGCAACATGCCTTTTATACAAAGGAAAAGCAATAGGTGGACTACATGGCAATTTTCTAGTATGCAACTGTGTTTCCAGAGCTGTGCACATTGCTGCTGACACCTTTGCAAATATAATAGTATGAATTTAACACACCAACAGAAATGCAAGGAAAAGGCAAAACCATGCTGGCTTCTTCAGTGCTAGAAAAACAACAAATTAAAATGTTTGGCAAACAGAGGACAAAATTCATAGGGAAAAGACTTGTACTTCCAAGCTTCTCAGGGTACATCAGGCAATAAAGATTAAGAATTTATTACAGCTTTGTGTTCTCATTGTTATTTTTATCCTTCTGTCTCCTTCCCCACCTCACTCCATTAAGCTTGCTAGTAGAAGACAGTACATTTTATAAAGTTATCAGTAAAAAGTACTCCATGTACAAAGAACGGTAACAGTGTTCCTTTCGTGTCCAGAACATGTTGCGTAATTGCATAGAATTGCACGGAGTTACTGTGAACTTTAATAAGGTCTTCAAATAGTCTGCTAACAATGATTCTGTGAGAATGGTTGAGTTATTATGAGCTGTAGTGTTTAAAGAGCAAAGCTGAAATTCTCTGAGTAGGTATATAAATTCGAATTTTATGAATAATGATTTCATTACTTACGAAAACGAGCAATAGCTACTGTGATGTGTGCTAAGCATCAGGTAGCAAGCGTTACAATTTGCCACGTTTGGCAATATGGAACCATACTTTCACTTGACCTTGCTGGAACACAGCTAGCAAGGTTTCTGCCCATTTTTAAACAGGGCAAAATATCCACTAGAAATGGAGGATCAGACCAATCCATTTATCTGTATCATGGGATCAATGAGCTAGGAAACTGTCCCCCCTGCCAAGTAGATGGCATGAGTACAACTGTATGTAGATGACAGAGAAAGACTCCCCAAAAGATACAGCTCTTTTCAAGTAAACCGTAGTAGATTCATAGCTTTTTTCTTTACTCATACGGGTAGTTTGACTGATTACTTGCATGAGGGAGATGGCCTGGGTTTGGCCCAATTAGGAGATGTTGTTTCTTAAAATTCCAACAATAACATTCCTACACATTATTCTACGGAGCTCTTGCCTGAGGGCCCAATCTTGTCATCCTTCCACACACAGCATTTCTATTGAAGTCAGGATCAAGAAAATTATAAACCATACAGCATAAAAAGATATGCTTGGTTTATCTGGCACTGGAAAGCTCTATGCACAGGCCTTTGGGTGCCATTCCATGATTTTGACTGAGGCAAAATGGGAAACAGGGGAAGGTTAATGTATGAGCATTAACAAAATTATAATAAAGAGTATAAAATTCCGGTTACAGTCAACCAGCATTGACCTGTAAATATTGGAATGGACCCCCTGAAATGAAACTATTCTTTGAAGATTTATACTGACTCCGTTCTCATGACCTCGTCTTCACCTCTTTCAGGCTGGCCAAGTAGTGTGGATGGCCAAGTAGGGGTGGATGCTTACAACTGACTGCCCTTTGCAAGAAAGAAGTGTGGCAGTGGTTCTTTCATAAATGCCCCCAGCCATGGTTTCCTGAACTTTTGCCACCTTTGAATTGTACTTCGGAATATGCTCCAGGTGAAGCTGCTCTGAAAACCTTTAGCTTAACTGTGACTGGATGCTGTGTCTGCTTTGCATGAGGCCACATTATGCTTAGTCCCATGATCCATTACCAGATATCTAGATGAAGAAGAGGTTGCTCCTGACCTACAAGCTTTAAATGGTTCTGCATGGTCTGAGAAATTCTCTTTCCCCACCTGAGCTTGTCCGAGATGTTCATGTGTGCTGTGAACATACTTGCAGGGATATATCACTTTGCATTCCCCAAGTCCATGTTTGGAAATTGTCAGGATCATATGCAACGAGATTATTTCTTCCAGTCTTTTCTTGGAGTGTCACTATGTGGCCTGAGAAAGAAAAAGGCCAGATGAAGATGAATCGTGAGAAATTACATCATAACACTTTAGACTTATTTCTAAGAGGACCAAGAAAATTTTAGGCATATAGATATACTAAAAAACCTTACAAGTGTCTAAATAGTCAGTTTGGGTTTTCCAATACTCTCAGTGGTTAGAAGTTTCTGAAATTCCTTTTAGCCTCATTCTCATAATCTCTTCTACTTTATTTTTATTTTACATGTTAAGAAAAAATGTATGGCAAACAGTGCCTCAAGCATTGCAGCACGGTTAGGAACCAGGTTTCTAAATGCCCCACTTAATATAATGTATAATGTTGCATTCAGCAGCAACTCATCTGATTGAAATAATTTGACTGGAATTAAACTATTGCTACTAAAATTTATGTAAAACTAATGAAAAATTTATTGGTTTATAAAATCCTTGCTTTTATCCAGGACTAACAATTCCTATGCAATGCTAGTGATCCTCCCACAAATAGTTGAGAGGAAATAAAATGTAAGGGAGTTCATCAGTTCATATTCCCTGAGATCCTCACAGTTACTCTTCTTTGTGATCCAGTCTTTTAACTTTTTCATGACTTTAATCTTAAAAAATAGATTTTTAATTAAATTCAGAACTATTATTCCCCTTTAGGGGAGGTGGGAAAAACAAATGCAACTCTGCTGCAGGACCTCTGAGCATAACACTTTCCCTCTCTTTACAGTTCATTTTGGCATTTTTATATATCTTCTGCTAATAAAATGTAATGATTTTCATCTTTTACTTTGACATCTGAGTCTGTATCTTTTATCTGTTGTTTACAGTGTTTCAGCCCATAAATAAATCATATGACAAAATAAATTACTTAATCTTGTGTTTTATTTGGAAACACATTAAAGCCTAGCTTTGGTGGGAAAAAATCACTTTACACCTTACAATTGCTTATATACTTTTATGACTTTTGTGTCACATTCAAATACTATCAAGGTGTCATATCAATACCAATTGTTCACAAGAGCCACATTTTAAACCTTTCAAGTTTTCTGATAGAGTTTGATAGGAATACTTTGAAATGAAAGTACATCTGTCTTTGGCAAATGGCATTTTCAGTTCTGAGTGTTTGGGTTTTTTTTTAACATGATGTTATTGTGTATTGCAAAAGCAATATTAATCCCCAGAACTTTCTTCAAATCAGTATACATGTGATTATAATGAAGTCCGTTTATCCAGTCCCCTGTATCCAAGGCTGTTTGTTGTCAGCATCTGTTTTTCTCATCCACTATAAATTCACTTATCCTGCACATTCCCAAAGTTGTTCTTTTGTATTTTTGGCATCTGTGTAACTGGTAAAATAAACGGTACTGCACTGAATTTCAGGCTGTATTTTTATTCTCAATTTCTTTCAGACACATTTTGCTTCAGCAGTGAAGAATAAATGATAAATATTTTCTCCCCTGTTGTGAAAGAAAAAAAGTTTATAACCTCAGTGCATTTATCAAGCTTTTACCTGGTCAAAGAAAATTAAATCAAATTCTAAATAGTTGCTTGCATACCTCTTCTAGAAGCTTCTTTCCTTCATAAATGCCTCCCACAAAACTATCTTTCACATAGAGAGTGTGCCCTCTTTTCTTAGGTTAATTGCTGAAATATGATGTGGTTTGGTTTCATTCTTAGTAATTTCCGGATTCTATTCCAGGACATTTGGGATAGAGCCCAAGAGCTTAGCATGTTTTCCTTTTTTCATGGTAAAATTGTGCAAATATGCATTAGAGTGTGAAAACAAACAGTCTAATACATTTTTGCAAAGCTCTTTATGTTTACTGTTTATTGCAGATACCAGATCCTAATTAAAATGCGCTAACAAAAGCCAAGATACAAAGAACAAAGATATAACGAAGCCTCATCTTTTAAAAATATTTGTGATTAATCCCAGAGGACACTGTGTCATACATCATTATTATAAAATTCAAGAAAGTTAACTACATCTTTGGAAAGGATATAGTGCCGAACACTGTATCCAATCCATAGAAAAATAATCATATCATGGTCATGTTTTCTAAGGAATAATCTTCTTTTCATATCCTATAATGGCATCCAGCTACAGCCCCTCTTGTGTATGGCTCCTTGCGCTTCTCAGTGAAAACTTCTTGAATAGGTTTTTAAACATCTTGAAATGCTTCTTGCTCTTTACTGACATTTGCCTGTAAATAGATTTCTGTCATTATTAAAAAGGAGTGATTTAAATTTGATCCCAGAAGACATTCTTAAACATGAAATTAACTTAATATACTTGTTATTTTAACTGTGTGGAAACAAGTTACTGCTTGATTTTAAAAATTCTTCTGTTCAAGCAAAGATCAAGCCTTTAGAGATCACATTTTGTATTCACTTCAGGTGAAATAAACTTGTGGTCTGGTAACTGATGCCTACAACAAGGTGGAATTGCTGTGGTCCTGTTACATGTTGGAACTGGAGATTAGAGCATTCATGCAAAGTAATTCTGTTTTCCTGTGCACCGTGGTACCCGGCTTCACGAAGCATGGAAACTGGGAACATGCATGGATTAGGTATATTAACAAACAGTAACTGATCAATCTGTTCACAAACTGTGAATTCACTGACCAGAAATTAAAGTGGATGTCAGCCACGCAACAGTCTGCGGTGGTGTCGTAGCGTTTGAACAACTGTTTACTGAATAACTGGCACCTGCCTCTTTCCTAGGTATCCATGTTACTTCTTCCCATGTAAGTAAAGCAGTAAGGCTTTGGGAAAGAGGTTTGTCCTCTACATATGCCAGGTGATGAACGTCCGTAAGAGGTGATGAACCGAGCACAGGCTGAAAGATTCCCCTCCGTCTGGTGGAAGGGAGAGGGCAGCGCTGGTGGTGAAAGATGCTGCCCTGTGTTTAGGGAATGGATGTCAGACCACAGGCTTGTATTTTCCTGAAAAAGAGCAGAGGGAAGGAGGCAGAGGTCAACACTGGAAAATAAGCTTTGTAGGAAAGACTTGATTCATTGTTGGTGAATAAGAGGCAAACACAAGAACGCTCTGTGGAGATCTGTTTGTGCTCAGTTAGGTTGGTTGCCCAGTCACTGGCCAAGTGCTTTCATGCGAATTTCTCTTTCTTCAGAAAATTCAGATGTTACTAGGATTTCATTCTGCTGCTCAGGATAACAGAGATCGCACTAGAAGGTCTTCTGGATCTTCTCTGTGTCTGGATGTTTTGGTTTTCTCAGATTTTATACTTCCTACTTTTCATTCCAGGACTTCAAGAAAAACATTTTCAACATGCTGTTTTCAAAACATCTCCGGCACTATTGTTCTTTTCCCATCCATGTATCAAATTCCTCTGTTACACAGGATTGTTCCTTTCATACAGCAGCTGGTATCAATTAACACAAAGCTATTTTGGAATCCTGAAGAAGTTGTACCACAGATTCTGTCTGGTTTGTGTTTGGATTGTTTTGTAAATTAAAAAATGCACAACCTTCTGAAAATAAGAATCTAACCTAAGTAGGCACATCTTCCCTCCTCTTTCTGCTTTCTTGCAGCAAGCAGCTAATATCTCATTATTTTGTTACATAAAGTATATATTGGAGGAAATTTCATTTGTGTTTCTGGTGCTTCCATAATCTCGGACAAAAACCACAAACCCTTTCAGGTGTTGTGGGGAGAGGGCTACTCTGAAAGGCTAACCTCATCCAGTCTCTCCAGGTTCCCCCCAGAGACCATAAAGAGAGACAGGCTCTCTGAGGCCAAGGAACTGCTGAATTAACTCTCTAGGGAAGTGTTTTGCTATCCATAAACTATAAAGGCAGTTTAGGGAAATTTGACTCACTAGGTTAAAATTAGCCCTGAGAATACTCTCTCTGTTACATTAGTATAAGGGAGAACTTACTTGTTCTTCAGTTAAGAAAGTTGTAAAATGTGTAGAACTACTTCTGAATGAAACAGAATATTTTCTAACATAAAAATTAATATTCAGAAAGGGGGAGTGTGTATGAGAAGTATTTGTTGGTGGGTTGACTGGCAGAGTAGCATGAAGCTCCTCAGCTGAAATTATGGAGACGTTAAAAAGGTATTTAGGAAAATAAAGATTTTTTCAGCTTTACTTGACAGTACTGTAACATCCTTGTGATCCAGTCAGCTGCTCGTCAGCCAGGCCAGCTCCAGACACCCTGCTGCTGAGAAGGATTCAGGTGATGCTCTTTTATTGGAACTGCCATCCCTCTAATAAAGATTCTTGCAAACTGAGCTGCTCCTATTGTCATTAGTGTATCTCAAAGGCATAGATCAGCAGCCTGAGCCTATCCCTGGCCTTGAGGAAGACATTTCCTCTTTTAATGCAGTGTAATTTGTTAAATAAACCATGCATAGTGTCTTCCTGTAATGGGGGTGCATAACATGTGCTCTTTTCCTATCCTGGACACATCCTGTTTTGTGTTGTTGAAATGAGAACAGGTACAACTGGCCACCTGAAATAAAAGAAAGTTTTTAATTCTTTGTTTCTCACCAGGTGCAACTGAATTTACAATATGAAAGAAGAGAGATTCATTTTTTTCTCTGTCAAGAAAGCTTCAAATGTGATTATTTTTCCTCCTTTTTTATTCTGTCACAAACTTCTGGAAGAAAGTGAGAGAGATGTGGAACATGCATAAATTTATTTTTCCTTGATAAAAATCTCTGGGGGAAAAAAAAGGAGTGAGGGCATTTAAATGATGGGATAGATGTAAAGAGTTTGTACCTCCTCCTTCTCACTCTCTCTTCCCACTTCCCATTTACAGGTACACTTTGGACCTGCAGAATTAACACTTTTATTTTTTGCTTCTGAACATTGTCTTCGTTCTGAACTTGGTGGCTACTCACCCGAAGTGTGGACATAAATGGGAGCCTGCTGTTTGACACGGTATGCAACTGTGCCACGGCAACAGGGCTGTATTGTTACATGTGAAATGAAGACTGGCATTCCATCAGTGGCATTTGTCATGTGAAAAGCCATGCTGTGCTCCACTAACGGCTCCTGAGAACAACTGTTATTTGGCAAAATGAGTATGTACAGTGGGTGCTACTCTTGTGGTATGAAACACTGAGTGACAAATTCCATCAGAAGAAGTCGGCACGTTATAAGAGTGTAAAACCTTGGTAAGCGCTTGGCATTCAAGTGCCGTTGAATAGTCTGTTGATGGGAACACACTAACAGTTTAATCTGGACCTGATAAAATCTTACAAGTTTTGTGGGTTTTTCTTCTCTTGTATGTGCCCTTTTTGATCTTGCTAATAAAAATAGGAAAAGAAAACTGTAAAAAGAAAAGTACCTTACAAAAGTACGTGCTTGGACTGACTCAGGCACAATTAAGCTAGAACACGCCAGTCTTAACCTGCTGAGCTATGTGTGGGTGTAACAGCATGAACAGAATTTGACACTCTCTACTGCCCGATACCACTGAAATATCTATGCAGAGTGATAAGCAGATAACAGATTGTCAGCCTTTTAGCTGAATTTCCTATTTTTGTTGGTATAAAACAGACTC
>JANZLQ010000078.1:5482438-5498451 GCA_026212715.1 Elanus axillaris | reverse complement strand
CCCCCGTGTTCTTCACCCTTTCCCTCTCCTTTGAGATATCCTGAATCCTTGCTGGAACCCTGCCAAATCCTTCGCAGCCTGTGTCATTCATCTCTTTACATCCTTTCATTTTTTTTAGGCTTTTGTCTCATACCATCCTTCTAACCAGAGTTCCAACTTCTTCTCTGCATGCAGGCATCACTGAGGGCATACATTCCCTCTTTCTTTCAGCTTCCCTGGGAGCTCAACACATTGCCTCTGTGACACTTGCATCCTATGCTAGTCTGGGAAATGAGACTCCAGATTGAGACCACCCCCATGTCAGGTGCCCAGCTAATGCTTTGCATAATGCATACCACATTCACTTGCGGGATTCTGATGGACAGATAAGTAGCCTTCAAAAAAGCTTAGGAGATGTTATGTTTTGCAGAGGAATTGCTTAAAACATATGGGCCTACCTTAGGGCCAACAAGAAAGAAACACGATTACTAATTTGTTTATGTGTACCTATTCACTTTTTTTGCTTTGTTGGACAAATGGATGTCCTTATGAAGACACACAAAAAAGTAATGAAGAGGACTAAATTCTCCTTTTGTGTACATATAGAGTAGACCTGGAAGTTGGTTAAGTTGAGGATTGTTTGTATGTGTTCTAGAACAGAATTTAGCCCACCCAAAGCTGGGATGATGATTTGCAACTTTAACCAGTTTGGAGAGCAACAAAATTTGAAAACTATGCTAAGGGCCAGATAAACTTCTCCATTTCCAAAAAGGGACAAATAAGAAAGAATGTTCCTTCCCTAATGCATAATTTCTCCTTTTCTAGTGTAAAATATAGTAAATTGCTCCAAACACAAACTAATCATCAAGAAGGCAACAATACTGTTAATGGTTTAAGCATAGTACTCAGTCTGAGTTTACTCTGCCTTATGGAAATATCAAAGTCATTTTGATTATGCTCAAAGGTTTAATATAGCTATTAGAACAACAGCTACTCTATTGGTGTTACACCATTACATTTGTTAAGTCGATTCAGCACTAGAACTATGACTTTTATTCTTTTGGTTGCATTTGTGAATTTGTTTTTGTTTAAGTTTGAGTAATTGAAGTCTTGTGGGAAGTAAAGTCATTGTTCATCTGCTTATTTCAATCTGTGCTGGGAAAGCCAATTTTCTCTTGTTAAATTATATTTCTAATGTTCAACAGGGATAGTTGCAGATACTTGCTGTCATGCCTTGCTTTCTTTGAAATACGTCTTAGCTGGCTCTTCAAGCCCTCTTATCACCCCCTGATGTTTCAGCAGCAAGGTGATTAATTCAGAATGGTCTTACCCCATTTCTGACATCTCAAATCTGTGAAATGAGATCATCCGAGAGGGATCTGAAACTGATATTCTGTAATGTGGGTAATACAGAGCTATTATCTAAGAACAAGAATGAGAATGGGGCAGATTTTTTTATTTTTTTTTAGTAAGCTTTCTGCTTTGAAGCTGCAGTTCCATATCCATGTCCCCACTTCGTTTGGTACTACATTTTCCACAGCTATGTTCCTCATGGCTCCCCAAAAGCTGTTACAGACTAAGCAAAACCCTTCACCATAATGGTGAGAAAGGCAAATCTTGACCTGAATATTTTGTCAGAATAAATTACATTTTTCTTGCTTGCCATGTCAAAAAAAAAAAAAAAAAAAAAGCACCATTCTGCCAACCAGAACACTCTTTCTTTGGCAGAACATTACAGCTTACAGTACTTGGGAACTCCTGTTGAAAAACAGTTTTTGAGAATGTGATCACTTTGCTTAAGTGCTTAATTGAGGCCAGACTCTTGGAAACATTTTATCAACTATCATATAAATGCAACCACCTAAAAAAATAAGCAGAGACATTGTAATTGTACAGTATCATACCATAAACCAAGAAGATATTTTTCTCTTCTGAACAGACAACAGATCTTTGGTCCAGGCTTAATGAAAGAAAAGAGCAGCCTTAATGAATGAAAAAAAAGTTGATCTAAGTCCTCCTGAAGTTAATGAATAGCTTTGTATCAGGCTTCTAATGCACGGAATAAAACTGTCTTTGTTACTGTTTGACTGCTGAAAATGTTTTGCATATTTTGAAAAAGGTGGATTGTTCGGTTTTACGGTAGCTTAGAGCTGACCTTAAGTGTTAATAAGCTTTATTTCAGAACATCTTTGGATGGAAAGTAGCCGACTGTGCAATGAAGCCATGTGACTGTTTGGGGATAGAGTGGGAGGATGTGCTCAGCTTTTTGTTGCTGTTGTTTGGTTGGGTTTGGATTTGGGTTTTTTTTTTTCTTCAGATTAGCATTTAAGGCATATGAGATGCCATAGGCATTCTCTTAAGACATTTAAGGAGATATCATCTGAAACCCTTATTTTCTCAGGGTACTGAAGGAGAAAGTATTGATTAGTGCATATGCGGGAATTCACATCCTATTTGTAGAGAGCTAATAAAAAAATAAAAAGACTGTGGTCCCAGTAGAGTTTCAGCAAAAGTAATGGTAACAATAATGACTTTCCTACAAATGCTTTCACATGTTTGGAGAATTTTCTGTTCTCTTTTAATAGCTATTAGGCTTGTTACGCCAAAGTGTGTAGGCTTAAAGGAAATTAAAATGAGAATATGTACAATGTTGTACTATTGTTATACTGTTTCTGGTGTTTCTTGATCTAGTTTAACACACTTTCTTAATGTTTAATTCTCTGCCCATGCCTGCATTGGTCAGCTGCAGACAGTATCCCAAATTCAGCCTCTCAGACTGACAGAAAGTACTGAGAGGAATGTTGCTTTTTGAAGTAACACAAGTACCCAGTAGCCATGAGATTTGCTGTGTGTAAAGAGCTCTTAAAAGATCTGTGTGCAGCATAAGCCCTTGAACAGAACTTGGGCAGATTTTGAACAGATCTTCTGCTGTATGGGAACAAATTTCAAACACTCAAGGAAAAATGTTTCTGGATACTGCTCATCACAGGTCATGTTCTTTTGTCATATTTCACTGCTGTAGCCCAAAGACACTGTTTCCTCCTTCCCAAGAATATTTGAGCAAAATTCTGCAGATCTGTTATTGAATACATTTATTTCATAGTGAGGCAGGAAAGAAAATGTTTTGTGAACAGATAAATTAGTTTGCCATTTCTATTCCAACACGTAATTCTTCCAGGACGCTTTCAGTAGCAGTTCTTGCAAAGGCTGCTTTCTGAGCTTGCATCAAAAAAACGTAGTCCTTCAGCTGCCTTGCTGTAACATGTATATGTATTTTAATGCCTCAATTAATAATTCAGATTAATTCATAACAGGGGACTAAATATTAAGGAAAAGATTATAAAAATCAATATCAATAATTCATGACATCTTCTTGGCTAGAAAGGTAATTTCTCAGAAAATTATTAAGAAAGAAAGAATTTACACAAACCTCTATCTTTACGATCTTACACTGACATAGTAATTATTATTGCTCAGATTGGCATGAGAATAATCATTAAATAGGTATTTAGTTACAGGCAGCTGTCTTAAAAATCTAATAATCTTCTGGATCAATATCAGGAGTGTTGTCCCTTTTGACATAACTATCCTTCTTATTTATAATTTGGGAACCAAGAAACATTTTGCATGGTCATAATAAATGTGTGTGTTTGTGTGTGTATACACACACTTTTGGTCTTTAAGTAGGCTTTGTTTGGGAGGAAACAAGACAAAAGCAAAAACGGAATCACAGAATCACAGAATTGCGTAATGGTTGAGGTTGGCAGAAACCTCTGGAGGCCACCTTCTCCAACCTCCCTGCTCAAACATTGCCGCCTGGAGCTGGCTGCCGAGAACCATGTCCAGACGGCTTTTAAATATCTCCAAGGATGGAGACTCCACAGCTTCCCTGGGCAACCTGTGCCAGTGCTTGATCAGGCTCTGAAAAAGTGTTTCCCGATGTTCAGACAGATCCTTGTGTGTTTCTGTTTGTGCCCATGGCCTCTGGTCCTGTCACTGGACACCACTGAAAAGAGCCCAGCTCCATCCTCATCACACCCTCCCTTCAGGTATTTTTCTTCTTAAGGATGATCAGTCCCAGCTCTCTCAGCCTTTCCTTGTAGGAGAGATGCTCCAGTCCCTTCATCATCTTGGTGGCCCTTTGCTGGATTCTCTCCAGTATGTCCATGTCTCTCTTGTAGTGGCGAGCCCAGAACTGGGTACAATACTCCAGATGTGGCCTCACCAGTGCTGAGCAGAAGTAAAACACTGAGAAAATTAGAGAGTAAAGTAGAGTAGAGTAGAGTAGCATAGGCTAGAGCAGAGAAGAGAAAAACACTGAACAGATTTTGCATTGAGAGGAAACAATTCTTTTACATCTACAATGAGTAATTTCACAAATGGGGTAGCATTGGTTTATGTGTCTAATAGCTAATTTTTTTTTTTACTCCAAGCAAAGCAACCATTGTTTCTTATGAGGAGGAAACATAAATATTTCAGTTAAGGTACTAGAAGAACATCTAAAAGCTGAACACTTTTGTGTGTTAATATTCTCATATATATATGTGAAAGGTGCATACATGTATTTCTGTAGATGTATCTTGAAGGAAGACTCAGACTCTTGGCATTTGAAATAAACAAAGCAGAATCGTTTAGTTTTCACTTCTTGTTAGCTGCCAAATCTCCCTTTAAGTTCCTATTTTTTCAACAGATTCAGTGATGACAAGTTTGAAGGGTTTCAGTCCTCTGCCTCCTACTGGATATTTTGTTCATTGGCATCTGTGAACCATCTCCAGTGTGAAGGAACTGAAGAGCTTACACAGATAATCTTTTGTATAGTATGGGTATGGTGACAGATTCAGAGTTCCCTGTTACACTGCTACTACTCCCAGCAACTCAGAATAGTAAAGACCTCTGCAACATCTTTCTTCAGTCGTCTCTTTTCTGAAGAGTCCTAATCTACTTAGTACACCTCCTATGGAAGCCGTTCCAAACCTGCAATTATTGTTGTTCTGCTTCTTTGAACATTTGTTGATCCTATATCCTTTTTGAAATAGTGGGGGGCCAAAACAGTGCGCAGTAATTAAGGTGCGACACGCTCTTAGATTTATAATGTGATACAGTGATGTTTTCTCCCTTTGTTCTCTATTCCTTTTCTAACATGTCCTAATATTCAATTTATTTTTTTGACTACCAATTGCCATTAAAATTATATTTTTATAGACCTATTAGAATCCCAAGATCTTGTTCCTCAATAGCAATAACTGTTTCATATATAAAAATCTACTTTCCCCCACATTTCTATAGCACTTGGTTGAATATCATCTGCCATTTCAATACCCAGTTGTTGATGTTTGCAGTGCTGCAGTCAGCTCTCTGACTGGCTTAGTCAGACATCATCAGACATTGTCACCTTACTTCTTCCTTCCTGTTCCATATCCCTTAAGAATACATAGCTCTGTAATGCTCTTCTGGCGATGGCCCTCTGCGCTAAAATTGCATCTATTTACTTCATCCAGCATTTTCTCCTCCTGAGTTATTCTTTTATCCTTTTATCCCTAAGAGGGTCTTTTACTTAAGTTCCTTTGTTGAGGGACCATAGTTTTAAAAAATTAAACAGAATAGTAAGTTCAGTGAGTACCTCCTAGCATGAAATTGGATTTCAAGTGAGAGTGTAAGCACTCATCACTCAAAAACTCTAACTTCCCCAAATCAGCTATTTTATAAGGTTAATGCAACATTAACATCAATGCAATCTTATTTTTATCAGCCAATCACAAATATTTTGCTCACGTTCATCATTGGCCTGGCATTAGGTAAGTATAACTTATTTTATTCTGTGGTCAGATGTTCTTGTGGTTTAACATGCATCCTGTTCTTTTTCTGAGCAAGTAAGAAAGGCAATGAAGTAAGTTAAAAGTGAAATGAAACTGCCGTCTTTCTTCTAAAACTGACTTCTTTCAGTTTGGTCCTGCTTCATTTTGCTGTTTCTGCTAGTTAATTGAGTAGGACTGGAGCAGAGTTACACCTTTGTCAAACCAAACCATAGTAGGTACTAGTCTCGGGTTTTGGAGGCCGTAGCGTTTATGGTTCAGCAGGCTGCTGAGGCTCAGCAGGGCCCCCCTGCCCTCCACGCAGCATCAGCAGAGCCAGCTGCCCGTGTGATGCTGAGAACGAGTGCGCTGCCACTTCTGCAGACCCTCCTCGGGGAAGTACCACTCCGCTGCCTCTCACAGAGGCTTGGGAGGATGGCATCCGCCTGGGCCCCGTAATCGCGGCTATTATCCAGTGTCACACGGCTTACTTACAAATGCTTTACTGTTTTTCTGGAGGCCTCTGAAATACAAAGTGTGGTTACTGCCCTTTTTTCAAATAACTGACAAAATAAAGAGAGAAAAGGATGGATAAGGCTGCAAAGCTGATACACTAGGGATAGATAACTGAGAGACCAAAAAAATCTAGAACAAAGTAGGGAAACTGAAAGGAAGGGTGTGACAGTGGATGGAGGCACTATGAGACAAACAACAGGAAGAATTCTGGCAGCGCTTGTGCTTATAACTCTCCTGATTTTTGCAACATGCCTAATGCCATCATTTGGGGGAAAATATGATGTTGTGTGAAGGGATCACTGGGCGGTATAGTCTACTCACCTCTGAAGCTTTTAGAGTTGGCTAGACATAAAATATTTTTTGGAAGTTTTGTTTCATTTTTACCACCTTACGCAGATCCTATTATTCAAACTCTTACCCTTATCTGTTACTAAGATGCTGCAAAAAGCTTGAAGAAAGCTTATAAATGCTGCCAATTTACCTGTGTCTCATGGAAATAACTAGCAGAATAGTAAGTATTGAGCAATTAAAAATTGGTAACTTTCTATGGTCACCTTATAGGTGAAGAGATTGCCAGATTCTGTGTTACTATATTTTTTAAGCAAAGGTCCTATATATCACCCCTTCCTCGTTTTTGCTGTCAGTTGCGCATGCTGCATAGCAATTTCCAGTTATTTATTCAGCTTTAGCCACAGCATAAACATCTTTACCATCAATGTACAGTAATTGCAGTGGGGTGAGTACAGTATTGCTAAAATAACCTTAAGTGGAGTGGTGCTGGCAGTGTTTTATAAAGAAAAGGAACTGCACTGTATTCACTACAGTTACTTATTGTTGAAGTCTCACCTTTTCATATTTTCCCATTCTTTGTGTTTATTTTTAGCATTTTCTTTCAGGATACTCGAAATCGCAGCTTTGGCTTTATCTTACATCTTTGGATCTGTCCTACTTTCAGATACATGGAGTCTTCCTCCAAGTATCTGGATGTTTTTGGTATTCGAGACAGATAGCTTAGTTCAGTGCATTTCAGTCTTCCTTTCAGAAGAAGTAATGTAGAGGATTAATTCTACGGCTAAGAGTTTTTCTGATGGTTATGCCCTTGTGAAAAAAGACAGTGTAATTTGCCCTTTGTCCTAAATGTCTCTACTATCAAGCAGCATTTCTTTTCTTTAAATTACAGGGTAATTAAAAATATATTACAAAGATATCACTGAGATTTTGAAGTTAAGCATGCAAAAGTTAGGAAAATAAATGGTCCTGACTGTATGGTTGTCTTAGCATATTTAATATGGTCCCAGTGTGTTTCCACTATGATAATCTCTAATACATGAGCGTATGTGACTTCCCCCCCCGCCCCCAGGATTCCAGTTTTACTCAGTGCACAGAATGGATAGTGCTTATCTAATGAGTAGATATTCACCATCAAATTTTCTCTCCATTCCTCTGGGTATAGCTCACGCTTGATTCACTGCACTCTTTGGGCATCTTTCTCAAGACATAGTATTTCTATGATGCTCCTTATTCTAGTATATGAGTATTGTACGAACATTAATTACATTATCTTTACATGGAAATTACTTTTCCACGGAAAAAGTTGATCCTGAGATTCTCACTTTGCAGACAGGAGCTCTGACACAGCTAGTTTGGCAGCTTGTTTGGGCTAATCTTTGGAACTTCCTGCCACTATATGTGTTCAGGATATGTCTTCCACTGCCTCCAGTTTGCCATTTTGAGCACTCAGGAAAAAAGCTCAGCAAATAAGGGATTTTTCATTAGGTGACTGAATAGAAAAAAATAAGCAAATGAACAAATAGGAGAAAAATTGATTTGGATAGGACCAAAATGACTTTTTTTTTGCCTTTTTCACTGCAACAGCTCCTTTCTTTTTGGCCTGAATGAACTGGCTGTCATTTTGCTATTATTTAATCCTTTTGCTAAGCCATCTTTTTAATGAAAAATGCAATTCTGGAGCAAGAAGTCAGAGTGACCAGAGAAAGTATTCTGACCTTTCTAAACCGTAGTATTTTCACAGTTACCTCCTTTGTCTCTCCTAATTATATGCAAAGTTAGGAACCAGGTTTTGGTCCCTTCTCCTTCCCCAGGCTCTAATACCTCATGAATGTACTATTCTTTGAAAAAGTTGCTTAGAGGCATTCAGTATTTCTGTAGAGGAACCCAGACTCTCGAGCAGATACCTTGAAAAGGAGAGGGATCCCCAGCACCATACTGGCCACAGGAGTTTTGCAGTCAAAGTAGCGATATGGTCATTTGCTACCATAGCCATGACACTGTTCCTCACTTTTTTGCAGTTCACTGCCTCATTTGCTGCAGATCTTACAGCCTCTGTGACAAATGAAGCAGCAGCTACAGCAAGCTGTTTCCTTTTGAGCATCCTAATACATTCCCAGAGCAAGTAGGGGACTACCTTAAGAGTCATAGAGCTCCTTGGGTATTTCATGGGCAGCAGTCTTCATGCAGCCTTTACAATCAACAAACAGCAGGACGTATGTTTAGTCAGCTGCTAGTTAGAGTTTTCAGTTGGGATATGTGCCATGGGTAGATGGACACATGACTGGAGATGACACTGGGCAGATCTTCTCTTCTTCCAGTACAACAACTGGAAAAAATGTGTATAATAACATAATCAAAGAGTCTGCCATAGGACTTGTGTTTATTTTGCAATGCTAATAACGTTCATGTCATATTAGAAGTCTGTACATGGTGGTGGGGGGCTGCATAGGAAAAAGCAGGAGTACACACAACCCCATTTCTACTTCTGGCTAGTGTCTTACTTACACGCACCTGTTTTTGTATCATGTGTCTAGTCTTCTTAAGCCTCAGCCTCTGTTTCTCCACCTTCTTGTCCCAGTTCTGTTGTCTCCCAGTTCTCCCCACAGTCCTAGTCATCTGCTTTGATAATCCCAGTTTCTCTCCCCTTTCCTGATGCTTTCCTGCCTTGGCTTCTCTTTGACTTGCCTGTATCCATTGGTTACCAGCACCAGTTTTTCCATACTCAGTATTGTTTCACTTTTTGCCCATCATCGTTTTGCTTAACTCTCTCTGCATGAGTATCTCTACACATACACTGCCAGTCCTGGCTCTTCCTCCACAAGGTCTTTTCTGTCTCTTGTTAGATCATTGTCTGGTGTCTGTCCCCATCCTGTCTCTCCTTCCTCCCACTTCCCTGCTGTCTCCCAGACTCTTCCACTTATTTTTTCTTCCTGTTCATAGGCTCCTTGATGATTTATTTGAAGTACAAAATATTAGTAGTGCAATAATGTGAAATTTGAGCTTTCAAAAATGTGACTAAAAGTAGTTTTGTTTAAAAAAAAATAAATTTCTGGTTATTTCTGTGTATCTCTGGGTTCATAGCCTTTACAGTGTATTTTGTTCATGGGCTAGAGCATTTCTTCACATACTGAGTGCTAGAAGTGTGCATGCTTAGAAAATGGAAGCAGATGTTCTCATACAATCTCTTGATTCCAGCAGCTGAGGTTTTAGAAAGACTATCAAATGTTTCTAACTCTCACAATAAATTATGTAACTTGGCACTAATATGCCGATAGTATGCTATCAGTAGTGCAGATCTAACAACTCTGAATTATTCTCACTCTTTAAGGCAGACATACTGAGGTGTAGGTTCCTTTGCATCATGCTTTTAAGAACTGAAAACAGAACAGCATGGTTGTGATGTCTGTATTAAATAATGAGGCAGAACATAGTCCTCTAGAGCAATAGGTTTCCCACTGTGTTGAGTCACTAAGCAAGCTGTCACTGTCGATGATGTACTCTTATTTTTAGAAATCCTTCAATGAAAGTCAAGCTGAACCCTACGATGCCATATTTTACATTGCTTAAGTTGTTGTGGTGCCAGTTTTCATTATTATTGATGTTAAACACTTAAAGAATATTTCTGGGTTATGCAAAAGGTCTTCACGCATTTCAATGATTTATGAAGCAAATAGGCTTGCTAGATGTCTGTGAAGTGCCACTGATGGATTCAGTGAATGCAGCAGTAAGCACCCATTACGGTACCTAGAACACAGTTTCTAACTGGTTTTCATTCCATTAACAAGTTGTGAAAGACACTTGATGATGCTTTTAGCTGAGAAATATTTTAGAATTTAATGGGTTTTTTTAAGAATAATTCTATCTGAAACAGCGTGGAAAATGACAAACAGCCTCAGGAAGAAAGAAAATGCATTGTGTTACCATTCGGTGAACCCTGGCTATATCATATGGCATCTTAGGATAGTAGTATTATGATGTCTCAAGATAAATTGCACTGGTCTGCCAGAGTCTTCTACCCATACACTCACTAAAGACACTTTTGTTTCTACCAGGCTAACTTTAAATATGGAGAGACTTTTTTACTGCCATCCCCTGACCCACACTATTTCCCTGCCCCTATTTTGCAGTATTCATCTTAATTATCTTTAGTGATCTAAAAGGTAGATGTCTAAGTTTCAGCTTTAGTTGATGGAGAAAGACATACATTTCCAGAGGGGAATTAATCCCAAGTATATTAGAGATAGCCAAGAGAGAATTTTTCGTTATTTTCATGTTTAAAGCTATGGAAGGGAAGAGATACTGCAAGATCCTAAACAGGTTGAACCCTGCTTTTCTTGCTGTCTTTGATGTTTGTTATAATGATTAAAAGTAGGTCACTTCTTACATTGTCTTTCACTCAAATGCAGATACATTACTTGATAAAACAGTTATAAGAGCTTCAACATCCACAGGTTGCTTCTGAAAGTCGGAACATTTGATTGATGAAGCAAGACAAGAGAACAAAGCAATCCCCTCCTAGCCAATCCTGCCATCAAACTCCCTAAACATACAAACAAAAGTCCAACTATCTAAATAAAACAGCAGCGACAAAATCTTTTGTCACAGCACAGCTATCAGAAGAGCATAGTTTAGTCAGAACTGACTGACTGCATCTAATTTCTAGTAGAACAGGAAGGTATGTAGTATATACCATATATCACTATATATATAAATATCACCCATTATAAAAAGATGCATTCACCTCTTTCTACACATTAAGGAGGGGCAAGAAGATGCTTAAATATGGAAGGAACCACTGCTTAAACTGCTTTGAGCAAACTTGCCTGCCTAATTTTGCATACTTGAGAACTGGGATTATGTAAAATCTTGGCTATTCAGTAAGGCAAGTTCAAATTAACTGTACCCTCAAATTTGGAAGTCTCTTTTGTAAAAGATGCAAAAAAGCCCATAGTTAAATGAGAAATGATCTTCAGGCATTGACTACAAAGTGAGATGTGAATCCAAAGACTTTGGATTTTGTTATACTCACATGTAATACTTTATAGACTATAAACTTGCTTAACCGTGAACTATTATACTTCATGTTAGAGCATTTAAAATACATGGAAGATAGTAAGATCTACATAGATTACCAAAAGATTTTTCAACAAAATAAAAGGTCCTGAGGCCTTCTTATTATCATCCTGTTTCCCAGAACAATTAAGAGAAAGTGGTCTCTCTGCTCTCCCTTAATCTTTAAGTATGTGTATTTTCTTCCTCCTCTGTAGCAGTGGAGTTACATTACACTGCAGAGTTAAACGTGGGCCAAATTCATACTAATTTTTAGAAGAATACAGGATGTGAGAAAGTAGTGTATAAGTGTCTTACATTTTCTGAGTATTAGATCCTAAAGTAGAGTAGAATGGGACATGTTTTTTCTGTCCTGTAAAGCTTTTTGAGATCTAATTCCCCACTGCTTGTCTACCAGATGAGGCTAAAATCATTCAGAGTTTTGAGACATAATAACCAGAATAGCTAATAACCTGATTATTAAAGTATTGAGCTTGGCTACCAGATGAGGCCAAAATAGTGCAGTTTTAAGAGACAATAGCCAGAATAGCTAACAACCTGATTATTAAGGTATTGAGCTAAAAGGTGGTGCAAGTCATAGGTAGAATTCAATGCAGCCATAAACTGAAGCAGAAGGTCTCCTACCTGAGGTTATTTGCTGCTTGGTGACATTTTTTCCCATTGCTTTATAATTTTTACAATTTTGTGGTCAAGGGGTGGAATGGGAAGAGGAGAAAGAATAAATATTTTTAACTCTGTTTTTTTTTTAACTGAATGCTATTCATACAAATGTATGTGCACACCATAAGAATGAAAACAGAGAAGAATGAGCAAATGGCAGACACTCATATGTCAAAATAAGAAAATTCACTTAAAATTCAAATCTGTGTATTGGCAATGAGAATTTAAAGACTGTATTTTCATAAACAACATCTAAAACATTTTTAACAATATTCTGAATAGGTGGCAATGGTGATGCATGTACCTGTGATTAATGCTGGTCACAATACTCTTCACCCATGAATTGATTGATGGAAGTGGATAAAAAAATGTTGTCCAGTTATTCCATGAAAACTTAGGAGGTCATGAGAAAAATCCAAACCCCAATCAGGTAGTGAAAAAATTCAGTTGCAAGTCGAATATTACTGAAGCCTGTTCTGGGTTTCCTAATCAGGCTCTTGTTTGCACATACAGTTCACCCATGTCAGGTCTTACAGACCAGAAGTGATCCATAATTTTGGTCAACGACTGGACCCAGTACTGTAAAACACTATTGGAGGTGGTGAGATACACAAAGTCCTAACTGCCAAGCTGTCTTATTCTCCTTTTTCATTTAAGTACATAGAGATGTGAATTTTTATATATATATATGCACATTTATGCACTATAGTGGGTCTTGTTTGTAATTCCTGCCTTAGAAATGCTTTCATGCCTCGTGATAGTTTCATCCTTTTTATCTTCATGTGTAAAAATGTACAAGAAGTTCAGGTGATCACCTCTCTCTGTCTCTCCTTCTCTCTTGAAAGCTTGCCAAAAATCCAACCACCACCTAGGCTATTAGTGCATTATTCCTTACTCTTCTACCCCCATGTCAATTTAAAAATCCTTTTCATTTGCACCTTTTATAACTAATGGATCATACTTTGGGGAAAATTACAGTGACATTTGCAAAATGATGCTACTTTAAAAGACAATGTTGTTCTTCAGTTGAACACAGTGCAGAAATAAGCAATGTATTTACAGAAAAAAAAAAAAAGCCTAGTGTATACTCAGCTTAACTTCATCAGAGGCAAAGGATGACATAAGGTGATGCTTTTTATTCCTTTCAGGGTGGTAAAACTTTTACCAGGTTTCAAAGAGATAGACCTGGACTCAGGCTGCTGGTGCTGAAAGCTGATTCATCAAGCCAGAATGACTGAGAAAAACACTTGGCACATCATTGACTTGAGTGGGTTGTTACATCCTGATGACTTTAATGAAACTTGGTCACCTGTTTACAGCTAAACTTGTGCATGAAACCTGTTCTGAACTATGGTCTTAAGATTGCATCAAGGGCCCTTTTTAGTTAGTAAGTCCAAAGGAGACACATTCGTAGGAAAATCATTGGGTCTTCCAATAGAAGTTTGCTATTGTCTTTAATTTGTACCTTTTTTTCCCTGTCATTCATTGGTACAAAAAGTGTATCTGTGATGGACAGCCATTTTAAAGATACATGTTTGGCAACTCTGACTTTAAATAGCTGTGAATGGACATTTGCAAACTTTGATTAAACCAATATGAAAAAAAAATTGAACTTCAATCAAAATTTCTTCTAAAACTACTAAAATGTGGATACATTTTACTATGTTGCATTGCATTACTCCCTCACCAGATCTCTCACTGAATTCAAAGGAAACCTGCAATGTGACCGGAGTTGGTATGGACAAAATCCCTACATAGTGGTATGAAGGGAGAGAAAGGGGCTGTGTGTTGTGCAACTATGTCTTGTAATGCAAGATCTTGCACCAATTCAGTGGCAGGTAGTAATTAGTTTAAAAAAAACTTTTAGCAACCAATCTAGTATATGTAGGTATTCAACTGGTTATTAAGGCATTGAGCCTAAAGATGGAAAACTTCTTTAAAATTTTAATGCTGGCTTTCCTCAATGGTCTGTGATAACGTAAATGTACAGATTTATGCCCTTGCTATGAAAAAGACCACTATAACATGTTTTGTTTAAATTCAGAAGGAGCTGCAGAGAGATTCGGGGTTTGAAAGATTAGGTAATGAATAAGAGAAATAGATGCAGATGAAATATGACTTCCTATGCATGGTGTATTTCAGGGAATCATTAATTCACCTGAATATGATCATGAGTTATGCTCACAGTATTGCACTAGAATTTCTCAAAAAGGGTATTTAGATGTACTTGTAAAGTTAAATATGGTAAGACTGTAAAATATTGATTATTTCACAAATAATACAGTAGACTATCCAGACCTTATTTTCCATGAAGAAGACAATGTAGTAATTAATCTTTCTATGGCTTGGATTTATTTCTGTTTATGTAATTTTTAGGACAGGGACATAAAAATATTTTCATTTAGGGCTAATTCATAGCCAGAACTGAATTATGAATGTTTAGTTTGTACAAATGCCTTCTATCACCACGTTTAAAACAGGTCATGTTTTCTTTCTTTTTGACAATAAAGAACAGAAACCGGTAGTAAAGCAGCACTTCGGTTATAAAATCTAGTGACTAATGTTAGAATTCTGACCTTCTGAATTGCACTTACTGTTCACCAATGATTATGTCATTAGGAATGAATTAGATAGTCAATGAGGTGGATCTTCAAATCAAAGCTTCCACTCTGGATTTTTTAATATTTTCTTTTACTTGTAGAATTACAGTGGCAGTTAATGGCTATACTGTTAGCTTGCTGAGGGTTTGCTACCATAAAAAGTAGTTCTCTTATGGCAATCTCTTCCATAGTTTATGCACTTTCAGGAAAAAAAAAGTCTATTAATATCAAAAATTACTGTACCAGGCCTGAACATAATCCCATTATCTTGCTGTGCAAATGCAAAGGGTCTGTAATGGGACAACATGCATAGTAAAGCACCATTCAACATAAACAGAACTAAACTGAATTCCACACACATATATTTGGGCTAGTCTGGGGGGATGTGGTCCAGAAAACTGGCACTCCTAGGAATGGAATTATACACTAAATGCATTTTTTTTAACTGCCAAAGTATCCACACTTAATAGCACAGTGTATTCCAGTATGGAGTAGATAAATCTGCGATAAATCACATACTGTACAAATGCATGGCCTAGAAAATGTTTCATGTCTTAGTGCTTGATGTTTTGCTTGATGCAGAATTTCACATGTATCAAGCCTTTTTATGAACACAAGCCCCATTGACTTGGGAGCTGGAGACCCAGAATAATTTTCAGAGCCTCTTTCTGCATGGAACAGTTGTACCTTCTTAGGCCTTAGCTTTCCTGAACAGCTTTGTTACATTTCAGAAGCAGACCTATGGTTTTTAGGCAACAGGGATGAAGCAGAGCTAAGCTGTTCAGGTCCATCCCTCCCCATCCCAGGTGCCCATACCTTCATGGGCTCTAATAGTGTGACTCCTTCCTGAGTCGTGTCTGTGCCTCTGCAGCACTGTTTTCCAAACAGTGGCACTGGAAAGAGCTGGTTTGAGTGTAGCGATGCCTCATTTTGCACACAGAAATAGGAAGTGGGGTAGACAGGACCATCAAGAAGTCTGCCAATATACAATTCTTGACAGACATTTGTCTAACCTGTTCATTGTTGTGGTTTAAGCCCAGCCGGTAACAAAGCACCATGAAGCCACTTGGTCACTCCTCCCCCCCGCCCCCCCCCCGTCGTCTGT
>JANZLQ010000078.1:5379318-5468224 GCA_026212715.1 Elanus axillaris | reverse complement strand
TGTGCCCCTCCAGCCTTCTCGCTGGCTGGGCATCAGAAGCTGAAAAATCCTTGACTTAGTATAAACACCACCCAGCAACAACTGAAAACATCAGAGTCTTATCAACATTATTCTCATACTGAATCAAAAACATAGCACTACACCAGCTACTAGGAAGAAAATTAACTCTATCCCAGCTGAAACCAGGACAGCTGGTATCAAAGCCATCCTCAGGCCACCCTTTGAAGATGATACAGCAAGAAGCCCATGTGTTTGTGAGGGCAAGAAAGTCTGGCACTGTGCAAGGAAGACTGTAAACTTATTAGGGAGGCTGAACTTTATGTTTAAATAGCACATAATGCAGTGGGGACTGGTCCCTGCCTGGCACTTTTAATTGCTGCTGCAATAATAATACAAAAAACAGAGCCACTGTTCTGCACGCAGCCATATAAAAAATGATAAATTGTTATTCTACTTGTTTTTCTATTGTAAACTAATGCTGTCAGTATGGAATTTATTTAACTGGAAGATAAATCCTCAAATAATTACCTTTAGAATCTGAAGGGGAAAAAAATACAATTAAGCACTAGCCACTACAAGAAAATTAGAATTTAAGCTAATGTAACTTAAAAAAAAAACCCACCAAATATTGGAGGGCAAACAAATACATGATGAACAAAAATGTACTTGTCTTTGAGCGCACCCCAAGGTCTCCTCTGGGCCATGGTTCCAATCAGTCCCAGAATGACATAAAAGCCACCTTTAAGCTGTGACTGCTTCAGGACCATAATGTCTTTCTAATAGTACTTTTGGAATGGAAACATTAACTAATAGGTTTTTATAGGGCAGATGCTACCAGGTTATTTTATACATTAAGCTTCCTTGTGCAAGCTAGCTAAGGATGCACATGGTTCATGGAGATGAACCCTGCAAGATTGTGAGCCTCATTGGAAAGTACTAAGGGTCCTTCATTCCCACTGCAAGTTAATGAGGACACTGTGCCAGAAAGGAATACAGATCTCTTGTGTTTGGTTTTTTTTTCCTCTGTGTATGTGCTTCTGTGGTTTATAAACAAAAGCTTTTTCTCCATGGAGAGTGAAGAAACCAACATACCTGTACAATGTACCCAGCATCACCTCAAACAGACATTTGCTTGTTAATCTGGAAAATAACAGTATGCTACAACTTCAGTGCTCTATGTTTTCTTTTCACCTTACAACACTGTTTTGCTTTTCATGTTGTTTATGTTATGCTGGATAATAGAAGTACCTGCAATGTTTGGAGATTGACTGAAAAAAGTCTTCCTCGTTTTTCCTTGAAGCACTATATCTTTATAGAATCGTAGAAGCTGGAGATTGTAAAGGTCTTTGGGGTCTTTGGAGCCACTCATGTGCCAATGCTGGATTGCCACTCTTTTCTTTTCCTGTAAAAGCTGCTTGTGATACGGTGGTGCAAGGAAATTTGCACTTTAATAGGACATATTTTCATAAAGGCTCAGCCTGATTTTGTCTCCGTTTAAGGTCCAGATATATACAGTGCTATACAGGCCACATATGAAATTACAGCAAGAAGTTGTGAATGATGTAGGAAATGAAAAATTCATCACAAAGAGCTAGGAGGTAGCAGAGCTGTGCTGCACTGTACCTTTTGATATTAAACTCAGATATAGCCAGGAAAGGAAACTGGACTTGAAAAGTCTCAAGCAAAAACAAACCCCTAAGAATAACACTGACAACAATAAAAAGACTAATTTAAAAACTTTTGGTTTTAGCATTTCTTGAAAATGTTCATTCTCTTCCATTGAAAAAAACTACACTTCCCAGCTGAAGGCAGCGCTTCTAAATGTGGCTTTGTCCCAAATCAAGACAAACTGAAAGGGCTTCTGACAGTTCTGGGAAGTGCTAGAGTATTCACAGAACAGAAAACTGCTTGGTTTTTGTTGAATTTTTTGTTTGGTTTTGGTTTTTTTCCCCTGCAATGGGGGTGGAATCACTCATTCTAGGGCTGGTAAGTAGCATATATAGAATTTATAAGTAGTGCACATAATAAAAAGAAGTCCTCTTACTTACTACAGGTGGCCTCTCAAGAAAAAATCAGGTAAAAGGTAGGTAATGTTTAGCACATCATTACTGCAGCTATTCTGACCTGGTTTACTTCCACCCCATTGTGTAAGCATTCTATCCCACTCTGTTTTGGGGGAATAGTGAATGTTAGAGTTTTCTGTAATGCGCTATGCAATCCTTCTACCTTCCATTTGGGCACGCAGATTTCTTAATTGCTTGCAGAACCCTTAACAATTATTTTCCTGGTGGCAAAGAACGGATGGACTCCTCCTCAGGCAAAGTCCGTGCAGCACATGAAGAGGTGTATGTCCCTCACTACTTAATGCCAGGCGTGTTCTTCAACACCTTGCAGAATTAGATCCTTAATCACCATCACCATCAATAGCTACTGGTTACCTGCTCTCCTTGCAAAATGTGACTTTTTAAACGTGCAGCCCTGGGGCTTTATACTGGTCAGCAAAGCATCCATGCTGAGTGATGTTCCCTGCTCTCTGCATACACATTACTTAAAATCACTGCTGTAGCTCCAGTCCTTTATGCAGTTGCTAGTGAGCACCTGCATCGAACATGTGGGATTCTAATCTTCACATGCTAGATGGCCTCGAATAATTTCTCTGGTTTTTATAGGCAATTCTGTGGTGATCAAACTACTGTAAAGAGAGACCTGCATCGACCTATCATTTTTTCCCCTTTCTTTCAAACATACAATCTAAGGTTTCCCTTGTGGGTGGCCCTTCTTTCTTTTGTGCCATTGTAATTTCTTCATAGGTGGTACCTGACAAGTCCTTTTCTACCCTTAGAGTTTTTTGTTCAGATTCCATTCACTTCAAAATATCATTACCATTGCAAACAAGGAAAATGTGTTTATCAGAAACTGCAAACTCCTTTAGGGCCTCATAGGATTAATCACGGTTATAAAGTTTTATTAAACACAATTTTTGTTTAATGACAAGCTCCACCAGTCCTTCCCATTCCAAACCAATCCTGTCCTAAGGGTGTATCTAGCACAGCAGATTGTTTTCAACAGACTCTCAAGACAATCCCTATTACTTTGTCATGCACAGAGATATTTTTCTTCCTGGATAATTTGAACTTCCTTAAAAATCACATCTGTTTCATACTTTATTTATTTGTAATTTAAATCCTTAAATTGAATCTTTCATTACTAACATCTGGGCTTGAAATGCAGCCCACTTGAAAAAATACAAATTTTATTTTATTTGTAGTTACCCCCCTTCACTCAGTAGCATTGGTACAAACATTCCCTGGCCAGAGGCAAAACAGCCGGGTATCTTAAAGCTGTGATGCCGTACCACGTGTAATATGGCTCACTTGAATGTCCCTGAAGTGACTGGCAATTTGCCCAGAATTAGACTGAATGCAAGTAATAAGCTGTAGAAATTCCACAATATTGACAATTAGATATCTCTATACAGCAGCAGCTGTGTATTGTTCTCATGGTATATTCCTCTCAAAGCACCTCCTAAAAAAAGGGGAAAAAAAACCTGGCAGAAGGTTGCAGGCAGCAGAAAGGTAATATACATTGTATGAAATATCTAAAATTCAGATTAATAGGAATGTTTGTATTAGTACAGTATTCTACAATAGAAATAATGGCTAAACCAAAATGCTGAGTAATTTTCAGTTTATAATACCACATCTGTACTGCAAAATTCCTATATTTTAAACATATTTTTTTTTTTTAGAAAAACACCTACCCACTAGTTCCTTTCATCATGAAAAGGAGGAAATGGGAGTATGGGCTCGCCTTTGGATGCTGTGTGGGAAAAAGCCTCGCCAGTTCTTTTGAACATTGCCCACAAAACAAAACAAGACATTAGTGTCCTGCACAGTGGGGTCTCCATGAGATGTAGCAATATGGCCCAGAAGGGAAAAGCAGGGTTAGAAGAAAAGCTTTAATTTTTTACCTGATTTGGGAAAATTCAGATAGCTCTAAGGGACTTGTTGGAATAAATACACTTATTTCCTATTTAATTCTCAATTCCCTCACATTTCAAAGTTTATTTGTCAGCCTTTCTACAGCAAATGTGGAAAACGAGTTCATTGAACATTTATTTTACTTTACTCGCAAGAAGCAGCTGCCCACAGTGAACGGATTCAAATTTTATTTTTTAAACCATACTTTTGAAGTTTTCATTATGAGCTATTCATCTTTGATATTTTGCCCAGTGGATATCAATGGAGCTTGTTTCTGTCAGCTACTAAGCTTGTCAAACTTTGGTTCTGGTATCTGCCTTTATTGTAATAGAAGTGATCATTTTTAAAATAAGCTGCGTTTTTTTCAGAAGTACCATAAAACTGAGGGAACAATAAGATGTCAAGTTTTATATTGCAGATGCTAATTTATCAAGCTAATTACCAACAAAATGCAACTAAATTGCTGATAATCTTGAGACTGATTAATTCAGCAACAGAGATATTGATGAGTATTTGAAGGTTAGGAATAGGAGTGTTATGATGCAGGATCCCCTTCCTACTTTGGTGCTTCCCACAGAAGAATTATCTCGGCACCGCATGGCGTACACAACGTTTTGACAGATACGTGTGCTGTATGCCAAACAAATTGCTAGAGAAAGGAAAGGCCAGTTTGTGCATTTCTCTGCCTGGTGTGACCATGCTGAATATTGCTGAAATAGAGGGAAAGGTTTTGCATGGAACTGCATAGCATATTCCAGTTCCCCTGTCCTGACATCCGTCACCCCTGCTTCAGATGTTTTCATTTCCTCTTCTATATTGCCTGCCTTTGTGCAACTTCTCTGCCTTTCTCCCTCTCTCCCCTGGAAAAAAACCCGCTCCGCAAATGCAAACACAATACGAGATTGTGACTTATGGTCTTCTCCAGCTGCCGGGGAAGTGTAGGTGATGCCTGAATCCATCAGTCCTTTGGTCAGAGATAACATTTCCTCCTTGGGCAGTGGGGAGCGCGTTTCTTCTGGGCTTCGTCTGAGTTCCGCCTCCTTTCCTCTGGGTGCTGAGGCTGCTGAGTCAGTGCCGAGCAAGGTCAGTCATGATGCCTATTTCTCGGAACTGGAGACGGGGCTGAAACAGCCTGAAATTGCATCACTTGGGCCCTTCTCCTGCCAGCAGCACAACATCGGGTCCCTTCGGTGCCGAATGTACTCCAATAAAGGAGGTTAAAAAGCCGGTTCATTAATTGACTCCAGCACTGAGTGAGTCCCTTTTATAACCTGTGTTATCAGCAGAAGTACAAGCGTGGTGTGGTGAGGAATGTGATTACGGACGAGATTTCCTGGGAGAGGAATTAGCTGGCTCTGGTGGCGATCTCCGTCGTAATGAGCACACTGCCATCTTTATGAATACAGTTATAGACGTACTCCCACAGCCCTGAAAAACGCAGAGCTCCTCTGCCTCGCCAAACAGCACCAGCCAGGTTCTCAGAGGGTTAATATGCAGTTTACTATTGAATAACATAAAATGAGCTGTAAATAATGTAATGATATGTATTGTTAAGCTACATATACTGTACCAGGTGCAAGTACTCCCACTCCTCACTTAGATATAATCTGGGGCAGTCAACAAACACAGATGTATTTTAACAGAAAGAGAGAGGAAAAAAAGATAAAGGAAGGATGAACAAGAAAAAAATTAAAACATATGTAAGATAATTTAACCAAGATAACGATCCAGGTAAAACCTGGCCTATTTTTCAGAGCCACTTTAACTGTGCTGTGTAAAATACAATGGCATTTTGACTTGTTTTTGGAACACGCATGAGCCAAACACGTGTGGAAACACCTTGACAGGCCTTTTGTATAACTACAAGAAAACTGATAATCCTAAATCAATTACATTGGGGAAAATATAAATCTTTGAATACTAGTAATTATAATGGTTATTTTTCACTTTTGTAGCACCTGCAAATGATGCACTGTATATATAACAATGATTCAAAAAGCCCTAATTAACTGTTTATTTTTTTCTTCTTGTTTGCTGGCTGTAACCAGTCTGTAACCATTAATTGACAATTTATATGTGTGTGTGTATATAGATATAGATGTATATCCTTCCCCCCTTGCCCACCAAATATTTTCTATTACTTCTGACTGCCTGGAAATCATGTTAGTGACTTTGCCTCTTCTAGGTCAGTCCCTAAAGGCTCATCAGGGACTTTTTGCTGAACTTCCAGTAACACTCAAGGGACAGAAAAGCATGGTGGAATATGCTGGGCTGATCCTACCTAGTGGGGACAACTGCAGTCCCTTCTGTAGCACGATGACATGGCTCCCGACTAATAGTGCCAGTCAGAATTCCTAACTGCTCCTACCAAATGCGAAAGAGCTGATTTTGGAAGACCTCCAGCCACAGCTTTCCACTGCTGATAGATTACTCTGGGCTATTCATGGAGCAAGATTAGCCTGACCACCATGAAGAAAACTCTTTGTTCCGTGTCATTACCTAGGACGGGTTGAACCGTGCTAAGGCAAAGCTGCATTGGTGAGCTAAATTCATACAGAAATTGGATCAGCGATTATTCTGAAATTATGCTATTATGGTTGAAGGGAGTGGGGGTGGCAGATTTGCCGGGGTTCTAGGTAGGGAATGTGAAGCACAGCAAAGCTCAGCGGAGGGAGCGCAGGGACAGCTTGTGATAGGCACTGTTAGGATTTTTAATGTGGGTGCGAGCACGCGGTTGCCATAAAAGCAGAGCACAGCGGAGCTTTGTATTGAAATGAAAATGCAACTGTGCCTAGGCAGCGGCCAAAGGGTCCCGAGCCTTGGGTAGGCACCACGTGCTGCGGCAGCTCCAAAGGCACGGGGAGCGAGCCGGCCGGTGCCTGCAAGGAGGCACGGCAGCGCCACGCAACGCGAGCGCAAGATGGCTGCTGTAACCATCTGCAGGACATCAAAGTCTGCTGCCTGATGGCAAGTGGGCTGCCAAAGCTTCTAAAGGCTTTGGCGCCTGCATGTAAATCGGATGCAAACTGTCCATCTGCTGCATGGCACAAGTGACAGCTGATTCTTTTTGCAGTCCGTAAGATGAACTAGACCTAAGCCAATCCGTCCCTGTTCCTAATCACACAAGGTTTGTCCTACCAGTTTCATTAGCCAGACACACGAGATACAGTATGTGGTTTTTCATTTTGCTCGGTACGTGACACTATAAAAAACAATGCCGGGGATGGGCTGTGAAACCAAAGGGGACACACTGCTGCTACTGCAGAGAAAGCATATTGGCAATGTTCAAAGCATATTGGGGCATAACAGTAGTCTAAAAACCCCAATATGGATTAGGACAGCTGACCAGATGTCTTGACTGACATTTTTTAACACGATTCAAGGGTGTCCCTACAGTACATAAATGCAAACTATACATCTGTGTACTTTTTTTTTCCACTGGAAATACCATACATGGATGCTTTGATTGTAGCTGACAGCTCCAGTGTGAGGAGAGAGCTGTACAATGCCGCGGCTCTGGCCTTCTCCTCCGAGAAGCTTGCTGGAAAAAGTTTGAATTGGGTTCCTGTGCAAACAGGCAAGAGAAAGACGTTGTCTTTGGCAGAAAGTTACCTACCTCCTTTCCTCATCAGATGGGTAGTGGGAACTCGCTGGGATGGTGTGTTGAAAGTGGGGGATGAGATGTGATATACTGTTATAATAAGGGAATGTTGTTCTTTTCTAGACTGATCTCAAATTTAGAAAGTAGGATTACTATCAAAACGTAATCACTCAGCTGCACAATTGTTTGTGAGAGGGAGGGATCTGAAATTGTTGCGGAGGGGAAAGCACTGCAGGTATATTGAGGAACAAGGAACAAAGAGGGTGAAAGAACAAAGAAGTTTCTCATTTCTCACTTCACAGTTTTTAGAGCAGGAGACAAAAATTAAATGTAGACCCCTTTCCCTCCCCAGCCTCCTCATCAAATTAAACAGGAGAAGTGGCAATGTTCAGTTTGAACCAGTGCACCGAGTCTGGACCACCTGCCCTGTGTGTTTGTGTAAGCCCAGCTGGCGTTGGTCCCCTCAGTTTACAAGAAACATTTCACGTGCGTACTTCCTCCCATCCAGAAGCACGTCAGTACTTTTTCCCCTTCCGTCTCTCTTACCTTGCTGGTATGGGATTAGGAGCTCTGCAGTTAGGAAGACAGTTTTCGTACCTGCCTGTCCAGCAGCAGCTTGAGGCATGGCAAACACCATTCTCAGCAAATAGAGTTTTATTCCAAATACTGTTCGTCACCCCTGCCCCAGCCTCAAAGTGCAGGGAAAACTGAAATCTTGCCTTCTTCAGATGGGGAGCTGTGTTACAAGCTAATCACAGACTCTGCCTCTGTCCCTGGCTGGGCTTCGGTGTGGAATTCAGTCTCCTCCGCTGATGCTTCTTGTTAGCGTTGTCAGAGGGGGCAGATTTATACTGTTTGCAAGAACACGACCAAGCAGATTAGTTGGTTTTAGTGTGTACTCTCTGGTTTCCTGGTAAATGCAAAGTAGCGTCTCAGTTTATGTTTGCTTTGATCCAATTGTTTCCTTCATAAACTTTTCCTTTTCCCAGCAACCAGCTACAAACTGCACACAGAAACAAAAGATGCCCTTATAAAGCAAAGGCCCCATAGTATCAGCGAGGCTGCAGATACAGTTCTGCCAAGCACCTGAATGTATGCTTTCTGTGGTGCTGACTCCTTGGCTGCACACTTTATGGAAACACAATTCTTATTTAACACTTTGGATAATATAAAGCTTGTGCCTGCTGGTGATAAAACTTACTGGCGCTTAACTTGGGCTTTTATGTACCCGTTCAGATTTGTAGTACACCCTTAAAAAAGGAATCCTTCCATGACTTCAGTTACTTTTGTGCCTATACAGATATTGTATATTTACCCCAAATCTAGCTCTGGTGTCTTAGATGAGTATTTGAGTCTACGGGAAAGAGTTTCTCAGTGGAGCTGTTGAATGATAAAAATGCTGTTCCAGTGGGTCGCAGGAACGGAGACCCCCTGGCTCGACCTGAACCCCTTCTTGCTGCTGCAGTGGTAACACTAGAGGATCTCACCATGCCAGCAAACCCCCAGAGCCCCCCCCAGTCGGTTCCCTGCCTGCAGATGTCCTTCGTGCAGCCCTGGAAGTCTCTCTGATGAGCGGGACGATGCGCTGCTCATGTCCGGTGTCCATTACCAGGCTGACCGCCCTCAGGGCGGAGGGGCTGCAGGCGTCCCCAGCTGGGCACGGCTCTCCGCTGCCCTGTAGAAAGGATTTTCCTGCTGTGCAGGTGGAAGCTTGGATGCTTGTGCCAGAGCAAGTGGCCTGTGCCTGCTCCATCTCGTTCAGGCATCAGCCGATGGCTGCTATGTCGGTCACCTACATGAGGAGGGTGGAAGGAATGAAAAATGAGGTATGTGGGGTCTCAGAGGAGGCAGCACAAGCCTATGAAATGATAGCTGTCTACATTCCTGTGAACAGCGATCAAGAGAAAACTATTCTTGAACACAGAAGATAGCTCTTGGTCTGTGTGGTGATAAGCACCTACGTACCTAAAAATTAAATACTCGCTAGCACTGGCAAGCTACTGATAATGTGCTAACATGACTTTTATGCTTATATTGTTAACTATAAAACTGGTGATACGAACTAGAAAGTGCTAATAGCATACATTGAACTGTGGAGGTAGATCACAATTCATTTGTCTTTCCCCAAATGACCTTCATCTTTGCTGACTGATGGAAAATCAGAGATGTGAAAATGTCCTGGATGGAGCTGATGAGAATTTTCCTTCTTTTTGATCCTATGCATGTACCATGACTTTCAGAGAGCACCTGAGATTTCAGGGATTGTACTGCTGAGATTGTAGGTCCTACTGTAAATCTGCACTAAACTGGCACACATATAAATTGCTAACATGCTATTGCATCAATAGATCAGCTTACAGTCCCTTTTAGATTCTCTTTGTCTTGCTATTTTCATTCTATTCGGGAACCGAGCATCAAGATGGATATTTAAAACACAGCTTTCAATTTACTGATCTACAAATATACCTCTGACCTGCACACATTAGCTATTGAATCTCACTGATTTGTCTTCCTGGACTTTTCTGATTTCCATGAGAAAGCCTATTCCTGCAAACGGGGTAGGGATTTTGAGCCAAACAAAATCTCTGACCTGGGAATGTGCCTGTCACCAATGGTTATTAGAATACCCACTTGTCCATGCTAGACTTCTAGCTCAGCAGCTCTGCGAAAGTAAAACACATCACAATATCTACTTCAAAGCAATTCTGAGAGCCTCTGAGTTCTCCACATCCCTGAAAACAAGAATTAACACTACCATCTCGACATTAAATTCAGAAACATAAATAACCTATTTTCTAAGGATGCTCCATTTGTTCCCCATACCAGAAGCCTTACTTAGGGCACGAAGAAGGGAAAAGTAACTTGCTTACGTCTCCCAGTGAATAACGTATAATGAGGGTACAGTTCCTGAATAAGCAGGTGGTGTCACCACACTGTGACCCAAGGGCCAGAGGGCTTTTGTGGTAATGATGGGAGGCAGAAGTATGTGCTGGTGGTTGACTGCAGTCCTCATTGCAGACTTGCCTTGAGCCTGTGCCAACCATGCTTCAGCAGACGGGCCACTTAGCATTTTTCTCCCTTTTATTGCAATGAGGCTTAATGCACAAATGGGGGAAAAGGCTCTTAATGTAAAAGCAGCATTTTCCCTTTTCTTTGATCTCAGCTCAGATCTATTCTTTCATTCTTTTTGCTACCAAATGAAAGAACTCGGTCTTCAATGTTTTATACTTTGCCGTGACAGAGAGGATACTTCCTGCTTTTCACAGTCCAGTAGTTCTGAGCAATGCAATAAATACATTGGGGTAAGGTCAAGTACTTAGCGATAATAAATATGTATTGAGCTGTCTATATTTGTTAAAGCCTTAATATTGTGCAAGACCTTAAACAAAATCATCTAGCTGTCTCTCTGTCTATCCGTCCATCTGTCCATGCGATGTCAAGGTTATTTACTTAGCACAATGTCTTTAAATTCTGCAGAATATCTCTCTGCCATCTGAACTAAAGGCCAAACTCTATTGTCTTCACTCAGTGTCACTCGCATGACCTCCCTCTCTATGGTACCTTTGCAACCCGATAGAGATGCGGTGCAGTCTGCATGCTGGCCCTAAGCTAGAACACATTATTGCTCAGACTGTGGAAAGGCTGATTTGGATCCGTTCTTTGCACTGCGGCAGTCCTGTGCGATCCTTGCCTGGCATGAGCTTCTCATCTCATACCAGCTCCTTTTGGGCTAGTTTTTGTGCAGTGTTAACATAGCACAAGGTTTTTTTCTTGTGGAAACAAAGTGGCTCCTGACAAGATCAGGGAAAACATTTGGGACACTGCTCATTGACATTTTACCTGAGGAAAAAGAAGATTATGGCATACTCAAAGTAAATCACACAGCAAAGGGAATGTCCTCATTTTAGACTGCAGAGCAGAGAGCCCGTGTGCTGCAATTGCTAAGGTAATGGTTGCTGCTGCTCAACTGTTTCCTCGAAATGCAGTCACTCTGCCTTTTTATTTTTGGGCACTTTTGCATGCATAATGATATCCATCCATTTAAAGGCAAATGTCCTCTTAGTTTTAATGGGCTTATGTTCATGGAATACTGGCAGATACTGTCTTTACTTTGATTTTTTTTTTTAATTTCTTTTTGTAATTCAGAGCTAACCGTTGACTTGGCATGACTCTACTGGAAGCACAGGGTACCTGTGCCCTCCAAGCAGCTGCTCAGCATCTTCAAGAACAGGGCTGTGTACATTGTGGAAAGATATAAGTTTTTATAGTGTAAGTGTTTTTACAATGGATTTATCACATAAATAAGGAATGTAAGAGACCTTGCTGGTCTGTTAATTTACCTCCCTGTAATATTAGATTATTCTCCAGAGTGCATTTTCTAGATCCATGGACAGTCCAATTTTAAATGTCGCAAATGATGGGGTTTGCATGGCTTCTTGCAGGCAAATTCGTAGCCTGTATGGCCTCAGTCACCTTTCAAATATTTACACGTCCTTTTCTTCCTCGCTTATTTTTTAAGTCAGCATGATGCATACACACATTTCATTTTCCGCTTTCATTTACAATCTATTGTCTCCCTGCCTAAGAATGTTTACAGACCTTTCCAAATCTCCCTCCTTTTTGCCACTATCCTTTCCTATTCATTTCTCCTGTCAAATTAGATGCTTTGCAGTTTTATAGTACTCCTTTTTCTCTTCTACTATCAAACTCAGCTCAATCGAGCACTGCCTAACCTGTTGCCTCTGCACCCAGTGCTATGTTTAACACATTCCTGGGAGTGATACTTATTATTTAATGCCTGATGCAAAGGTTGAGAAGACACATCTGTAATTTTAAAAGGATTGAATTCTTTCCAGGTGTCCATTTTACTTATATAGCAATGTATGTGGGGAAACAGTGCGTTACAGAAAAAGCACATTTCTGAGAAACAAAGTTTCAAGTAATTATTAGCCAGATTTAGTAACTTTCATTTCTTTTTTTCTAATATAAAACATGAGACATTGCTTTTGTCTTCATTTACTATGATAATCTCCACTCCCTGTACCTCCCAATTAAACATCATGTGTGAATTTACCTCCTTTTTTGGGTCATTAATAAAGTTTACTGAGTTAGATTCCAAACAGGCTTTTAGAGTATATGATAATTGTAATACTTTATGTTATGGTGCATCTTCAAAGCTGGATTTAACAAGTCACAGAGCCTACCTGTAAAATTCTGTCTGGAATGAGTTGAAAGGGGAATCATATTTTTTTAAAACAAAAATATTTTTTTGCAGAAGCTCTGAGTAAAAAAAAAGGCAATATTTCTTATATCTAGCTATCTCCCAGCTTTGCTTTTTTGCATTAATTTTTTATTTAAAAGTTTTTCATTCCACTTGGCTTGCGAAACTTACAATAAAGTGCTTCTAGGATCAAAGGAAGTTATTTTTATAGTATTACCTCATTTTCTTTTATTAAACTAGAGAACTGCTTTAAGTTATAGACGTATTTGGTCAAAATGATAGGAGTCCTAACCATAATGTCTGTATTTTTCCTAAGGCACAAAGGATGGTCTAAAGTTTGGGTGACAGTCATTTAGGGGGGCATGGGACCTCATCTGGAACAAAACAATGCCGTTCTTTTGTGCAGTGCCAGAAACTCTCCATAGCATTTTCAAAAATCCCATATCTTAGGCAATAGCAATATTTTCATATGATGTAATTCCAAAATAAGGGCCTTGCCTTTCATTTTATTCATTGCAGTGGAGTTTAGGGTGCTCAGGAAATGAAGGCCAGGGCCCTAGGTAATAGTCTATTCAGGTCAGGAAGGCTAATTAATATGCAGACACCAGCTATGTTTCCAGTGTTGTGTTAGAAGACTTGGTTTATTTGGTCAATGACAAGTGCAATCTGATGGAAAATATTCAGCGTTCAGAATGGCAATATTTACTTGCATGTACTCCTGTTAGAGGGTGAGGACTGTGTCCTGTATACATTTTAGGATAATGCAATTTTTTTACAAGAGCTACAGCTGAAAGAGAAAGAATCTATATTTTGTACTGGTCTAAACAAAGCTGAAGAGAGAGAAGATTTGAAATTTATTCCATCATTCCTTTACAGATTCCCATTAGACTTTGAATAAAGCATGTAACCCTTACAAGCCAAGCTCTTCTGTAAGAGGTGCATCACAGTAAGCCCTATTTCAGATACGTGCATGTTTAAAAGGCACCAGGGAATTCAATGAGGAAGAGCTATAGCAACATATATCTTAGAGACTTTGCCTCTGTTATTCCTTTTGGAAACAAAAAAATAAAAGTCATACAAGCCTTACTGGGCTCAGAAGACAATTCCAGGTGCAATGTACCATGGCATATCAATCTTAGATAATATAATAAGGTACTGGCAGGGTCTTTATGATTAATATAGTTTTTGATCATGAAAATTCTCTCAGTGGCTACAAGGTCATTAAGGCACTCACAGACTGTATTTGCCTACTACTCATGTTGTTTACACGCAAGTGTGCGCCCACGTGCCACCGCAGGCCAAGGTGGGAAGCACGTGTGAGTAGAAACTCTCCATTCTGAATATTGCACCAAGCACTTCATCTCAGATTAGGCTCACGCTCTCTTTGTGCATTTGGGTTGGGCACAAACAAGTTTAATATATTGGAACCCAACTTGTCAGGAGATCTCCCAAGCTTGGCTTTTCCTAAGCACAGTGAATGATTTGAACCTTAGTTATAGCTAGGCTAGTGGTCAGTGATTTCACTAGGTAGTAGTGAAATAGTAGTCAGTGTGGAACGCTTGGGTCATGGGTCTGGCATAGTGAAGGCTGGTCTCTGGTCTGTGCTGCTATTAACACTACAGAGCTCATAACTGCTGAGCACAATAGCAATTATGTACCCCGTTATTTAAGGGAAGAATAGGTGCAGATCTGGCCCAAAGTTTTTCTGACAGATACTGCAAAATTACAAAAGGGACCTAGAAAACGCTTCTGATACATGAATGGAAAATCACCTAACTTGTGGAGTTAAATCTACCAAAAGAGGCATTAATTGCAGGGTAATACCAGAAGTTGTCCATAGCATCTTCTGTACTGTAGATATTAGTGTCTGTAAGAATATATTTCTGGAAGCCACATCACTGCAAACCATTTGTATGTTAGAGTCATAAAGCTACTTGTGGATTTAAAAGATGTTATTCTCATTAATGATATATTAGTAATGTGAGTCAAGACATTGCTTGTCTCTTCAGTAGAAGTCAGTGGCTGGTCTGAGAGATGGTGTCTTTAGAGTGTGTACAAGAAGGTACTTAGTGAAATACAAAAAATATTAGTTTTGACCAATCCAGACACTATTGTTTTACAGATATCATTAAATTTTTAAAATAAAGCCAAAGCCTAATAGCTAAAGATACCAAACATTTTACTTTATCTTGCCTTTCACTGGTTCTAAAATACAGCAGCAGAGAAACAACCTGGAATAATACAGCCAACCGGCTGACTGAAGACTTCCAGGCATCAGCAGAAACACTTCTACTGACCTCACTAGTGCTTGAATTGATCCCCAAATTATTTTCATTTTTGAAGTTTAAAACTTCAAGCTGATTCCTGTACCACACATTTTACCAGAAATAATAAAAAAAATAATTGCAGTGTCTGTGGATATGAAAATTAGTATTTTCTTAGAAAAATTAATAAATAGTACATACATGTTGTGTCATTCATTTAAAATTCTTATAGGATTAAACATTCATGCTTCCTCTAATTTGTGTACTGTTTGCTTTTTTTCATCTAGAGGTAATAACAGGACAATAAATATATCTCTATTCAGTGCATGTATAAAACAGATTGTTATAAAAATGCCTTAAATTTAGGTTTATTTACCCAATTTTACTATGTAGAAGTCATTTATAGTTATATACCTTTTAGAATTAGGACTACTGTGTCCTGCTAAAGTGAAGCATTTCTTTTTTTTCCTATTGTTTGAGCAGACTTTTTTTTGTGCCCTTTAACATTTCAGAATATAAGTTGATTAGGAATGTTCTGAATTGATGGAGACTTTCTGTTTTGCTCTTAAAATTTAGCTCTTAAAGTACATTTTCCTTTACAAGCTTTTGATATATTTGTGGCTGCATTTCTGTACTCAATATAAATAATGTCTGGCCACTGGATAGACATATATTTATTTACAATAAAAACTGACGTATTAATTATTTCATTCAGTAGACAAGTATCATCATAAAGGCTGGGCTTATACAACATAGCAGGCATCACAGCAAAAATCATAAATACTGTAGTTCTGTTTAGCTTGACAATGGCAGGTAATAGACTATCATTTCTGTTCCCTTAGCTACTGTATCCTTTTCTATCCATCATTCTTTATTGTTATTATCGCACTTATTTCAGCATTCTTATATCAGCAGCATTTAGTGACATTGCGAAAACATGGTTCAGAAAGGCTGAACTTTTAATTGTGATGAGAAATAAGTTAGCTTAATTATTCTATGTAAGTAGAAAAGATGTGGTTTGTTCTTCTTCCTAAGTCCTTCCTTCCTAATCGCAATTCAACACCCTTTTTAAGCATTGCTATGTATGAACTTCATGCTGCTAGACAAATAAATTCTTTGGAAAAATGCACATTTTTATTTGGAAATAATGCCATCTCTTTGTTAGATTTGCAGCAATCCTATTTTGCCTCTACTGTTTTTAAGTCGAAAATGAAAAATTATATAGAAGATGTTTGTGCATCATATTGTGCTGAATGGTATGTAGGTCAGCATGCTGCACCATAGCAGATAAGGCACAGTGAACAAGTGTTCTATGTACTTACAAGCAAATATCAGTCATAATAGAAGTAGACAGATCTACAAGAGCGTTTTGGCTTAGGAAATGTTTCTTGTCATTAGCATTTAAAAAAAGCTATGAGATTCAGGCCTATCAGCACCGATTCACAGCAAAGCCTGGCTTGCACAGGTTGTTATCTGTTCAGTACAGAGGTGCAGCTGGTTAGCAAATGGATTTGCAGATTTTTTTTTTTTTAGCAGGGATGAGTAAAAAGGCAAAGAATCAGGTACTTACAACCCATTCAGAATGTAACAATTTTGTTTGTGTTATAAACCAAACCTTCTGTTTTTTTGCAAACTGCATTATTTTTAGAAACAGAACCAAGAAAAAACGGCTGATTTAAAAAAAAATCTTTATTCATATTCCAGTTTCCCTAAGGGCTCCAATATCCATGAAGTAATACCAGCAAAGGGAGCAATGAAGACTGCAGACTTCCATGATTCAGTTTACGATGCTGCTTTATTGTGTTAGCAGTCAAGTCAAAAGGCAATATCTAATATTTTTAATTTTTTATTTCTTCCTCTATCTGTTCTCAGAAATGTGAAGGGGAAAATATATGACTGATTCCCTAATGCTATGGCTGAAGGTTAGGGTAATTTTTATTTCTTGTGGAAGTGGAATCATTCCTCATGGAGATAATAATCAGGACTGATAGTGAAAGTAGCTCAGGCGCACCTGAATTGTAGGGTGCTGTTCTGCACAGCTATTTGCAAGGTGGTGGGGATGGGTTTCCTTTTTAAGGAAGGATGCTGTGCAAGAGCTAATGGGACTGATTATCAGGTACGTGAATGCTCTTCTTCCTGTGTGGCAGACAAAAAGGCTATAAAGTGAATGGAAGTGGTCCTCTGAGAAAGCTTGCCTGGCCGAGGTGGGGCTGGTGATCGGGCTGTGTGGGTGTGTGTCCTCCCACCAGCCCTGCGTGTAGAGGGAGCGACCAGTGCGGAGTGCCCCAGCGAGGACCGTAGCTTCTGCTTGAGCTTCCACCTTAGCTTGAAAGGACCGTGGGATGATTGCTGACCTCGGTTAGCTGAAAACCAGCTCTGTAGTTCGTGAAGTTAAGGAAAATGGCTGTACTTGGACAAAATTCATGTCTTTTCATCAGGGATCTTAACTTGGGCTGCTGGACTTGGAAACAGGTTTTGGACAAAGCTTATGCTTTACTTCTGACAGCATCAGTATTCACTGAAAGGAGGATGGGAATGGTAGCATACCTGAAAATAGGAGGGCTGGAACAATCATTCAGTCAACGTGCATGTGGGCTCTATCAGATACCTGCAGCTGAAACATGACAGCTTGCCACACGGAGCCTGTCAGCAAAGGCAGCAGCAAACCAACCGACCAAACAAGGGAAATGACAACACAAGAGCTCAAACAGCCCAAAGAGTACACACATGGGGCGAGCAAGTCACTGGGCCTCCTCAACATGTTTTTATCAAGTGATCAAATTGCTCCAAATGTTAGAGCAGTGTTAAAAGTGTTTCTCCTATGTATGAACCAAACATTAACATTTTATGAACTCCAGTGTTGGATGGTTTCCAAACTAGAAACGTGTACATTAAGGAGAACATTGCTGAGTTCCTGCAAGCAGAGAACTGAAACTTAGAATGAAAGGAATAAATACTAGTGAACAAGTACGAATGAAAGGATTTGATTGAATATGTAAGGACTATACAAGTGCAGAAACTATGAGGTTAAATATACAGTAAATATTTATATTGCTCACTTTGAAAAGGGAAAGAAAAGATATTTATGGCTGGACAAGTGAGAACAGAAAGGAATCTTAAGTAAAGTGCCATGGAAAGTAGCGCAGCTAAATATTTAGGCTTTGATTTTGCAAAGAAGTGCTAAAACTAGAAAAATAAATGCATCAGGTGAATATAATTCAGAATGGATTATGTTGTTGCAGTTCTGCTTTTTAGGATACTGCTGCCTTATTCAATGTACTTTAGATGTGAATCCAGTGGCTCACTAAGTGTGAATCTCCTGGCAATATTTTCAGGTAAGTGTGGAAACAAGAAGAATCTCTCCAAATTAAGATACTTATGTTGTCTACTAATCTTCTGTAAAATTAGCTCAAATTTGCCAAGTCAAAATTATTTTCTGCATTTCCTGGTCTAAATTCAGCTCACTGAATTTAATGGGCATTCTGTGGGTGTAACAGAGCAACATTTGGCTGAGGAGCTACAAAGAGAAACATCTCCACATGGTATTCTTACCTAGTATCTTACATTAAGCATCTTACTGTTGACTATAGTAGCAGGTCTCTACCATGCATACTTTGCCATTGACTGGTGTAGCAAAGAGTGTGTAAAAAGATGGGACGTTTACAAACTGTAGCATTGATAAGGTTCTCATGCTTGTTCATGGAAGATGAGCAAGATCCCCTGGCTCTTACATGTGTTCAGTAACAGTACCTGATCTGGTGGACAGAAGGAGGTGAGAGAATTCTCTGTAGATTTATTTGAGATGAGTATCCTATAGTATAACCATTGTTAATGCATAACCATATGGGAAACTCTTTGCTGTGAATTTAAAATTTACTTTGCTATTGGTTTAATGTAAATTTTCCAATAAAGTATTCATCTCCCTATAGATTGTGTAAAGTATTAATTTACTGCTTGCCTTAACAAAGTTTATCTACTGATGGAGGGTATATTCCTTTACCCTGAAAAAGCCAAAGTAGGAAGCTATGGTTTTCCCAGACTGGCTGAAGTTCTTGTATCAAAAATCAGAGTGGCAAAGATACTGAATCAGCTCAATAGAGATGTGAAGATGTAGTGCAGATGACCTAGACACAAATGTGAACTTCAAAGGTTTTCAGACTAGGTCCTTCTCCATAAATATAGCACATCCTTTTCATTTGCCACCACCTTTTCCTTGGCCACCACCTATCTAAGCAAGTGACAGTATTTAACAGCCTGGGAGGCGAGCTGGACTTTGCATACAGAAACCCAGGCTCACACACACACAGAGGGAGCCTTGCTTCAGTAGCAACGTATTTATATTAATTCATAAAATTATGAAATGTAATTCTGTGCTAAAGCACAATTTCAAGGGATGTAATAAGAAATGTCACCCACTTCAGGGCCAATTTATAGATCTAATAATATCTCTTTTTTATAGTAATGGAGATATATTTGATTGTGAATATAAATTTACAAATAGTATAACATTTCAATGAAAAATCAAGGATGACGTCCTAGAAATCAGTGGGAAAATTCCCATCCACTACAATGGGGTGGATTTTACTTAGTGAAACTGCCATTTAAGCCAAAATTATTATCTGTACTTAATGTGCCAAATTCAATGTAATTCTTTGTCTCTTTGTCTCACCATAAGTTTGACATTTTCAGACTGTTGTGGAAAAACGTGTCTGAGGCACACTAGAAGGTACTTTAGTTGTAAGATCTTGCATTAATCAAGAAGTTCACGCTTATAACCTATTGCCTTAGTAAGAGACGTGACCAAAAAAATCATTGCTAAGCTCAGAGCGTGAATTAACGAAATGTCACTTTGCTCACACTGTAAAAATGGTCCCACCCCAGGGAAATGGAGGGGAACAACAGCTGAAGACTCAGAGTGCATTTGCCGAGCACTGACCATGCCGGCAGCATTGCGTGAAGCGTGGGCAGCGGCAGCGCCTGGCCCAGACAGCGATCTGTGGTTAGCCCTTGAGTCTGCCCGCTCTCGAAGGCTTCCTGGCAGGCACCGCTCTAGCGATGGCAAAATGAGGGAATGTCACCTGCAAGGGACAAATATGCTTAAGATACACTCATTGCTTCAACACCTGCAAAGAAGAGCTGGAGTTCTACTGCAGTCGAGTGAGGTGGATGCAGAAATAATGCAGGTAGAGGCAGCCCCCCTGGGGAAAACAGAAAGCTCAATAGTTCACTCTGTCTCTGCCTCTTAGGACCTGGTACCTCAGTCTCACTGCAGTCAAACTTAAGTTATCCAGCCCAGTTCAAATCCAGAATATCCTCCATATCCCAAGGAGTGCAAGGCTGAGTGTTAGCTAAAGAGCAGCCCTCCTAGCTGCTGAGATAGGTGCTTTTGTTATCATCATGGGTAAGTTTGTTAAATTGCAATGTAATGAAGAGACATTGAGGAACATGATTTTGGTACTGGGCATGAGGAAGTTTCGGATATTCCAAGCTATTCTGTGTGTCAATGATGATGTAAAGTGGTTCCTTCTGACCTGCCCCACACTTCCCACTTATGCGTGTAACGGATGAGAAAACATTGTGGAACACGTTTGCAGCAGCATTGTAGCTGGTTATTCATGTTTGGAGAACAGGGGTCAGAACATCAGCTGTTGTAAAATGGCGTTGTGCCACTGCGATAAACTGAGTTATAGCAATTTACACCAGCTGAGGACTTGGACCTAGATTTTTAGGAACATTTGATTAAATGATAACAGAGCAAAACTCTGTTTTAGGCAGTTCCACATTTTACCTGCAATGGTGACCTGTACCTGATCTATCAGAAGGAGAAAAGTGAAACAAACCAACAAAAGCAGGAGACAGTTAGTTTGATGATCCTCATGCAATTGGTTTCCAAAGCTGGACAAGTCAAGCCCATACATGTAAATAGGAATCCACTGATTTTTTCATTTCAAAAGCAGATCAGCAGAACTTGATCTTGCTTGCAAGAGCACTGCTGATATCTTTGATATGAGTAACAGCAGGATCAGGACTTTACTCATCAGAGAGCTAAATTCAGCCTTACAGCAAGTGGAAGAAGAAGTGAGAGTTGATAAGGAACTACATCTAATAATCTCAGTTTAGGTTTTATATTAATTCACTGTAGCTTCTCTTAAGTAAGCTACTAAAAACTGGTAAATCAAATTCTTCCACTAACAGCTGATGGAGGGTACCTGCTTTTTCCTATATTATATAAAAAAGCATGGAAAGAAAAATAAATAAGGAAAGAAGAACAGCTATAAATAGGTGAACAATGAAAAATTACTATGGTCAGAGATAGAAAACAAATGCCAACAGGCTCATACCTTGTACGGATAAAGGATGTTGCACATATTGTCAGTAAGCCAGCATATATAGCATATTATTCTTTTAAACATTATGGGTCAAATTCGTAAAATCCTTCACAGCTTCTTTTTGCTCAGAATATATTGTGACTTATCTAGAGTCAGTCAGAGGTAGGATTTTTCAGGATATGTCCAAGTCTGAATAATTATATTTCCATTCAAAGCTGAGGTTCATATTCTTAACTCTTATCCGAGACATATTAGCGGAGTTTACAGCTTGGTACAATGGGAAAAGAGGCCAATTTTGAGCAATTAAAACCACTAAAAACATGACATGCAATTGCTTGATGGTTACATTATAGTTATTTGCACTTGTAAAACTGCAGGTACAATTAATGAAACATGCCTAGGACATCCCCAGAAATTAGATGTATTGCTGTGATTTGATAGAGTGCTTCAATACATGTCTGAAAATAAGGAGTAGGTAAGAGAATGGTCTAAGAGGAGACGAAGAGAAGAGCTTGAGGGTGGCAAAGAGAAAATGTGATTAAGCAGGCTAATGAATGTCTGGGGAGAAAGGTGCTGTAGATGCCCTTAGTAGGTGTGATTTATAGGTGAAGATGTATCTTCTAGAAGCTCCCAGGAGAAAGGCTGATTCCTATCCTGGTAGCATGGCTTGAAAAAAGAAGGGTTTCAGCCATTTGTTACCTTGCCTTCATTGGCATTTTATCCTACATAACATTTTAGTCACACCAAAAAAGCCCCTCACCGCAACCCCTGGATGCAGTCTTTCTGTTTCACCATTAGATCCTATCCCAGTAGCACCAAAGCAACACAGCAGTATTTAGAATACCTTTCTCTGTTACCGTAAGGTCTCACAATAATCACTTTTGGTCTATAACCAGCTTCTAGAGATGTCCCCATAACTGAGTGGGGCTTCTGTCGTAAAAGATGTTCCAGAAATGAAAAGCAGTCTTCACTGAATAATTGGCTCAGCCAGCCCTTTTGCTGGCTTCTTGCTCATCCCAATACCTTTTGGCTGTTTGCTCACATGCAAACAATAGAACGCACTGTCCTGATGTGAGACAAAGGCTTCCAAAGAGATGCACTTATTCAGGCATTTTCAGGAAATAACAACATCTGAATTAAACAACTCTGCTGGATTGCAAATGCGGGAAAGCACATATAGATGTGTACAAATAGACACTTTTAGAAATGCTCTTTTGGCAAATTAATAACCTAAAGACTCCCAAAACAAAATAAACATGCAAGGACTGATTTATATAAAAACCATTTCCTTCTGATTAAAGTGTCAGTTCGGTGTAAAGAGGGCAGAACAGGGCTTTTAAAGAGAAGAAGGTGAACCCCTTACTCACAGTGCCGTGCTGCTCCTCAGCATGCAGTGACACAGGGGTTCATGCAGCTACTTTTTGGAGTAATTGCTCACATTGTAAAACAGAGGCTTACAAGCTGGGGCTTTGTAATTTGGTTATGAAATTAACTGATTTGTGCACATATTCCTGTAGATTCAAATATTTTATCAGTATGGAGTGCAAGGCATGAAGGCCATTCCTCTGCCACAGCTGTCTAAGGAGTATATGTGAGGCAAACAAAATGAAGTAAAGAAGAAATTTACATACAAAAAAATTCTGAAAAAAGGAAGGGAAACTGTCCTTGATGTTAGAGCTTGTCTTGCTTTATGCAGGAATTCTGTTGTTACTTTTGAAAATGTACAAGCAGTTCCAAAGCACATTGGCACGTGCATGAAACTGCAATACTCACTTGGCACTGCTTGTTCCCAATGCTGGCAGTGTGGCACATAGACCTCTTTAGCCTCTTCCTCTGTTGTTTTCTGCACAAGAGCCAACCATTGTGGCTACTCATGAGGCAAGGCTGGCAGCTGAAGAACCCAGATGCCAAGCTCTGGATTGTATGTCTGTTCGGTTTGTGGCTGGTCTCTTCCCTGGCATCTGCCCTGGCATTGCAGCAGGCTGTGTAACCGTCTGTGGAGTTGGGTTCAGGATTAGTCTTCTGCTGGATAGCATGCTCTTCTGGTCACTGTTTGCCTTTCGAATTACCCTTGATTATGAGGAATGTGTTTCTCTCACGCACACTCCACCCAAGACGTATGTGCTTGTGTAGTGCTGTCTGATGGCTCAAAAGGGGTGCTGCCCTTCACCGGCACAGTATGTATTCTGCTTTACATCACAGTGCGGTTAATTTGAGCCACATAAACCCAACCATCTCCTCTCAGCCAGGAAAATTTGCAAGTTGAATGTGATAACACACTTGTATGTCTTTTATGAGGACGATTCCCCCAGGCCCCAGTGAAGGCCTGAAGACTGCCATCTCTGGTTTGTGTTCGCCCACATGCCCGCAAGATCCCGTTTGGGCTCTGGCTGATTTTTAATCCACTGTAAGCATCACAGCTGAGCAATATGAGGTAGTCATTTCTCCTTTGGTGTGTTTAGTTTTGACATCCAGAAAATTTAGCAGGTGATTTAAGCAGGGAAACTTCTAGGACAATAGAAACCCTGCTAGTCTGCGCCTGAAGGGGTAAACTGTCTTTTCATGTGTTTGTTAATGTAAAGTTGTTATATCTCTTGACAACGATCCTTAATTTTTAATATATATTCTCCTGCCTTTTTTCTCTTGGACTTAAAGAATACCAGCTGACCAGAACATATCTGCCTCTGGATCAAATTTCTCTTTCGTTGCATCTGCCTGCTACTGGGGGGAGCAAGGGAAAGGTTTCCTATATTATGATCAGGCTTTTGCCACGCTAACATGACTCGCATTCGAAGTCTGATTTTCAAAGGGCATTTCTTTCCTCTAGAGTGCCTTCTACCTTATCTATGGATTGGTATAGCTCCAGGTCCCTGCATACACCTGTGCGTATGTTGAGAAAGACAGAAAAAGCTGGCTAAAAGACCTTGATGTGAAACATGTTTTGAGCCCTTCTAGATTTATGAAGTTGTGTTTATACATGCTGTGTCAGAATTTTTCTAAAAGAAAGTTTTCGTAGTGAGAAAATAAATGGATTGTTTAACAGTCCATCTGCTGATAAGCAAATCCGTAACAGGTACAAGAAGGATGTGCCTAATACAACAGTTGCAGATGCTAGGGCAGTCTGAGGGTAATGGACAACATGAGGGCTCATATACTTTTTGTAAATAGTATCTCTTACTGAGACTTCTGGGAAGACAATATGGGGCTAGAGGGACCATTGGCTTGGCCCAGTGGGGCATTTCTTATCTTCTCATGCCACCAAACAGCAGCATCACTTTAATGGTAGCTAGGAATGGAGACAATGCTGCACTGCCCGAGTTTGTTCTTTTCCTTCTGGGTACTAGCTCATACTTCAAGCACCTCATACCCCCTCATATTTCATACAGCTGGAAGTGCAGAAGTGCAGGAGGGATGCAACACACTGCAGCTGTGTGACTGATGCCCCAGGGGCACAGTTGGTATATGCACCCACCGCATCGGGAGAGGTTGTCACACCATCTATCAAAGCCTGCCACAAGCGTCGTGTCAGCTACCCAGTGAGTTCCATCACTTCCAGAGCTACTACATATTCAGTCCATCCCCAGTTTTTTCACTACAAGTTACTTCCAAACACATTTCTGTTTGGAGCTGGAACACTCTGAGAAAGGCCAGTGTCCATGTTATTCTTTCTGACCAGAGGCAAAGGAAAAGTGGCTTTTAGACAATTCATCAAATTCTGTTTGGACCAGAGAACTTTAGTGTGGTATTGTGCCAGGCTACAAAGCCAGCTTTCAGTAAGATGTCAGAAGATAATTTAAACAGAAATTGCATACTCAGAATATGATTGAACAATGCCTTTCCCAATCTTTTAAGAATTAAGAACTTCTATAAACCTCAGAAATATAACAGCATGTCTCATGAGTCATTCCCAGTGAACAAGAACCCTATTAATTTATTTTCTTGTTAGTACAAATTTTAATATTATTAAAACCAGTTCTCTTTGTTTATAGAATACATTTTGGCTATCATGAGGAAATAGAAAAATTTCAGCCTCCCAAAATTATCAATTTGTTTTAATAAGCTTCATCACAAGAACCTGTTGGTAATTTCTAACGTGTAATTTGCTTTCAGTTGGAATATGAAGTAATTAAAAAAATTTTGAAAAAAAAGTTAATTTTGTAGATCTCATTTGGATTCTACTACTACATTTGAAAACAGTTACAAATTCTGGCAGCAGTATGCACAGGTAAGTGAGTAGAAGCTTTTCCCACTTCGAAACTCACACTGCATAAAACCCTATAGACTAATGAGTCTTAAGTCTCTTGCGCAGCCTTGACTGCTAAGGTTTTTCATTCAAATCTTCTAACCTAGTGATGGCCTTTACATCTATTCTTAAGGTGTTTCATGTCTGTAGCCTGTGCAAATGACTGTAATTGGAGAACATATGCAGTTGTGCTGGCTGTCGTGGTCGTGGTGAGCCAATGTGTCACGTTGAAGAAGGTTGCGACCGGTTGGCTAGAAGTGCCCTCCTGCCCCCCACAATAGGGTAATGCTACAGCATGGTTTCAGGATACTCTGTGAAGCGCTCTGCACTGCGGTTGGGAACAGAATCAAGAGATGACTTTCTTTTTACCCACGACATGCACCACACTTATTTTATAGCCTTTTCATAACCTGCTATAAATCACCAGAGGCAGATGCTCATCATTGTTTACATCAATAAATCCCTTCTCAAAGACTGAAGAGATACATTAGTCATCAAGTCAGCATTTATTTTGAAAATACAATGTAGAGAACAAAATATGCAAACATTATCATTATTTGAAATTGTATTTGGTCAACAGATGTATGCTGGTGTTACATTTACCTGTTTTCTTTAATCACATCATTTTATAAAATGCATAATTTTGGTCTCTCATCCCTGAAGGATTTAATCAATAATGGTTGGACTGTGTTGATATTATGTAGTTAATTTTTTGGTACAAACCCCTTTAAGAATAAGTTGGCAGAAAAAAATTATTTGAAACCTCATTAAAAGGAGCAGCTAAGGTTTGGCACAAACAAATCTCAGTGTGGGAATTAATTATTTTTTACCAAATTAAAAAATATTGGTTTGTTTGTTTTAAAATGATATCAGTGCAGCAAAAAAAACCCCATACCCCCTCCCCCCCCAAATATAGCTGATCTGCTGGTTTTGATGCTTTTTTTGTGCTTATAGAACTCCTATACAGCTTCTATTTAAGATGAAATTTGGCAAGTGATTAGACCATAATATGTCTAAATGCTTTGTGTATTTTGGGGAAAAAAAAAAGAGCTGAGATAATAAAGCTCCAAAAGTTGCTGCTTCATATGTACTGCAAGTGCTTTTCAAAGAAGTTTCATAAGATTTTTAATTAGGTGGCTAAGACTATACATGGTAGACTGAAACCGTTTGGTCTGTGGGGTAAATAATGTGCATTTTAAAAACATTTATAAATACATATTTCCCCACTTGACAGTGCTATTCCAGTCCACTGAGTAAATAATGCATATTTTTTAAAATTCATAAATACATATAATATGTAAAAAAGCTGCCCAGATACCGTATGTGTGGGACCTAGAAACTTGGATGATGCTGAAACAGACACAGTCCCCGAGGATAATGATACATACTCTATAACCTCCCATGAAAGTTTTCTTTCAAAATAAAGAAAGCAAGGAAATTCTATAGACCAAATTACACTCAAGTAAGATTGAGGCTGTGAAGCAAACCTCCAGGACTCTGCAGAGTAAAAGTAAAGTTTGCCTTTGCCCTCAGATCATGCTGCTGAGGTTTTTTACTCCATTCCTTTCTTTTCCTTCTTGCTACCTTAGGAATGGCATGATTTAAGAAAAGGTCAGCATTCATGTTTCATTTCTTGAGCCCTGTGAGTTTGAATACACATGGATTATTCAGATAGAAATGTTTTATTTCTGTTCATTAGTTTTCTGGATTTGGGTATTTTTAGAATTTATTTCTTATTTAAAGGAATATAGGAGTAATCCCAAGCAGCCAGAAACCCTTGGCTTGAGGTAAGAAATTCAGAATCATGTGTCTCTAAGAAGTATAGATGAATAGGTCAGGGCTTTCACTTTTGTAGTCCTTTATACAACAAAATGCTGAAGCACACACTTAACTTTAAGTGTTTGCTTATACTCTACCCCCATTCAGCTAAAAACTTAAGCACATCCTCCAATCTACTTTAACTAGAGCGTATGTTTATATGTTTTTCTAAGTAGTGCCTAAAGTTACACCCATAAAGGAGCCCTGACTGAATCTCTATCGGCAACATTAAACGTTATTAAGGTATGTAGACCTGCTGGGAGTTGTGCTATATGGTGGTCAACAAATCTGCTCCTTCCTTCTTTGTGCATGTATTCACAGGCATGCAATAAGGTGTGCCCACTCAGAGCAAATTCTGCCCAACCTGAATGGCAGAACTTCACGTCATCCTGAATTTTATATGGTGCAGAGGAAAATGAGACCCCAAAGATAGATGGATAGCAAAATTGTCCATAAAATTATAGGGAGTGAATCTGAGAGGAAATGTTATGAATTTTAACCACTGGTTTTGTTTTTCCCCCCTCTTCTATACAGAGATCACTTTCATGTGATCTGGTTCCTTAGTGAAATTATTCCTGTGTGTATCTTTACATTATTTTCTTAGCTTCTAACTACTATATTTCTGCACAGTTTTGTATCTGCTAGCCCCAGCATTTACAGCCTACGAAAACCTCATAAATCTACTTCATTTTTCTAATAAGACATGAAAGTCCTTAATTGGCCTTAATGAAATGCACTTAAAGGGCAATAAACGTGTTTAAGCCCCTCTTTCAGGGTGAGCTACAGTACTCTCACTCTGCTCTGTTTTAGCCTTTGTGGTAATTAATCACTTATTCATATGTGGCACATCAGTAACAAGATCAAGCAACTACTGCACAATTGCATGATAATAAGCTGCTCATATATGTGTCAAGATTTAGCAATCCTTTTTAAAGCCTAATTTAAACTCATTTTACAACTAAGCAGGCTGCTTCTCTGAAGTATTTCTACCCAGTATCTTTTTTACATATTTCTGCTGAAATGCCATCTTTTTATTTTGTTTATAGAGCTCCATTTGCCTTAAATCTACTCATGGCACCAGAGTGAATTACAGCAATGTAAGAGCTTTACCATTGTATTTTTGTAAAGGCTGTATCTTTGATCCAAGACCACAGTCACCCTGACACAGAAGGAAAGGCCACAGAATTAGCATCCATTAGGATAACTTTTAAAATAAGTAATGAATTACAGTGAAGGTTTATTTTCCAGGCTGCTGAGGCTGTGTCTCCAGTGAATCTCATGCTGCTTGCCTCCAGCAGTGGGAAAGAGAACAATCTGGGTGAGGGAACCCAAAGTTCTTTCCTAGGAGTCAGATCTTTGACTCCTGGCAATGAACCCGCTCCTAAAATCTGAACTCTGATTTCTGTTTGCTGTAGTTTCCAGAATTTCCTTCTTCAGACACAGAGCAATGTATATATAAGAATCTGAGTTCAAGTAATGTTGACAAAAGCTGATGTCTCCTAATGATCACCTGGCCTGAGATGAAAAATAGCAATGTCCAAAATGTCCATGAGAAAGATGTGCGCTTTTACCAGCCAGGTGTTGTACCCCACAGTGACATATTCATAGTAAGTGACCTGAGCATTTATGTTTGGTTTTCAAATGAACAAAGGGTCAGGTTAGTGCTTACTACATACAAAAACAACCAGTGAAAAATGGGAAAAGTATGGGCATGTTGTTCATTGGATTATGTCAGGTGGAGCAGTTGTTAAAAACTTTAGTTTAGTTTTGGAGGTCTGGAGCCTATTTTGTATGAACTTACTTTGCAACAGCAGTCCATAAAGCCTGAAAAACCATATTCAGATTTCTAATGCGTATTTTACGTCTTGCAGTCATTCCCAGTTTTTCAGAAGTGTCCATTGTTGTATTCTATCTACAAGAAGTGGTTTGTGTTTCTTCTTTTCTGCAGGCACTTACAGAGACCAGTGCAGGGGCACTTTAAAATAATTTCTTATTCCAGCTCCCCACAGTAACCTGGATATGGAAAAAAACCCGTAGGTAGTTATCTGTGCATGCGCCTGTGGGAATGTGTGTGTCGGCTGTGGTAAAGTTGTCAGTAAATGTAGAGACATGCCCTATATTCTGGCAGCTCGAGATTGGCACCCATGTATATTTTCTATTTTGGACTCAATATTAGTGTAGGGAGACAGGGGAAGGAAGAATACAAGCCCTTTTCCTAGTCATGCTCCCCATGCAAAGAAAATGGACAGATACTTCTGTATTGAGGAGCCTGTGGGAGATGCTCTGGTTGAGGAAACTGTTTCTAAAGGGGATAGTACCATACTTTGAGGAAAGTCTGTCACAAGCCAGGTGGAACAGATCTTTTTCTATAAAAGCAGCTTATGTTACCTATTGCTGATCACTTAAAACTCAGAACGCAGCAGGTTCTCATCAGTCTCAAAATACCCTCATACCTAGAGTTAGGCAATTGGAGGAAACAGCCAGAGTGGAAGAATGGAACAACTAAAACCCCATTAAAGTTTAAACTCTTTTCAAAAGTGGAGGATAACTAGGGAAGGTTTTAACAGTTCTTCAATCTGTAGCTGCAAGCAATTGGGACCAACAGGAAAGAAGGCAGTCGGGAGACTTATTCCAACAGTCACTCATTCCGCAATAGTTGATATTGTCAGTACATTGCTAGCTCAGGTAGAGGAAGCTAAGCTATACAGAAATATGAGGATTCTGCATGGCAATTAAAAATGTAATGGAAAAGCATTTAACAGAGAATATAAAAAAGAAGGTGGAAACTGTGAAGAGTTTTGGACTGGACTAAATCTGAAGACTCCATTTCAATTCTCAAGGCACTCAGTCTCTCTGATAAGAAACCAGATTGTGCCTGCAAACTGGGACAAGATACTTTGAGGGATGTTATGGGAATTCCTAAAATTAACCCTTGACAAAGCTATTTAAACTTGTCAAGGACAGGAAGCCACCCAGTCCTAATAGATTACGAGAAGCTTATAGGAGGCGACTGGTGCTGTGAGGTGCTGGACGGGGTGCAGAATGTAAAATGCTACCTCAGAAAGCAAGGCAGATGGGGACAGGGAGGAAAAAGCTGCTAGAAATAACCCCATTACCCACTTTAAGGAATAATTCTCAGCAATAGATGTGGGGTTCTTTTAAACAATCAGGAAGACAATTCCTAAGGTGTTTCAGAAATGTGTATTTAAAAGAATACAGGAATGTCATTTAAAGATTGGAAAAATCTCAGAGGATGACTAGAGCATTTTACACTGGGCTCTTGTTATTGCTACAGTATGCCTTGGACGCCAAAAGTGTAAAAGGGTTAAAAAAGCGATTGTGCTACCAGTCATCAGTTGCAACCTCTGGTTCAAGATGCCCTTAAACGAGCATCTGACAGAAGCCAGCAAGGTATAGCAGGGAATCAATCAATTCATGCCATCTCTCATCCTCTTTCTTTTAACACCCAGTTCTAGTCAGTGCTGGAGACTGGATATTGGGAAAGATGGACCTTTGATATGACCTTGTATAATGACCTTATACTAAACTGAGAAAGCTGTAAAAGTTCTTCCCATGCCAAAATGTAGTCCAAGTCAAAAGAGAAAAAAAAAAAAGATACTGGTGGCACAGGGAAAATTGGCATTAATTTCTTTATTTTGGCTGGAAAGAATTCCTGTACTTGTCTTTGACTGTTACTTTTATTGTTATTACTTCTGCAGGATATTCTACTAGAGAGAGAATGGTGACTGCATATCAAATCTATACACTTCAAACACAGTTCATAAATCCCTGGTGCTGGATATAGGATAGTTGACAGGAATTTACACTGCTCAAGCTTTGAAATAAGGTTCTAGATGCATCACTACTGATCCTATTATCCAGCAGATTGCTAGAAAACCACAACTAAAATACTAAAAAGTCTCAATTTATGAAGGCTGTAGTCAATCTCATCTCTATTTAGCAGTCAGATTACAGAGCAGCACTAATGAATCAAGCATGGGTTATCAACTGCTACCTTTTTGTTCAGCTGAAAACTGGAAACTGGGATACCTACATTGTTAGAAAGTAATGTCAGAATCCCCAAGGACTTGCAGAAATAAAAAGGGACAGATAAAGCAAAATAGGATTACTTGGAACTTGGGAATTTCCACCATGTCATGAAAATGATGCTATGTGTAGCTACAACATAAGAGGCAGAACTAGCAGTGGTGTCACAAAAAGAAGCCTCAGGGTTGCAGATCTGACGTGCTTTTTTAGTTTTTCATCCCTGAGGAATATATAGTAGGGATGAATTGATAGCTAATGGCCTTAGTGCTGTCTATCAGCAATGCTGCTGATACGGTTACCTGCACATTACCTATGGGTCTGCAGAACAGCATAGGGCCACTGGTGCAATCTGGTGCATCTTTTCTTAGATTCTTACATCCTTAAAGAATTGACTTTAAAAATGTCAAGTTCTGCATTATGTTGATTATTCATTGTTGTTATTGTCACTTCTAGTGGAGAAACGAAGATCTCTACTTTTTAAGAGATTTGAGACAGATGAAATAGTTGATAGATGCTCATGCTATATGCTACCTAACCAGGACTCAGGTGCAGAGCAAACAGTGCAAGAAAGACAAGGAGCCTGGTCCTCTCTGTGGCTGCCTAAAGAGTAGGCAACACGTGCCAGGAGAATGAGCTGTACATTTGTGTTTCTGAGTGAGCACCTTGCTCTTATTTGGAAATGTGAGCAAGTGCACAAACTCCTGCCATTAGAAAGCTGGCACAATGCGGTTGTAGCAGGTTACATGGATGCAGACCAAAAACCTTGCACAGTTCACCAGGTAGTGAACTGAAATGAATGGAGGGAAAAGATCTGTGTAGAAAAATGGGCTTTGGGCTGGATTCCTGTGAATGAGGAGAAGATTTCTGCTCAGGATTGGAAGCAGAATTTTCAGGGGAGTGGCTGATGTGCTCCTCTTTAAAGCCATGCAGAAGTCTAAGTTAATTTACTTTCTGAAGATCCACCATCTCTTTAGACTGGCTTGGTAAGGCTGCTGTTACTTATTTGCTAACATGATCCTCAATCTATCCATTTGTTCCCTAGGAGAGTGCTCTCCATCAAGGGGAAGAATGCTGCTGCTTCTCTAGGTGCAAAGTAAGGGGAGGGGAAAAGACGATGTGGTGGGGCAGTCTGCTGCAAATGAGAAAATGAGAGGGTGTCTTGAGAGACTCAGGGGTCCTACAGTAGGTTTCTATGGTGCATATTTACTTTCTGGTGTTTAGCATAAAGGTGATACCATGTAGGTCAGTCTCCAGGCTCTGATTATAGCCAGGAGTGGAAACATAATGAAGGCAAGTAGAGAATGGAAACTTGGTCTCAGGTTTAGGGACTTTTTGAGAAGATTGCATCTCCATGATGGACTTTTCTTCAATTAAATTTCCATTTGGTTTTTTGAACTACGTAATGGTTTTCTCATTACATTCTACAGTGTAATTAAGCATGGAAAAGTATGTCCCCTTTTCTGTTTTACAGCCTCTGCTTGATAGAGTCATTCAGTGCCTTCTAGTTCAGATGATATGAGACAGTGAATGACCTTTCCCTATTCACCTTTCCTACACTGCTCGTGATTGTGTGTTGCTCTTCCTCTCAGACATTTCTTTTTCCAAGCTGAAAACTTCTACTCTATCTAATTGCTCCTCATATGGCACTCACTCCACACCTCTGATTGGCTTTGTCACCATCCACAATGCCTTTTCTGAATCTATTGTAACCTTTTCGAGGTGGCTGATTAAAATACTCAATACATGCTGTATTTGAAATTATAGGAGAACCAGGCAGCAGCAGAATAATGTTCCCATTTTCTTCTCTATTTCTTTCCTAATAGTTTCTAATATTTTACTGGGCTTTTTGAGTGTTGCTGAATGTTGAACAGACATTTTTAAAGTATTATTCAAAATGGCTCCAAGAAATCTTTCCCAGTATTAATACTAGTGAACTATGCTTCTGTCTGCATAGTTAAGATATTTTCTTCTGCTTGTTCATGACTTTGAGTGGGTCAGTGCTTAATTTCACTGCTACTGTGCTGTGCAGTCCCTCAGTATTGTAAGATTCTTCTGTAACTCTTTGGTCAGTTTTAGTTTTGAGGATCCTGAAAAACTTTGTGTCATCAGGAAACTTTCTCAGCCTCACCACTCACTTCCTGTTCCACATTATTTATAATGTGTGGAAGCATACAGGTCTGTGCATGGTTCCCTGTGGAGCTTGTAACCTTCCTCTAACAGGAAAACTCCACTTTATTTTAACTCTTTGTTTCCTGTCTTTTAACCAATTATTAAGTCATCAGAAAACTTTAAGACTTATTCTCCATTGATTTAATGTCTTTAAAAGCTTTTGGTGAAGGATCTTGCCAAACCTTAGTCTTTCAATCAAAAAATACTTTCTCAGCTGGATCACTCTCACTATTGTTAACACTTTCACAACATTTTAATGGATTTGTGAGGTGTGATTTCCCTCTGCAGAAGCTATCCCAATATATCATATTTATTTACACCTCTACTGCCCATGTTCCTTATTATTTATTGACCCTAATGACATCAGACTTATGAAGCTGTAGTTATCTGAAGCTTCCCCTGGGAAACTTTTCAAAAATCCATCAAAGTTGTCATTTTTCATTGCCTGATATGAGGAATGAGTTACCTGTAAATTCAGAAACATCCTTTAGAACTGTGACTTTATGAAACTTGACAGAGTTTATCCTATTTTCTATTTTCCTCAATTTCTTCTGTTTGAAGGATACAGATATATATTTTTTTAGCTCCCAAACTTCTCTTATACTTCATGGCTTAAGCCAAACCAGCTTTCTTGTATTTTTAAAATCTTTTTTGATAGGTGATTCATGTATTTTCTAAAGTTAGTGCCATAAGACCTGAAATATTTTGCCATTTTAGCCGCTCCTTTTAAATTTTTTTTTCAGTGTAATCTTTGTCTTTATTTGTATCCTATGTTGTAACTGGAAAGAACCCACAGTCTATTATTTTCTAAAGTCTCATGATCTGTAAACAAGTCTCATGATTGTGCAGAGAGTTTCATTACAGGGTTCCAGCTAATGGAATAATGACATTGCTCTGTCTGTGTATCAGTAGCATCCTAATGACCTATGAGCTTGCTGCCAGTTTCAAACAAATTTGATAGGAGAGTAGATCTGAAATATTATTGCATTTCTGAAGTTTCATGGAAATTGTCTGGGTACTGGAGAGGGACCTCAGCTGAATGACTGCACTGAAAATAAAAAAAGGTAAAACTCATGCATTATTCTGTTTGTCAGCAGATGGATATGTAGACAGAGAACTACAGCAAGTGCTGTCTCTTGCCTGATAGAAAATGTCCCAGGGGACATAAGGGAATCTAAGATTCTGGTGCTGGGCAAAGTTTTTAGAAAAGGAAGACAGAGACATGTATAAAACCTGGTTTCATTAGTTCTTCAGCTTGTGAAGTCAATTTTTTAAAGGTTTGAGTTGACAGTGTGATTAAGATGTGGGTCTAAATTATGGCTCTCTCCAAGAATATTCTTTAAAGAGGGAAGACTAAAAGTCTACTTGCTGTGACTCCCTACACTACTATACTTATCAGGTGAGGCAGCTAGTTCTTCACCCCCTGCAGTAAAACAGCCTTAGAAACCTAGTCCAAAGGTATCTAGTCTTTTGAACTCTGCACCTCTGCACCCCAAGGGGGTGCATGAGAAACAGCAGATGCCTGTATGGTCATCTCTGGACACCCCCATGGTTTGCTTGTCCAGTCTCTGGCCTCTTCCAGCTCATGGGTGCCGAGACAGGCAAGGAAGACTTAAGCTGAGCCTGACAGCAAAATACTGCAGTGCAGAGGGGGATTAGACTTCCATGCAGCAGCTGCCTATCTGCTGGGAGGGACCCCTTTGATTTGGGGTGCCCCCCATGCAGCAGTGAGGGTGCTCAGACAGTATCAACAGTCAGTATCGACCAGGCGAGCTCATCTAGCTCGAATGTCTGCTCTGAGCTGTAGTTCTTCTCCTCACTCACTTACATGCTGCTTAATCCCATGCAGGATCACCCTGCTAATTTGGAATAATTAAAAAAAAATCAACAGAACCAAACAACTTGATAATATGTGCTAAGGAGAGCTGGCACAATTTGCTTGTCTGTAGCACTTAAAAATGAAACGCTCCATCAGCAGGCTTCCTCAGTGCCATTCAAGGTGATGTAAACATGTACCAAAAATCTGAATAAAGTCATATTTCTAACAGTGCAGGCAAAAATTCTGACCTAGTTTAATCAGTCACTGTGCTTTTCTGGTTGTTCTGATTTGTTGTTCATTTACGTTGGGCAGCTGGACAATAGGATTTTGCATGGGCCACAAACAATGAAATAAAACAGCAAGATGTACTGTATTTTACTGAAACATAATATAAAGGGCAGCAGGGGACTAGTCAAAGCCCAATATTCTGAGACTGTAATTTTTTATCACTACTTTATTTCCTAAACCAAAATGTTTTTGAGTATAAATATTGGATGAAAGCAAAGCTGCACCACGTTTGCTGTCATGGAGGCAAGACCTAAGCCTACTTTTTATTAGAATTAAATTAATATGGCATAAGTAGTTTTATAGTTTTAACATTTTATTATTATTTATGTTCTAACTGCTCTGCATAAATAGAACTGTTCCTTGCTTCTTTTTGTTTTTACTACTAATAAAAAGTAATAGGCATAATAATTCAGGGACTGTTTGCATTTCCAGGCACTTTTGTTCTGTCATGTTTACCTACTTGAGGAGACATACCGAAAACCAGACTGCAAGAAGCTTTAACACAAAATATAGCAGCCACTTTTCAACCAAACTATGTATCTGGGAGTGGGAGGAGCCTAAACCAAATACTTACAATTAGGATTATTGATGAAAGGACTTTCCAATAAAAAGAAGATTGAGAAAGTAGATGTGTGCAGAAATCTACAAGGACTGCTTTTCAGTTTTATTCAGTGCATTACAGTAATTACATTACAGTTATATTAACAGACATATTTCCCTAATTATCAGTTGATTTCCCAGGCTACTCAAAAATGTGCAGAAAAATAATGCTACTTGTGATGGACATGAAGGTAATTTTTAGCAGTGACAACTTGTTGCACTTCATTCCATAATAAAAGGAGTTTTTAAGAAGTATGGAAGAATGTCATCAGCCCCAGAGCCAAGAAGCTGAGAATCTCAAACAATGATCAAAAAACGCATGAAGTCGGATTGTGCTTCCAGGGTAGATTTCCTCTGCTAATGTGTCAGAGGAGGTGGTGTAGGAGCAGGACTTGTACATTTTAAGGTATATTTAGGAGTACAGCCTGGAATGTATAGCAGGAAATAAGTGACTTTCTGTAACTCATAGAAGTTTTTCCTTGGACTTCCCTGGAACCAGGAATGCACCCAGTATGTATTGTACTGCTGATAGATTTATGTAAAGTAGCCTACATGTAACCTCTTTCTAGTTAACCCTTAAAGTCAGTGTTAGGCAATGTGGCCTTTTCACAAACACCGACTTTAGAGACAATAGCCTTCCTAGGCTCTTCCTGTCGCCAGTGCCTCCTTTGAACACTTCAGAGCCCTACAAGGTTTAAAACTCCCTGCCCTGACTCAGTCTCTAAAGTCTTACTCTCCTCATTGATTCTTTGGGGAAATTAAACAGATTGGGCTTCCTTAGCTAAAGGCAGCTTTTTTGAAAACCTCTCAAAACCTTTAATCAGTGACTGCTTAATGTGGAGTGATTCCACTTATCCATAACATGATACCACTTCAGAAGTTTTTTGTACAGTGTCCTCAAACACAAATCGTCTTGCATTTGTGGGACCCTAATATCTCTTGCCAAGTAAATTACACAAATTACATTAGCAGAGTATGTGATGTCACTATTTATATGTACTACCTTCAGATTTTCCTCTGTTCCTGTAAAGGGCATAGTCTTCCTTTCATACTCATGTGGTTTATGGGTCACAAACAGGAGGGAGTGAAGTGTGTTTTTAGTGATTATTAGGCATATTGAGTACAATGGGTTACGTCTTTATCACTGCCAGTTCTGGTCCCCTTCATTCCACTAATACCACAAAAGGCAATTGAATCATGTCTAGTGACTTCAAAGTGCTTTGCGTAAAGTTTATAGAGGCATATAGTTTATATAGGTTTGCATAGCTTATTAGCAAACCTAAGGATCAAATTCAGCTATTGACTAAACAAGCACAAGCTCCTTGACTTTGACTTCTTACATGGGATGAGTTTGAAGCTGTTGAAGCCTGCTTCTGTTTTCACTTACATTAGTATAGCAAACACCACCCCAGAAGCCAGTAGAATTGCTATACAGGCATATATTTACTAAAAGTTAGAAGAAAATTAGGCCCTAAGTCTCCTTTGCCTGAGTCATGTTTTAGTCATTGATCATTTTATCCTCAATTTGGGATGAGCCTCAGTGAAATTTTGCACAGTCCTATCGTGTTTGCAATCTAAAAAGAGGTTAAGGAAATAGCCACACTGGGAGGAGTGACAATATGCAAATGCCTTTGCAAAGCACATTCATCCTCAGCAGAGTTGTAACATGTCCCATGGTTCTCATTAAGGGTTCTTTGCTAAATCTTTTTGTTTTTCCTGTCTTACTGGCAAATGTTTACTATTCCCAGATACTTACTGTATTTAGCATCAAACTGTAGCTGGAATCACAGACAGCTGCTGAAAATGTTGGTGAGCAAGGAAAAAACTGCAAACAAACAAAAGCTGAAGGTGGGAACTGGGCAGGAATTCTCACACCCAGCATGGTCAAAGACTAGGGAATGGGTTATGCTTTTCTCCACAGCACTGCTCTCTCACAATCTGCACAGTCCTCATTTAAAAAAATGTAATATTCTCTGCAGTTCTCCAAAACCGATCATAATTTAAACACGCACCCTCTCACAGCATTTGGAAAATGAGTGCTGCTATTATTAATTATATACACTGACATAGGAACTCCCTGTCCTTCCCAAAGCATCCCAACCACAGGGTGTCCGAAATGTTACTGCTGAGTTCACCTGGGCTGCTGGAGCCACTCAGAGCAAAATGTCTGCTTCTTTAGGACAAGCAGGTGTCTCACAGAATCCAGATGTCCTGCAACACAGAGCAAGGCATCCAAACCCAGCTCTCTCCCTTGTACCACCATGCCTGAGACAGTGTTTCATTTTCTCAGTAGAGGAAAATCCTGTGGCACCTCAGAAACTGTGATGTGAAATGCTGACTTCTGATATCAATTGCTGCCAATATGTTTAATCCTCAAGTTTTGTGAACTGGTCACTGAAGAGTCAAACTCTGGCACAGAAGCCTTGGTATGATTTTTTAAACTGTAGTCCAAGAGCAGAGTATGTGCGCCTGGGAAGTGTGGGCTATGCCATAGCAAGTCTGCATGTAAAAGAAAAAAAAAGTAGTGAGGGTAACCCTGTGTTTAAACTTTGTATTGGAGATTCGAAACAGCTTTCAGCAAGATCTAAAAAGTGGGAAAGACGCTCCCAACCTCTGAGGGAGTCTTTAAATTGACTTCAATAGATTCTGGATCAGGAGATACATACCAGTTCGAAAATGCAAATGCTGGGCTGATATATCCTATTAAAATACTCCTGGCTCAATTACTCATCTCTCTGTTATAAATTAATTGACTTTGCCTTATCCTGTTCCCAAAAGGGAAAGTTTCCATCTGTTTGCACTGTAAAGTTATTGATCTGCATGGTGGCTGTGTCGGAGTCCTTGGAGACATTTTGAAGAAGACAGGGGAATCAAGCGCTGCAGCACGAGTTATTGCAAATTCACATTGGGTCAAATTTTGCTCACAGTCTGTTGAGGCCTGAGCAGTCTGCAGAGCTCAGAGATACAGCAACATTTGGACGGTAGATAAGAAAGGTTTGACTATGGGGGTGGGTTTTTGCAAGTGCAGCAGATCTAATTTTAAGGTCAGAACCCCCAGGTGTCCTTCCTCCTTGCAACGGACACGTATGTGGTTCGGAGAGAAAATATGTTGGCTGGCTCAGCGTGAAATAAACTGCCACACACTGATGTGGGTTTCCTTTATGTGAAGTCTGTGGAACCAGTTACAGCTCAGACCAAATGCAGCCGCTTCTCAGTAAATTGTTTATGCTCCATTTCTAGTGGTTCTCCTGCTAGTAGAGATTGTTCGGCAACCAAATAGTAGGCTTAATCCACCCGGTTGGGAAGAGCAGAGTTATGCTGAGGACAAATTTGGCCCCATGTGTCCATGTTGGAGCTGTTGGCTCTTTTGAATGTTTTATTTCTCAGTTTTTCTGTTGGCTTTTGCCTCTTTCATTCGATAAACCTCTCTCCTTCCATCTGGAATTCCACCTTCTGTGTCCAAATCTCATCTGTCTAACTTTTCTAAACTTTACGAAATAAAGATGAAATGTATATAAGCCAGAAATGAAATGCTGGCCCCACTGAAGGAGGTAGAAAAACTGAGGCTGATTGAATGGATTCAGACTTTTACTTTCAGTATTTTCAAGTTGAGCACTTCAGGGACTCTGGCATCCAGGAAATGCTGCTAACATTGAAATAATTTTGCTTTTTTTGACTATCTGATTTTCTTCCTGGTCTGTGCCTATTTGCAGAAGAATATGGAAGACTCTTTTTCCCCAGACCATGATCTTTACCCCTGCAAAACATGATAAGCAATATCCAGTAACATTATTATATAACTCTTACATTATATTTTTGTCTAAAAGTGTCAAAGTATAGGGCACAGGTAGCTGAAGAGTATCATTTCTGTTCTAGGGAAGACAGAGACTCGGTGCTGTATATTTCTTGCTCCACGCCACGTGCATTGAACTATGGAGGAAGAGCAAATTGTGAGTCCACTGTTCCAAACAAAATTGCCTCTATACACATAACTGTAGATGAGAAGGATGTAAGCAGGTACTTGCCTGGTTTATTTAAATGCCTCTATGCCAGGCACTGGCAAAGGCACTCTATTTCCCATCTTATGACTTGCATACTCACTAATTTTAAAATTTACTATATGCAGGTACTCAAGCATGTAAGCTTAAAATTCTCTTTCTGGGAGCGTTCATGTGAATGAGGCAAGTACTTGAATGTTTGTGGGAAATGAAGGCAAAAGAGGCATAAGCGAATATTTATGGAAATTGATTGTGATATGCACCCCATTCTGTTGGACTAATCAGCACGAGATTGACTTTGTTAATGTAAGGCAGCTTGTCCCCATCCCTGTGTGGAGGCATTAACAGTGGGTTGCGGAGAGGCCACTTGCCTTCCAGCTCCAGGACAAGGACCAGGAACAATCGCTCCGAGGAGAGCAATTGCCGCCCTTTGTGCATTCCTGTGACTGCACGTTGCTACCCAGGTCTAGGTGAGAGCCCAAGGGATGGGATAGTCTAATACCCTCTGTTTAATACAATAGCTTCTTTTGAAAACAAGATCATATATTTATTTCCTCATCATATGACTGGGAAAAAAAAATGATAAAGCAGACAAGAATACTCTCATTTATTAGGCTTAGGGAGCTCTGATGTTCAAGCTTGGTTCTTGTGGGAACTGAAGATAAGAGAAAAAGCTCCCCACTGCCAGATATAACCTCTGCAGCAGGATCTTTAGAAAAAAAAAGAAGTACATCTGAAAATGTTTTCCTTTGTACTGTTGGGTTTTTTATGTTCCTAGGGACCAGCTACATGGATCTGGGAATTATATGATAAACTTTGGATTTATGCCGTCAGTTCCTATGCCTCTTATTTTTATACTTGCTTAGATTCTCATCTCAGTGCATTGCTACTTTTCACAGTACATTTAAAAAATCAACTTATACATGCATGGGTTTGATATATATGTCATACCCTAAGGACCACAATCTGGCCAAGAGATTAAATTTTAACAATTAAAAGGAAGGAAGAAAGGAATAAAATTATTACCACATTTTAATTTTTCTTTTGGTGAACTTTATATATTGGGTAAATAGTGCTCTTCCAAAGTATGACAGGTATCTACTTGTGCCAAAACAGCCTTGAAAATGTGTGGTCTAATGTTCCCCGGATTGCACATCAAAATGTGACCTAAACCAAAAAGAATGGTGGAATTGGTTTGGCATCCACTGAAGATCTTTGAAGCAGGGAGAGAGCAGGCATACTGCTGTCCAGAGAAGGGAAGAGCACCACTGAAAGAATGAAAAAGGATTTAGAAAAGTGTTTTCTAAATATAACTTGATTTTTAAAGATTCTTAAGGAATCAGGAGAGATCTTTCCTGATTCTTTAAGAAACGGGTGTGTTGCAGTCAAGCCAGGCATGAAAAACAAAGACAAGCTGCTATCAGTTTTGTTATGTTAACAGACTAAGTACAATAGTATTTAAGACAAACATTTTATAAATGCATCACTACCACAGTACATTGTGCTCATGAATTTACAGTTCATTATATGGAAAAAAAAATTAGATTATGCACAACCTCTTGGAGGGCATATGTTACCTAAGTACTAGGAAAGATTGCTGTAGGATACTCTATCATGTTCTAGCTCCTGGTTCTGAGCATTATGCTAACAGACACATCTCTATGCTACAGTGAGTAAGCGTTAGGAACTGCCTCTTGATTCAAAAAGAGCAAGTTCGGGTCCTGCAAAAGGTTGGCAGAATGTAGCCAAAAGTATGTACAAATGCAACCAGCAAAACAAGGTGTCTTAAGAAAGGTGAATTCCCTGTAGTCTTCTGGCAAGCCTGGGTGGGAGGCCTGGTTGTACTCTTCTCTTGGTGGTCTGTGTTTTTAAATATATATAAAGCAATCATCTTCTCCAAATATTTTGAGGTGTACCTTTTGGTTCATGAAATATAGGCTAAATACAGATATCTTCTTGTTCAGAGTTAGCCAAATATATGTACCAGGAACTGATTTTCTTCAGCTGCCTAATGCCACGTTGTAAAAGATTTCAGCTAAATACAGAAAAATTCTCTCATAATTAATTCTGAAATATTTTGGACATACATATAATTTAGGGAAAAGTATTTTTTACTACAGCTCCTATCATAAACGAACAATGATGCTCACACTGCTGCCCCAGGAAAAATATATTTCACTCTCATGGGCTTTCATTGAATAAAGAGATTTTGAACTGAGCTCCTTAAAATATCAATGCTCTATATTACTCCCCAGATACAGATATAAATCTTTATAATAGTGCACTTTACAAGCAGCACTCCTGAGTCTTTTTTGATTGGTAATCACAGTGTTTCCTTATTAATACAGTAAAAAATGTAAAAGACATAAACATTTTGCAATCTATCTGTTCTTTCTGTATGGATATACATCAGCTTCTGCTTTAAGCAGTCCTAATGTTTCACCCATCATATTTTTTATGGGTTTATATGGGAAGGAAACTGTACCAGAAAACTGAATTCAATGACAGCCATTCTGTGAGTAAATCCAGTTATCTTTGGTATTCTGGATATAATAAAAATGTACAAAAGTTAAATTTCTGCATCATCACAGAGTTATGTTGACTATTTTTAATGTCAGTAAGGAAACAGAGTTCCAACCAACAGTTTTTTTCCCCCAATACTGCCTGATTTCAGGTTATGCTTTCACTAAAACAGCTTGTTTAAAACTCTGACACTGTATTCTTGCTAATCCTGATACTAAAATGCCTGATCAAAATGTAGAAATATGCAGGAGTAAAAACTAATCTACAGTTTGGATAAAACATAAAAGTCCAGATACTCCTAATATTTTTAAGCCTCATAATTCTTCCATACCCTTGTGCCACAGCTTTGCTGAAACCTATGAAGACCTAACTGTTTACCCCCCAGTTACCCAGAGGTAATATGTCTTTCCCTCACCTTGATTAATGTTATGTTCATATTTGGTGGGGAGCTATGAATATGTAGGCTCCCATAACTTGGCATGAATTCTGGTAAGCCCATGTCCTTCCCACTAGCAACTTGTATTTCTATAAGAATTCAGCCACATTTGGCAAACCCTCATTCCTTCCCTTCTTTTTGCACGTCTGGACAACATTTTTAGTAAATTGTCTCTTTTCTTTTGGGAAGGCAGAGCAACAGGGGTTTTTTTTGTGTGGAAGGTGCAGAGGGATTAAGAGGTCTTTCTTACACTCTCTGTTGCATCCTGAGGTAAATGCTTTGAAACTCCAAGAACTGGGTGTCTTTAGAGTAAAACACAGTTTTGGCAGTGTTGGGTAATGATATGATTCCCACTTCAGAACATTCTTTTGGCTTTATAGCTATTCACCATTTGCCAGCTGTCATTACCTGTTAGTCACCTACAATGAAGACAAATGGAAAGTAAGTCTGTTTCTTAGACTCTAGGCAAAGTTAAAGCAAAGCCTGAATTCACCATTGCTATCTGTTACTATCAATAAGACCCTTCCCTAATGCTGATGGAACCTGAGCATGTCTGGAACAGGTCAGTCACTGGTCTACAAGTACCATGGAGAAGCTAAACCCACCATATTCCAGAAAGTATTTGTGAAGTAGTGTATGCTAACCCTCTGGAACATGAGTAGCAAATACAAGACAGACTTCTTTCCACTATATGGCATTAGGAGCATCTTCTCTGGATTTTCATAGAATAACCCCTAGTTAGCCCAGCAAGACTCTTTTGAGGCCATTACGTGAATCTGTATAAAATCTTTGTGGGGATGAATGGAGAGGTCAATAGCAAAGATGAATTCTGTAGTCCTGTATTTTTAGACTTCCATGAAATTGTAGATACTTTACAAAGACTGTGTTTATAGCTCAGATGTGTAATTTCTAAGGTAACCCTGGGAGCTAACTTGCTGCTTAGTCTTAGGGATAATGATAAAAAGTTAATCAGGATTTTGACCCCATCTCATAGGCCATTTCATAAGAATGCCATGGAAACATAGTTTGGCTGAAGCTATACAGCAATACAAAAGCTGGCTGGGTGACCACATGCAGGTCATTGAGAGGAGGATTTCCTGTCAAAATGCAAAACTATGTTGATTAGGATTTTGCAGGGATTGTGGCTACCTTTTAGTTCTAGTCCAGTGTGATATGTTAGGAACCTTATGGGAAATGTATGCCTGTAATATATTCAGGGGATATGAAGCTGGAGGGACTGCAAGGGTGCTGAAAGACAGGATTAGTATTCAAAATTATTTTGACAAATTGGAGTTATGGCCTGAAAAAAATGGATGAAAGATCAAATGCTACAAAAACCCAGGTATATCAGGTGACCAAATACAGGACAGGAAAGTTGGCGAGGATCAGTTTTTCAGGATTAGTTTTGAGGTTAGTGTGGATTACAAACTGAACATAAATCATGTTGCTGTGGGAGAGACAAGTTTCATGATGGGATTTATAAACAGGAGAGCAGTCTATCATACAGAAGTAATCCTTGTACTCTGGTCAGGAGTGGTAAAACCTAGCTGAATTGCTAGGTCCATTTTTTTAGACTTCCAGATAAGAGCTGGATCATACAGAAACAGTTCAGAGAAGGGATGTGAGAATGATGAATGTTCTGGAAACTGTCTTCCATGAAGTACTAAAATATCATTTGTAGAGTTTGGTGACGATACATAGCTGGAGAGAAAGCTAAGTACTAAAACATAATTTGTAGAGTTTGGTGACGATACATAGCTGGAGAGAAAGCTAAGCCACTGAGGTGTAACATTTTCTGGTTCTGTGTAGGAAGTTCACACCTGCAGTACTGTTTGCAGTTTAGAGCAGTCTTGTGAGAAGCAGGTCTTCCTAGTCACCTATGCACTGGCCATGCATTCCACAGACAATAGTAAATATGCAATCCTGAGGCTTCCTAAAGTGTCACACATAGATTTCCTGATTAATAGACATAAATCTTACACTTTCTTATATATCATTATTATTAAGGTTTATTTACAGAGTTCCTTGGGTGGCTCTGGCACTCCATAGATATAATTAAGATATGTACTCTGGCTCTATTTCTCTGCAACATAAGCAACAAAGCTACAGATTACATTGGAGTTTTTAGGAACTATGATATCTGCTTAGCCAAAGTAATTCTTATTCCAATACTAAGTGCCTCAGTGTGGTAATAGCCCAAAAAGGACTCTCAGTGCAATGTGTCTGGGGAATAATGTGAGCAGTAGAAAGGGGCTGTGCTGAAGACTGACAAAGGTAAAACAAGTGACACATTAATTGGCTGGGATGCACTGCAACACAGCAGAACATAATAGGAAAACTGGGAAGGTACAATGCTGCAGAAGTCTTGAAAATCAATTGGACCATAGAAGTGATTTAGTTCCTCCTTTTGTCTAACATGGAAGAAGTATATCTAGACCATTCCCAGTTATGTCATTTATTCTTAAAAACCTCCCTCCCTTGCTGAAGGTTCCACATAGTTCTCAGTTTCCAGAGCTGGAAAATTTTCCTTATACATACACATATATATATATATATACACAAACATGAATTCTCTGCTGAAAAATAAGCCAACTGCCAATTTGCCAATTGCTTCTTCTCATGCCATTAGTGGTTCCTTTGTTACCACACCAGAGTGGGATAGTTAGGGTGTATTATAGTTTTCTTTCTAATTCCGCTATTCCTGTTATATCTCATTTTCTAAACATCTTGCTGTTCCTGCTGCACTTCTCTTCAGTCTCTTCAACTTGCCTACATCTTTCGTACAGTATGACACTGAGAGCTGACACAGAAGTACCGCTGAGCTTGCTAGCAATGAGGAGAGTGAGACAATTTCTTCCCATGTCTTACACAGGATGTTCTGGTTAACACAGGTCAGAATGAGATCTGTCATTTTTTTGGTAACAGCATTACACCACTGGCTGAGATTTAGTTACTCTGCTGTCTTCCATGACACCAGGCCCTTGCCTATGCCACTAGCTCCTGACTATTTAAGCACCATCGTATATTGGTGCCTTTGATTTTTTTTTTCTCTACTAATCCAGTACTTTCTATCTGTCTGTACTGGATTTTGTTCTGTTGATTCAGAAGCCATTTTAATATAGCTAGGGAAGGATCTCAGGCTGTACCAGCATAAGCAAAGGGTCAGTATTTCACAGATACTATGTGTTACCAGCTAACCAGCTGGGAGTAGCACCATCTCCTCATGGTGGACATGGACTCATTCTTGTGACAATGGATCATGTCAAGGACTGAAGTCTGTCTCTGTGCTTTACTGTTTTTTCCTTGAATTATCTGTGTACTGTAGCACCTATGACACCAGACATAGGGCTGTCTCAGGAACTAGAGTGATCGTGAAGCTGATGTTAGCATGTAGCATGAAAGATAGTGGTGAACCCAGTTAGAGCTAAAGATCAGGACGGGCCCGTGTACCTGTTACTTTGCATGAAAAAAGGAACAAATCCTAGGGCTTTCTTCCAAAGGACTGGGAGCACTGCAATCCCAGATAAAAGAGGAAATATTCCACTGTTTAGTCACATTTAGTTTAGGTTTCCATAAATCCCTGATCATGGGTATCTTTACAAATTGCACTGTGCAGAAAACTAAGCTGCCCTTGAATATTAATAACCCACACTAGCCAGATCAATTCTGTATTAAGGTTATGTCACTCACTGCCTGCCTGGTGATGTCAGTCAGGGCAGTTCCAACAGTCTTTAAAGAGCCACATAATTTAAGGTCATGAATGCTAATTAAAACTTTTGGTTCCATTAATGCACATGTTCAGGAATGACTTGGAGTTGCGTAAAATGCTGAGCTTTTGTCTATAACAGGAATATCAGTGGAAACTCGTAGGTGCCAAAGGCTTTGCATGTTCTGCCCCCAGCTTTGGAGCATGGTGCCAGCTGAGACTCAGAATGTTAATTCCATAAATGCCTTCAAGTCAAGACTACAGGCATGTTTGTTTAATCTGGCTTTTCCTGAACAATAGCTCTGTCTCTGGGTGCATTCTCTGAAGTGCTCTGAGATTTTTTTTCATGTTTTTTTTTAAACATGAAGAGCACCACATACGTAAATGTATAAAATGTGCGATGTATTTTTAATGTGCAGTGATATATTTGTCTTCATCACCCTATGCAAAAAAGGAAACTTGCATTCATTTGATTCCAAGAACTTGAAAAAAATTTTTATACTAGCAATGAAGTTAAAAAAAAATCAGCCCCTTCTAAACTTGTATATTACATAAATAATGAACATTAATGCAGTTTCAAAAATGGTAGCAATCATTTCTCAAATGTATTGTTATTTTAATACCCACAAGAGATTACTTTGATTTTCTGAATAATATCTAGGTTTACAGCGGGAACTGCACAGCCTATGTGAGTAATATGAGACCTAATTATGTTATACCCTGAAATCAATAAGTATATGCTTTTAAAAGTGAGTTATTGATGCTACTTGAATGAAATCACCTTAGCCAGACTCTTGGTGCAAACTTAGACGTACCAAGTTTGGTTGGAGGAAAAAACAGACCCTTCCAAGCAAGCCTGACATTTTGTTGTTGTTTATCTCACTTTCACCTTCACCTTCAACCCTCCCCCTTCTCTCCTGCTTGCCTTCACCTGGCTGCCTTTGCTCATTTGCAAATCTCAATTGAACACTTTTTTTTTTTTAATTTGCAAGAAGAAATGCAAATTGCTAAAATGCAAATGCTGGTAGTGACAAGAAGCTATATTCGAAAATATGATATAGGACTTTGATATAGAACCAATTGTGTCTGTGGGAATGACAAATGATACTCATATAGTTAAAATGCTGTATTTATTTCACCACAACTCTCCATGTGGACACTCTTACTCAGAAGTAAACACTTTTTTTTCCAGTTTAGGTAAACTGCTTTCAAAGCAACAGAAGCTTAAATGGATAAAACCACTCATTTTACTCACATGAACACACAAATTCACATCCTTATGGAGGAAAAAGGGGGTTATATCGTCCAACTACAGTGGTTTAAATTCCCACATTACTATATATTGTTATAATTTCTGATATAGGCAAGCTCTTACACTCCATATGGCTTCCATATGCACAAACCCTTGGTTACTGAAGATGGATGAAAGCCATATTGTTTTTTAATGCATGCATGGAGGAAAAGGAGGTATCACTAACCTGTGAGCTGATTATACCTGGTATACTTAAACTGATGTTGTGAAAGCATAACTGTAGCTGCATAAAGCTATGCCTATAGCAGAAACTTTTGCTAGGATACAAAGGGCAATTACAAGCATGATCTTTTTTTTTTTTTTTTAAGAAATTTCTATTACTGGCAGAAGTATAGATTATAAAGTTATTTATTCTGGAAAGGAATAAGCTGATCCAGCTTATTTTATGAAAGGAGATGGCAAAAGCCATGCTAGAAGTATCCTTTTGCTGGTACACTAGCAGCCATGGTAGGACGGGTTGCTGATAGAGCTCCACTGACAAACACTTTCTAGTGTAGACCAGGCCTCAGGGTCCATTTCAAAAGGTATTATGTAAATGGGGTGTTAAAACCATCGTGACAGCAGAGAAACAAAGACCCTTCCTTGAGGGGGAAGGAATATGCAAAGCTGTCTGGGGACAGTCCAACAGTTTGGGACTCGTTGTCCTCCTCTGCGAGGATCCAGATGAAGGAGCAAGCAGGGAAAATCAGTTTCACTAAGCTGCAGCAGGGCCATGAACCCCTCTGAGCTGAGGCGGTGGACGAAGTCCAGAGGCATCTGGGAGATTTGGCAGCACGGGTAGCTCATGTCAGTGAGTTCAAGCCCTGTTTTAGGACCCTGCTTGGTTTTTCTGGGACTTTAACATGAAGCAGAAAAGCTGAGGTGGTGGGGAGAGCCTAGGTGTTGGGGGAGAGGTGTAAAGTCTGTGTGTGGGTGCTCCCTGCTCTACTGCATGGAGGGAGGACAAGCAAACACACAGAGACACGCACACGGCCCTTTCACAAAGCACCCGGACATTTCATGGTCCATTTCCCATGCTTCTGGATCTGCGACCCTGGAGAGGTCATAGGCAAAGAGATCTGCTGAGAAGCAGCTTTTTTTCAGTTGTTCATACATTTACAGAGCTGTGGTCAAAATTCTGAAGCGAAACAAAGAACAAAGCTGTAGGTGATCTTTGGTAAAGCAGTCAATAGTCTTTGCTTTTCCTCCTCTCCCTCCTGCCCCTGTACACCCCCAGACGTGGGCTGGATCCCAAATTAAAGCCTGTGCTGGTCGTGTTGGTGTCAGCATGCAGTACAGCCTGAATCCAACAGAAGTGCTCTTGATCTATCAGCAACATGAAAGAAATATTACACCCCAGTGGCAGCAAGCAGGGGAAAAAACAAATAAAATGTTATTATAATATTTCCTGTGAAGGAAGTTAGGATAATATTGTGGCTGGTAGCTGACCAGCTGCTTTCATTTAATATTTTTCTAATTTTAGTCAGTGTTGGTCAAACAAACACAGCTTTTAAGGGATTTCCTTCAGTGTTAACAGACTGTCATGTAGTTAGTTGAACAGAAGCTTTGCAGTGTGAGGTATGATCAAGAAACTTGCCCTTTTTAAAAGTAGTGCTGCATTGGTACAATTAGCTGTCTTGAGGGGGCCAAATTTTCAAAACCAGGCCTCTAGATTGCACTTTTCATCAGCTAGACACTGCTGCAATCTCACATCTCTGGGGGAATGGATTTGGACGGGCAGACCTGCTCATGGTGGTGCAAATCAGTAAGAAAAATGGAGAAATTCAGTATCACGGCTCTGCTGAAGCCAAGGTGCTGGCCTGGGTAGCTCAGCCCCTGGAAACAGAGGCTGTAGCTGGAGGTGCGAATGCGCTGCCTCGCACCTGCGAAAAGGAAGTCTGGGACTCAGCCCTTCTAAAATTATTCCTGGGCAGAGAATGGACTATTATAGTGGAGTTTTGAAAGAACTCTTTTTAGGGCAAAAAATAAAATTTGCTGGCTGGCTGGTAGCAGAGAGTCATAGACAGTCTGCCACTGTGTACTCAGTGCCCAATGTGCTGCTTATTCTAAGTTGAGCTGCTAAATTGCTTAGTGTTAATAATTTGTTGTTTGTTGCAGTGGTGGAGCTGCCTGCCTGCTCGTGTTACTATGGATGGTTAACCATTCCCTTCCTGAAGGGTGCTGCCCTCCACCCTCACCTTGATCCTCCTTTTGCCACCAAGATGCAAGACCTTTGCGTCGCATGTCTTTTGCTTTGCAAGAGTTTTTCAGGACGTTTCAAACCCTTGCATGAATCAGAGAGCTGGCTTCACTTGAGATCTCTAAAATCCATAACATTGGGATTCAGAGCCACACGCTCCTCTAACATTCATAACCAAAATGTCATGGCAATGTGGCTCCTGCATTCAGCAGAATTATGGTTTGCTACAGATGTTTATGAGTGTATGGGCGCAGTTAGAAAGTTTGCTGCCCAGTCTCCATTCTGCACGGAGGGATTTGAAGAAAAACCCAGGCACCAGACCCATTTTAGAATCTGTAAAAGCTGTTTTGGGGTATTCAGGATTCCTGACTAAATTCACCCTAATGTTAACAAACTGTGTAAAGCCATCAATGTTATGTGTTAAAGGGAGAGGGAACAGCTAGAAACATATGCCATCTTCTCTCTGTTTCATACAGTACTATTACAATCAGAAAAGCAACTCTGTGTCATCTTAGTTTTCCGATATTTATGCTCCATCAGTATGTCCATAACACACTGTTTCAGTTGAGAATTTAAGTGATATTTTAATTTTGCTTAATAGTTGGTAATGGAAACACAGTCTGGTGTCTCAAAATCAAACTGTAAAAGGCCTAAGTCTTTGCTGAAGACTTCAGTGATAAAACTACAGCTTTCTGAAGCCTCTGAGACAACTAGTATGCTTGAAAATAGCGTAAAGGAAGAAAAGGAAGACAGACTGGTGAATTGCCAGAAGCAAGGAGCAGGAAGAAGAACAGTTTTCTGTTTACAAATGTCCATATTAGAATGACAGATTGCATCTAACCGAAGGAGGCCAGGCGAGATAATCTTAATGAAGACATTGTGAGGCTGGCAATGTCCTTCTTATTCCAAACACTTTGTTAAAGTCAAAGAGTTTCTAAAATTTGTAGCCACAGGCAGAATTTGATCCTCTTGAACTATGTTTAGTATTTCAAAGTTTTATAAGGCTATTCTTCAGCAAAACAACCAAGTGACATGAAAAAAGAACAGTATTTGGGAATTACAGCAAATGATAGACTCTGCTCTTCAGAATATGTTCCCAATTTTTTGCTCTTCCTTTACTAGTTTGCTAGTATTGCAACCAAAGCTATCTGTAACTACCAGTGGATGCAGAGAAAGAGAACATAATTGTTCAGTATTGACTACTGCAAAGAAAACTACTGCAAACAAAACATGAAAGAGTGGACATGCCATAGGGGATATTTGCCATTAGCCCAAACAAGAAGACCATACATTCCTTCTGGTAGCCAAAACCAGGATTATAGGCACAGTGTCAAGAGCACAGACCACAACATCTTATTTGGTAATGTAGTTCTGATGGCACTTTAATTTGGTGTTCAGTCTCTGATCACTAACTATAGACCCTGCCCTGATGCCACCTAAAGTGTGCAGGGTGTATCATGCCTTTCTACCCTATATCAGCTTTGCACATACTTTGAAAATGGCAGGATTCACCCTGTAAATGGCTTGTTCTTAATTTTTCATCCTCAATTAAAGGAACCACACACTTGCCATATTAAAGTTTAAAATTGTGTTTATTGAGACATATGGGTATTTACTATGTGCAAATGTTATGTTTACTTTGAGATGTTTTCATATGTGCATATTTGTGTTAGTGATAATATTATTATGGTAATTTCTACATAAATGTGTATAGTATGTTTTTTGAGTGTCTCTGGAAGTAATTATTAGTTGTCTTGTTGCTAATCACTTTGGGAATGTAAAATATTGAATTGTGTGCTTAATGGTTCACATGCCTGTTTATTTCACATATCTTTTTTTAGGGAAAGTTTGAGGCAATTTGAAGTCTGAATTGAGATAACCTAGGCAAAGCTGTCTGTAACTTGTCCTGGCAAGCCACATTTGGCTCAGTTTATTGAGAACATTTATGAAAAGACATCTGAGGAGAATCATTCTCAGACTCTTGGGGGAAAATATTTTGTAGGCTGGCAGGAGGGAACATTGCAGTTTTTAGAAGAGAGGACAGAATCTGACCTACAAATATAAGGAGAAGACTGGAAAACAAAAACAGCTTGGAAGCCTTATATTTGCAGATGCATTTATTCTTAGTGTGCCATTCAGTTAAGCATTCTCTGAGTAGGTATTACAATGCTTTCTCATTTTTTTCTCATTAAAAAGCCAGTTCCTTGAAATAATGCTAGGGAAATCTTTGGCCACCAAAATAATCCACTTGTTATTGCTCATGACCTTGGTCTTACTAGCTCTGAGGCGGCAAAGTTAGAAGAAGACCAAGCACTGTCCCCTGAAGTGAACAAGAGTTTTGATTTTCACTTCTGCAAGGCTCTGATTTGGTGGTTTTTAATGTAGCCACTGGAATATCATCTTGGCCTAACACCCCTAAAATTGCCTGAAACTCATGAATGTAATGATAATGTGAAGAACCTGAAGGACACATCCACACCAGTGTCTTAGTTCAGATAAACAGTGTGGTTTTAAATGGCAAAAAAAGTGATCCTGATCATCCCTGCTTGTGGCACATCAGGGAATCTCTATGGTGCACAGGACCACAGTTACATGGCCTCCTCATGGATGTGGGATCATGATCCAGGAGGAAGAAACATGCCCCATCTCCTACCTGCATGCTGGCAAGCCCCAGTTACTAGAAAGTTTCTTTGCATAATTTGAGTTGGCCTTGTCACTCCTTTGAGATGGCTTTCAGGACTGTGCTATCACCATAAGTCAGTTTATTAGGAAGCCACAAAGAGGCAGAGGTATTTAGATTTCACGTCATCTTATACAGGTTGATTGCCAGGCTTTTTCCCAAAGTCTGTGATACTGTTATAAACTGGGCAATGCTTCACATATGCGCAATTCTTAGCACCAACTATGATTTCAACCGAGGGGGTAGGGGATGGGAAGAAAGACGAAAGTCACATTAATTACTGGTGTCATTCTTGTTATGCTAGCTGAGTTACTTTAGGATGAATTGGTTTCACTGTTGAGAACAAAATTCTTTAATATATTTGTGTACTTATCAGAGTAGTGGAATACACTCAAACGCTGTTTTGCAATGACCCACTACATCAGAGCATTCTCATCACAATAGCAGTTGGTAGGATTTATGTCAAATGATTTATAAGGCAAGTACCCTACTTTAATGATAGTGATTATCATGATTTATCAGACACTTTTTAGCAACCTGACAAAGAAAAAAAACTTTGTGAAATAAGGGGTATATCACCTTAAACACCATACAAATGATTTGTCTTCTTGAATATCACTCAGGTCTCAGTCAGGTAAATAAAGCTTGGAATCTTTGCAAAACAAAAGTATCAGTGTGAAAATGACATCAGAACGGAAGGGTATGAAAAATCTATTTATTACATTACAAATTCTTTTTGTTTTGAACATGAGATGGATCTTGTAATGGCAAGTATTATATTTCTGTGAATTTAGCAGATGGAAGAAGAATGTATGAAGAACTCCAAGTCAACTGAGAGAATAATTTACATGAAATCTTTGCCTCTGAAAACTCAAGGATTCCCAGGCAATAAGTCAAGCACGTTTAAAAAAAACTCCCCTGGATGGAATTTGCAGTTATCAGGGAGAGGGATTTTCTCAGTATGTTATCCTTGCTGCAAAGAAGGGGGTACAGTAAGGTTTATGGGCTTAAATGCATCATGTTTTTCTCGTGAGCATTGAGGCTTCTAAGTGGGTGAGTCCTTTAAAGCACACCAGGCTGTGTTACAGAAGTGTGGGGCTATAAAGACCGTCCAGTAACTCCAGATGTGTCAAAATTTATTAGGGCTGAATGCTCCTGAGAACCTCATATTTTCCTACTTCACTCTTGCTTAGGTGTTTAATGACTTCCTGGAGACAGATAACCTCCGTGGTGGTTATCTGGTTAGCTCTTAAGTCCTAATTATCACTTAACCAAAGACTTGGGGCTGGGTGACTGAGAATCAGTATGTTTAAAAGACTCCAAACAAAAGACTTTTTTTTTTTTTAATAAAGTGAATTATTTCCCTAATAGGAATCTCCTCAGTAGGAATGGCCCAGTAGTAGGAATGGCCCAGCCCTTTGTGGGAAAAGACTGGTTAAATTAGGCAAGGGATAAAAAAAACCCTGCTCTGGTTCTTCTCATATGTTTTATACCTTTAGTCATTTAATACAATACAGTAAGAAAGAATATGGGCTAAGTAAGAAGATTCCTCCTGGGCAACAACCAGTACTACTTAAAGAACTAAGCAAAACACCTTCTCTTCTAGTACTTCAAAGGTATGGAAAAGTGTAAATACACCATATTTTTTTAGGGTAGGAAGTGGAATGCCTGTACTCTAATTTCTAGTAATTTGTGTCTTTACGTTTGGTTTGCTAGTGCACAGATCCAAGAAAAGCGACCTGTTCCTGGGAAGAAGTTCCTTTAGGGAAGACTTTGGCAAATATCTTGCTCTTAAATCTGATCTTGCAAGATCATATCCTCTTCTCCCTGTTCTCACAATGTGCCTACTCTTAGCCCATTTCAAAAGTCTTTGCAAAACTTCCAGTGGACACAAAATAGTTCATTGCTTTCATTTGATTTTCTGTTCCTGACTACTTACAGCATTCACATAAAGCCCACTGTGGCTCTAAAGCCATTGCCAGTGCTGAAGATGAAGAAGAGAAAGGAAAAGTGTAGGAAGCAGGACAATCATTACAGGAGGAGCCCTGGTGAAAGGTGAGCAAGATGGAGCAGAGTCCACCTTTCAGAAGTCACAGGCTGCTGGCTATACGGTGGCATTTGGCGCTTACAAAGACAGGTCGATTTTTCTGTCCTTTACCCTCTCATTATGTGTTTACCTAGACTGGTGAATGTAGCCTTCTGCATCTTCTACCCACTGTCACTACTTTGTTCAAAAGGCAGAAGCCCAGAAAGAGGTGCTAAGAAACGTAGTCAACATGAGACAACCATGAATGAGTATTCCATATAACTACTATACCCTTTTCATCTTATTCATTCACTCGCTCAATCACTCACTCTTTCTGTTATCAACTGGCACATCATCACCTTTAAGATTTTAAGCCATGTATGCCAGGCTTCTTGTTTCCCTGGAGACTTCCAGTCTCAATGCCACATCTTCCTGAGGATCTTGCTGATTCTCTGTGTGGCTAAATCTATAACCTCTCTAAGGAATGTTTTATTTATGGATGTGCGCTCAGCTGGTGAGGGGGAACACTTGTGTACAATTGTGTATGCATGCGCTGCCATGGAAAAGTAAACAAAGATGATAATTTCTAGAACTGTGTGGGGAATGTCAAGGGCACAAATATCAGCATGTTTTGTGAAATTCATGTAGGGACAGGCATTCAGCATCAGATTGTACCGTTTCCTCTAGTGTCTTATCTGTTGTCTGTGGGTGAAAGAAACTCAACAGTAAGTATCTATAAAATAATCAGCTCAAATGGAAAAATGTTTTCCTGCTGTCAATTTTTAGAAGTTGTTTTTTTTAATTCCTAGAATTACATATAGAAGTGAAAAGTCTTCTTATTTTAGGAAATATGTTATTCTTTTTATAATCTGTATCAAGTTTTCACCAAAATATCTTGTAACAATGAGTTCCAGGGAGTAACACACCCTTTTGCATTTCTGTGTTGCACTAACAGAAAGTCCAGAATCACTAATATGACCACAGATCTCATTCCAAAATTATAGAAATATGAATACAAAGGTCTGTTGAATTTACTAATTCTTGACTCTGATGTACCCAAGAAGAAAATTTGTTTATTTGTTTATATTTGGTATTTTCAGTGTCTGAGAAAAGGAAAGACAGGCCTTATACCTATAGATTTATTCTGGGGAAGTGGCTTCCTTGTTACTGATATGTAGCCCCACTCAAAATTTCTCTTCCGTCCTGATTTAGTTTTGGTTTTAAGTGATTAGAACACAAAAATTGAATATGAAATGCATTGCAGTGGTTTCTCCATGGTGAACATACAAATGCTAATGGCATCTCCTACTCCAAGAGTGTGATGGTTCTCCACAGACCCAAATAATCTGGGCAACAGGAGCAGGTGACTAGGGACTGCAGTACTTGCAGCACAGCATTGCCTTCAGTGCAATTCTGAAGATGACTGGAAAAGAAAGAAAATATGTGTTCAGGCTTAGTTTGAGAGTATGGCAAGTTCCTTATGAAATAAGGAAGAGGTCCCAGGGAAAAAGAGGAAGGAGCATTCAGTAAAAGAGTATTTGATTCTAACTTGTAGGAGGAAGCATACAACTGGTGTGCAAAAGGCCATAGTACATTTTGGTATAGGAAATGTTATCAACGCACAGCTTAAAAGAAAATGCTAAGATTTTAATTAAATCTATCTGTGGTTTTCCCCTGCAACTAAATATTTATTTTGCAAGGAAATGATATTTTTTAAAGGAAACCTCCTTCAGTGTTGCTGTCTCTCCTGCAAGTATTTTCTGAGAGGTGGTCCTCTGAGAGAATATATGAATCTATTGGCTCCAAACATTAGTTTTTTATTGTCTAGTGTCACAAATTGAATAATCAGGGATGGGAACAAAACTTACTCTGATCATATTGTTGCACTAGTCAGAAGCATTTGCTTGGTGATATAAGCTACCTTCCTGTACCAAAAGGGAAAAGGCTCCATGTGGGAAGTCATACGCTTTTCAATGTCTGCTGGAACTCAACAACTGAATTGAGAGATGGGGTCACATTTCACACCTTATTCATGAAGCCTGCTCCTGAAATGCCTCTTATAGAAAAATGCTCTGGAGTTTCAGGAAAGGACTATGGGAACAGAATTTATAAGTAGCAAGTTCAAAACTTATATGGAAGCAAAATCCCAAGAGGCTAAACTGCTGGCCCTATGCCAGTTATTCAGCAAAACAATTAATGTAAAGAACACATGCTAAGTTGGAACCAGACAATACTGAACCACAGTTTTCTGGACAAATTATAGTAAACTTGTGTTCCGAGAACTTTGTGATAGTCTAATTCTTACCATGGTAAAGTAAAAAGTATTGAGGCAACTGGAAATGTCTTCATCTCACAGTGGTGTATTTAAAGCTGGTGAACAGCTGATATTCTTCCATGTATTTATTAGTATTCCCAGAAAGTTAAATGAGCAAATAAAAAAAGCTAAGCTTATTTTGAACTTGGCAGGGGTCTAGATATCTATCTTTTAGCATGACAATGAAATGACAGATGATTTAGTGGAAGAAAAAAAAAAGAGAATTTACCTGCTATTGCATTAACCTTAGTTAACAGAAGAACTGAAAGGAACGTCTAATTTACTCTTTACTTCAACTACTAAAGCATAGCTAATTACTTCTAAGTTCAGAGAGAGGAGTACCTGGAGCTTGGTGAACAGTCAAATGTCTTAAGGGGTTGCAAGAGTAGACAAGAGGTTATTTTCCCCAATGATTATTTTTTTCTATTTCTCAAAGTAAACTCTGTAAAGCTAAAGCCTCAGCAGACTTCTTGTTTTTCTTTTAAAGCAGCTATTGTTCTGACAGTCTCTTCACTTTCCCTTTATTCTTTTTCTTTCAGTAGACCTATGCACCAGAAACTGAAATGCAATGAGAGTTTTGTCAAAACTACATCAAAATAAAGTTCCAAAGCAGTATTTAACAGGAAATGGAAAGAAAGCAATCTACTTTGCCACACTAGCTTGATGCTTAGTTGTCATATTTCTCGCATTTGTGACTTCTCCCTTTGATCACTCTAATAACAATTCCTTAGACTATTAAAACTAGAAGCCAGGAACATGTTAGTGGAAAATTCTACTTTTCACCATTTATGCTGTCTGTTTAATTTTTATGATTTGCTTTCTTTGGACCCTGAGAAGAGGCTAATCTCACCACTTTCTTACCCCAGTGTTATGCCGCTGTAAACCTGTTGAGACTCATTTGTGAAGGGGTTAGTGATGTGTGATTGATAGGCTTTGACAAAACCTAATTTTGGGCCAAGTACCTCTGGTGAGGTGGGGTGGGTATAGATAGTAGGATTTTTCTGTATTGCTGCTTGCAGTACAGGGAAAAAGTAGGGAGCAGGTAAGACTGGTGCAACACAGATATATTGGCCCCTTGCTTTATTTCTAGTTCTGCTTTCTAGTTTTCTTTCTGAACAAAATTCCTCCTGCATGTGAGGTTCCCCTAAAGGGATGTGCTTAAATTAGTTTTCAATCTGACCTGGAAGTAGAGTACTGGGTAAATGGTCCTTTTGATTTTTGTTCTTTCTAGCACTTCAGAGCACTTTCAGATTATCAGATAACCACTGTTGTTTGTATTCCTTTTTTAAGCATAACCAATGGTAAATGTTGAAGCAAGACAACAAGGGTGAGAATATTACCTCCTACCCCACAAGAGTCTGAATTATCCGATCAGTGTCACAGATGTAACAAGGATCATGGGATTTACTTGGCAATGTTTACCTTTCCACCCCTCTGTCAACACCCTTGGAGTTATTTGCACTGGGTACTTTACATGGCGCTCTTTTTTTGGCTGCTGTTTGACACCATTTACAAAGCAATCTGTGTTTTAACATGGAGAGTGTTAAAGTCTCCAAGTTGCTAATACCTTTAAAGCAAGCTCCACTCATTTTCTTTGTTTACTTTTTATGGAATCAATGGGCTGAAGTTTAGTGCTGGCAATGGTAGCTAAAGCCAGCTACTCTGTGAGCCATTAGCGAGTAAGCTCCTCTGTGCAGCATTGCCAATGCAATACAGCCTAACTGGCAGCTCCTTTGCTATTTGTTCCTAGACTGCTCCTCAGCAGAGGATGCCAATGTGCTTGTTTTTATGACATGGGCAAGTGGAAAGCAAGATGAGGCCACCATAGTTATTTCCATTTGGGATGTAAGGCAAGGTTTGAACCCAGATAGTCAGGGTGAAATTCTAGTGCAGTGACCTGCCTGGAAAGCGAAGCTGTTGTAGAAGAGGTTTTCTGCACTAGTGCTGATATTTTTCCCATTTTGTATAAGTCTACCATTTCAGAATCATTGATACCAAGTCCTAAGGGCATGCTTTGGCTACTGTAGCTGACTAGATGAAGTATGGTTCCCTTATTAACTTGTCAAAGTACGATGCAGCTGCATCATTTGCTCACCCATTTGCTTAACTTAAAGGTTGGTGGTTAGGCTTCTGTTGCATTGTGCTCTCCTGCTAATTATCAGTGTATTTGTTTTAGAGACAATTAGCCACCTGGTTCATTCTCCCATTGAAGTCAGGTCATCATGAGTTACATCTGCTTTCAGGACTCTTCAAGTCCAAGACATAATAAAAAGATGATGGCTATGATTATAAAAAGCATGCAGGGTTGGGCATAAGTTGTACAGCATATTGAATTCCCAAGGAGGATTGGGTTACAAAGCTCTTGCAGGGGCTTCCTTCTGCATGTCACAGAAGATGGATGTGAATAGAAAACAGTTTTGCAATGCCAGAAGTCCTTTAGCCTATGAATGGTAAAGAGTATTTGCAAAGGTAGATTGATAAAGGCTAGGCAAAGTGAGACATGATACTTCCCTTTGGCACTGCGGTGATACAACAAAAAAGTGACAAGTAAGCGCGTCTCTGTGCATACTGCATTTGCATAAAAATAAAAGTTGTTCAGACCTGTGGGTGTTTCCTTTTAAAAAATGTGCTATATAATGTGGCATAAGATTATGTGTGATGCACATTTACTTTTATAATCCCATATGTTCCGGTAAAACTCTGTATTTTGAAGTAAGATTTTATTACAGTAGAACCTCATTAATTCTCACTAATGACTGGGAGACCCTTTGCAAATTACTGAATTTTGTATACAATTGAATGCCATTAAATGCATTGCATTGCTAGATGTTCTCTACATCCTGGGGAGGATGAGCTGCAGAGAACCCTGTCATTCGTGTCTCAGCTATATTCACTCTGGAGAGCAGGGTACAAAGTCATTGTGATGGGTTTGGCTCCAGGTGTTCACTAAAGATGTTCTTGTGGGGCTAGCTCTGGAGAGGATTGGAGCGCTGTATGAAAGGAAAAAAAAAGATGGGGACCTGACAGTGAGTAGATTAGCATAATTTACCTTTTCATCCTTTCTGGCTTGAGGTCCTGGAGGGATCACAATCCTGATTTTTCTGGAGAGCATAGGTATCACTAGCCTCATCTAATAGCTCCTAGATGTCAATAAAGCCATTTGAGATTTAATAGGGCTGCTGATTTAAATAGAGGCAAGAGCTAATCTTCCAGTAAGGAGCATGCTATAGTTCTTCCTGAGAAGCTGCATCAGCACACCTAAACAGAGACAATAGCATTCAGATTTACTTGGGTATACTAGAAATGTATGCATCAAATGTAGGTGAGACTTATTGTATGCAAAGGAACTTTTTGCACACATAAATGTCATCCTGGAGATATCTAGTGGATGAGTGCTCATTGGTTGGTATGAAATGATGGAATACCTGTTTGCATCTCTTTCACCTGCCATATAATGGAGTAACAATAGCAACTCAACAATTAAAGTGATAGAATCTAGCTCTTCATTATAACCTTGTTTTTCAACCTGATCTGATTAACTCTGCCTCAAGGAAATCAGTCCTCCTGAATCACTCCCTGTCTCTCCCAGGACAGAGATCTTTTCAGACATACTGTAACTGGAAGCAAACCCCCTTAATTCTGTTGAAAATGATGGAGCATGAAGAGGCTAAAAGGAGGAATCTGGCGAACTAGGGGCTCAGATAGATGTGTACAGAGGGAGGCAAACTTGGGTCTATAAATGGGGAAAAGGGCAAAATTTGTGGGAATGTCTAGGAAAGGGAATACTGTGTCTGGGAGGTCAGGTGAACCCATGAGTAAACAATACAGAGGTCACAGGAGGTGTGGAAGTCACTCAGAGACACAGAGAAGACTGGAGCGAGGGGAAGGATGGGCAGCAATATCACAGTGCACCCATGGAGAGAATGGAAAGGAGGAGGGAGATGGGAGGCCTGAAGGCGAATAGCTATGAAAGGGGAAGACAGGCATGGACGTGGGCATATGTGAGAGGAGTGCATGGTGTGACCAGATTATGGGAGAGGAATGAAGAGTGCTGGCGTAGGCAGGAGAGAAATAGAAGTGAGAGGAAGAGAAGGAAGATGATATGGCAATGGGGAACAGGAGCATCCTCCTAACTGTTCATTCACAGGGTTTTTAGCACTTGTCACGTTTTGAAGATAACTATTTTATAGCCAAAGTATAATTTATAGTAGGGGAGGGAAGACTGTTAGTTGCTTTCCATTCAAACACGACTTTCAGCCTAACTCCTTCTGGCCAATCATTTGGTTAACAGTGCTCAGACATCAGTGTCCCCCTGTGCAGATCTATTACATCCGTAATAATCCAAGTGTTTGGAATTGTAAGAATTGCAAAGAAAATGAAAAAACCCATCATCACCTGACACCTGAATCTTCTGTCCTGAGCAGAACCACCACTGGCTACAGCTGCTCCCTGGCATTTACAGGTAGTAAAGGCCCCTACAGCCATGTGTGTTTGGACCTGATAGCCCATCCTTTCCCCACTTTGTTTTCCTCATTATGTTTGGTTCTTTTACTCACTTACACAGAACTTGCATGGAAATCCTCTTTCTGGTGCTCAGTGGCTATACAGGAACAAATCATACATATAGTCACAGAGCTTCTTTTCAAGTCTGAAATGCCTTTTTCAAGCCACAGAGAAATTACTTTCTCTGTGATGGCTCCCATACAAGTCAGTAGGAGAAGACTGAATGGGAGACCCTCTGGGAGCAGGATGGCAGTGTAGAGGCGCTGGATGAAAGGCACTGGATTGCCCTAATTTCCTGGCATGTAAGAAAGTAATTCACTTTGATAGCACATCACCACTGGTGGCTTTCCAACAGACGGAAAAGACTTGCTAGTTGAGGAAGTAAGTAATGTCACATGAAACATACATAATTTGCACAGAGAGAAAATGTAAGACCACTAAGGTTATTGTTTTGCTAACAATGATTCATGACAATGACATTTTGGAGAGTGCAGGTCTGAGGTAGAAGCTACGAATAAAATGTATTTCTGCTGCAGAGATCTGTTCTTGTATCTGCTTTCTTGCAGACTTTAAGGAAGCTGTTGCAAACTTAATCCTGTTTAGCAATTATGATTTACTTCAATTGGCTCCACTCTTCATACTGTTTAAACTTAGATTTAAAGAATAATATCTACCTTGTTGCTTAACATAAACCCTGTTAAAATAACATACATTTAAAATGGCATTCTTGGCATTATGGAACAATCAAAGGGGAAGACAAAAGCTTACCATACCATTAATATATATATATATTTCTTAGGAAAAAAATTGTGAGATCTTTTAATGAAGACATCAAAGAATACATCTTTCTTAGCTGAAAAGAAGAATGTCTCCTGACAAAAGCCAATTAAGGAGTGAATAAATTTTGTTTATTTAGACTTGAAAAATGTATATACTTGTAAAATGGAAAAAAAAAAAAACAACCACCCAACCTAGTGTTCTTTTAAGGCTATGAAGTAGCTAAGGAAACGTAAAGATGTATGATGCATGGAAGCTTGATACTGCATGAAAGAAACATAAAGACTGTGATTTTGCTGCTACCTAAGGCATGATATTGAAATATGTGTTCCGGGAGGGCTTTTTCTCAGCTTGCCTAGAGATTCTGGAACAAATTCTTCTCCTGTTTACACCTCTGTAAATCTGGATTTACTAAATGACAGGTGGTAGCATTATTCCAAGTGTGTGCACTTCTAACTGAGAGTGGCACTTTGCCCTACATTAAGAACAAACTAATAGTAGCTCTCCCATGAGATCCCCTTGTTTTGTGCATTCCTCATCCTGTACTTAAGGCTGTCAGCCTACATGCTATCAACTCCATTTTTAAAAATCAGGGTGAGAAGCCTTTCAGCCTGGGACAGCAAATAGCCTCTGTCGGATCCTCCTCTGATCCTTTTCCTCTTTTAAGACAGGATGTGAGTGTATTTGGACTTGCTTCTCTGGTGGTTGTGTAGCAGATGAATCCCAGTGATGGAGGGGGGCCTGGGATAGGCTCTGAAGCAGTTCATACTGCCCTTTATCTGCTGCCTTAGGACTGGCTAGGCGTTATTCAGTCAGGTGAGCTTCCACATGCTAGGCTGAGATCCCTTGCCTGTGTTTTGAATAAATATAACCAAGTATGTTGAAGAAGTTAGAAAACATCAGATATATTTTTAAATTGTTTGCCTGTCTACTGCATAGAATGGCTAGTCAGTTAAAAGGCAATAGTCAGGAGACACGAAAGTGCATCCACAAAACAGACTGAATTGTAAAATATATGTAATAAATGTATAAAGCAAGTACTGAAGACTGAGTGTGATTGTGGAAACAGCCATGGGAGTACAAAATGTTCTGACCTGCACAGGACTTCAGCCAAATGGAAACAGCAGAACTTGTACTGTCAAACTTGATTGTCCTTCAAGTCCTTCATCTTGCATCCATTCCTGTGCAATCAGATTCACCTGGGGAAGAAGGAATAGAGGGCTTTCCCCACACAGAGTCCTTAACAGACCTTCCTACCACCTGGTTCAAATTATGCATTTAGGACAGTGTTTGTTGTCAACACTTATTCTTCAAATATCAACACGTGCATGAGAAATTTTGTGCATCAGTTGAACTATTTAAGTCATGCCATTACTTCTGTGTGTAAATATTTGCACCATCAGGACCATAGACTCTAATTTCCTTTGAGCAAAGACAGTCTTGTACTATAGCTAGGATATGCGGTTTTTTTTAACTTTGATAATGTAACAGTACAAAATAATTGAAAGAAGATAGTAAAAGTTGGCTAAAATATAGAAGGTACAGAGGTGTCCTGCTATATGCTAAACCAACTATCTTTATATTGGTGCAAGAAAGAAGTAGATGAAGATTTTTAGAAAGATCTTAGAAATAAAGCATAACCAGCCATGCTGTGCAAATCATAAATGAGGAAAATTCTTATTATCTTGGAGTCCTATTTGTATGGCAGGTGCAATTACAAGGCCTGTTTGGTGATAGTGGAAATAGCAGTTAAAAAAAGTTATCCTTGGAGAGTGTGACTGATGCAGGAAGTCTTATACCACAGAATGGTAACTGTTGTGAAATTGTACATTTTATAAGTGCAGTTTTTTCTCTAATGGGGCTGTATTCTTCCTCTGTCACTTAGTTTCCTGCTTACCAGGCTTTAAATAAAGCCTTAAACATTTTAGGGTACATTTTGGTTTGGACTTCTGATGAAAAAAATGGACTATGTTTCTTAGAAGTTGCAACAAACTTCTAATTTATAACATGACAGCAAAAAATAGGTTGTGTCAACATAATATTATTTCTTGTGACAAGATGAAACTGTGGCTCATCAGACTGGTGCGGATACTGATCCTGCAACTGGATTTATTGCAAATTTATTCAGAAAGGCTAGATTCAGGGTTGGAACCCAGGATATTTATTACATTCTAACTTGAAAATAATGGGTACCATTTTTATTAGACTGGAACAGACTAATCAAGACTTATGAAAAAATTAATTTGTGTTGTTAGAGGAAATGAGGGTGTGTAAGGAAAAGCTAGGGTCCCATCATGAAGAAATCTCATGGTAAATAGAGCTTTATTGTGTACCACAAAGAGGGAAGTTGAAGACTGTTTTCTTTTATCATTCAGAGTCATACTGGAAAATGGATGGTAAAAACTTCAAAGTCAAGTGCTTATTGATGTTTTTGCTTATAAAAATAGTACAGGCACTTATCAGCCTTTGTATTATGTACATTCTTTAGCATGAGTGGGTAGCTGTGTTAGTCAGCAGGACAAACTAAATAATAAAGTTACTGATACATTTTTATAGACAAATCAAAACAAATACCTGGGCTTTCAGAATCACTCAGGATACCTCTTTACAATAGAAGCAGCCACGGAAGCCTGAGTGGTTCCAAATGTTGTGTCTACAGAATATTACTTATAACAGCAGTGTAGCCAGAGTCCTATTGTGCAACAGTAGATGAAGCTGAAACACCTCTCAATTAATTGTGCACTTATTAAATGCTATGATTTACAAAAAAAAAAAAAAGTTTTTGTGTTCAGCAAGAACCTGCAAGCATTTCAGTATGGCACATCATTTTTAAGCAGAAAATAAATGTACAGGCCTTAGCAAAGCATGGCTTCATGGGTATGCTACTTTTTCTCATTTGATGACCTATTCAAACAGCCAGAACTCCACCTCTGTTTCTGTATCTATTCATGGGAGGAAGTTATGTGATCAGTGATGGGTGATTCAGGGAGCTTGAATAATGCCCTAAAGAGGAACCTGAGGCCAGCCAGAAACACAGGCATGGAGATTCTGCTGGATTTTAATCTGAGGATTACTGTCCTCAACTCTGATTAACAGGACTGCTCCTGCCCCCAGGCTGCTTATGCACCCCTAAGTCTCCACATACAGTCTGAAAAAGGAGAGTCAAGACTATACTGTCTGCCTGGCCTACTGGACACGTTGCATTTTCACCCTTACAGATGGGAGAAAAAAAGATAGTTTTCTTATGGAGAATGAACCGAAATTGCCTACAGTTGCATTCTGGGGAGAAGAGGAAGGGGTGCAGCCCTAGAAACCTGAAAGAATCAGTTTACACCAGAGTGACACAAAAGGGCTGATGTGTCCAAAGTGATATAGTACCATAGGCTTTATTTGGGGGTTTTGAATGTATCATTGTTAAGTCTGATTTAATCGATTTTAACAGGAATTGTATTTCAGATTAGAGTCTTCAGGGCAGCCATCATCACGCCTCTTTAATTCTCCTAACCTATACATTTTTACTGCATGGATAAATATGCTCTGAAACTAATACAGTGTCATTGAATCCAATACATCCGTAGTGGAACCAATCCATGCATACTCAAGTCACTAAATTTTTATGGAAATGAATAGATTTCCTTTCAAGACATAATATTTTCACTTACACCAGTAGCTTTTCATTAAAACCATTTGTTTTCCAAACCCAGCATATTTCAGTTCAGGCTCATATACATCTTGCTTGAATTTGTTTTCCTTTTCCTTTCTCATAATTGAACCCATTGAACTAAACACGGTATTGGATGTCTAATGAAACCAACACATATTCGTAGGCACTACTTAGAGCGAGTTTAAGCCAATGAATACACTGTGCTTCTCAGTGTAATTTAATAAAACGAACACTGTGAAATGGAACATGCTTTCACAGACAATCTGTCTCAGGACTATGCCCCCATATTTTCCCATAAGTTGAGTTTGAGGCCTTAAAGTTTTCTTCTCTTTTGGAGGATTTTGCTGTTCTGTGGTAGCTAGACAGGCTACAAGGAGAATACGGAGGGGCCGGGGTGAATGGATAAGTGGTGGGTGAATGTGTACTGAGTATTAGAGCATCCTCAGAGGAAAAGAGAGCAGCCAGATGACCAGTGTGCTGCCGTGATGCTTGACCAGTTTAACAGCCCCTTGGGACTCTGCTAGCTGACACGTTTTAGGAAAGCTGGTAGGTTGTTCTGATATGATGACTGTGGCTATCACACTGCAGTCCCCCCAGTATTCATCTGTTACTGCTTCACAGAGCTGCACCCAAACCTTGCAGGGTTCAGGCGGTAGCTGTGACTACTTCCATTACGCACTGGGGGAACAGGGGAATTTGGGGGCAAATCCAAAATAACTCAACTTTCATTAAGTTATTGTAGAACTAAGCAGTGTAACTGATCAGTTTGACTCAAGAAGTTGCCACACACTGAAGAAATGTACTGTAAAGTGACAGTGATTTGTTATTACCATACAAACCAGATATTTGCCTCACAATTGGATAGAAAATAGCCACCATTTTGTTGTAGATGTTTCATTGTTTTGGCAAAGGTCAGATGGTGTTAGGAGGTTTCTGAGTACTTAGAAGGGAAAGCCTAGGAAAGGAAGGAGAAGGCTGTATATAGAACTGTGTGCTCTTTAGAAGACAAACTGTCGATGGAGCTGTGGAAATGAGGCCTCTAAGATTCTAAGAAGCAAAACCTTTGGCATTTTGTGAACAATAGAGGTGTTCACAGCAGTTTCTTCCAAACTGTATGGCACTTTTCAGCTAGGATTGTGTGCAGTTTATGTCAAAACATTTCAGTGAAGAAATACAAATACAGACTAATGTTTGACTTCTTTTGTTGTGTTGAACTGGAGCCAGAGAAAGTATTTATATATAAATCCACTTGTGAAATGCATAACCCTCTCAATGTGACTTATATGTCTGAGGCTTACAGAGAATTCAAGCTGATTGACAGAAAATACTGCTCTTATGGTGTCAGAATGTATTATCATGCTTATATAGAAATACAAAAAAATCCCTTTTTTCACCCATGTACGTGTTCATTGTCATTATGTTCTGATATACTGGAGATGTTCAGGTACTGAAATACCCAATTTGCTAGGACCTAAAGCCACCACAAAAATATATTAGGCAACCAGATGGATAATTCAGCTTGTTGGTTTAAAAAAGGGTGCATTAAACATTCAGTATTTGAAGCCTGATCTAAAAAAATTATTCTGTGGGGTCAAAACTGCCATTCAGTGAAGGAAAGAAAAGTAAGAACTCAGACAGTTAAAGAAAGCTTTCCATGTTTGTGCTACAGTTAGTAAGTTACTTACTCTTCCTTTTTTCCTTTCTCCCCCCACTAAGCCTATGCACATCAAGCAACTGACAGTACAGTCTGCAAATAGATCATGAGCAGATTACATTCATCTTTATGTATCTGGCACACAGGTGTTACCTGCTTTTGGAGAATAGCTCAGATTAAAACAAATTAATTTTGTGTAATGTGTCCTATATGAGAATGCCCTATACCTCTTCAATTGCTCCCATTGCATCTTTTCTTTTCCCTCATCTCAGAGTTGCTCTTTAGACCACCTGCAGTATTCATATTTTCCCTTTGATCTTGTACCACTGTCTTATTCCCCTCCCTTCTGCCTAGACATGGCACTGTTGTTCACCATTTCCAATTTGTTAAACACCACTAGGATCTTGCATGTTAAAGGATTGTTATGTGAATGAAGAGGAGGAGGAGACAGTTGGCCCTTGGTAATTTTAGTATCATGACCATTTTTAACAAGTGGGTGGCCTGCACTGGCACTCAAAAATGTTCTCCCAGTGACAGAGTGGAAAAGTGTGTCAGTTCCTGCGAACGGGCAGCACCTTAAAGAGTTAGATAGAAACAAGTGTCACTTCAGAGGAGAAGGAAGTACAGAAAAAGAGCTGCTTGGAGAGGCAACCTTGGTGCTGCATTGCATGTGCAGCTACACATGGGGGTATGGCACAGAGCATCAGTGCCCACATTGCTGGCTCAGTGGCTGTGGCAAGCAAGAGAGAGACAAGTGAGGAACAAAGCCATAGAAGAGCTTGAGGCGGGGTATGAGATGAATCAGCTTGACATGGCAGTCTTAGAAAGATTTAAAAAGGCAGTACGGATGAAGCTACAACTACAATAGGAGAGGATTCTTGTATTCTTAACTGCATAAAAAGATATCTTACTAAGTGGTTTAGCTGTCATCCATAGCTACATCTATAGATGTAGCCAACAAAACCTGGCTCTTAAAGTTTCCCCAAAACTTATGTTTCACACAATGTAGAACTGCTTTTACACCTCTATATCTCTTGTACATCACAATGTGTATTAATTAGATCTCTAAACCACAGCATCATCTGCTTGATCAGTTTTGCTATCACTTATTCTGATGTTGTGGAGCAGAGTTCTGGGATGGCTGCTACAGAGCAGCAGTGGATCAGCTGCTGTAACTCTTTCCACTGTAACACTTTTGTTAGTAAGTCAATGCGGTAATGAATAACTGAGGAGTTATTTCATTCCACTCAGTGTTTTTATTGTGATGCTGTGCTTGCAGGTATTTTTGCCTCCCATGCACATAGATAAGGCTCCCAGTGACATGACAGGACCAACTTTGAGTAGAAAGAACAAAATCCTAAATTTCACATCTTACCAGGAATTGCTTCTATGTGCTAATGTTTGTAGAGAAGCAGTGATGAAATTTGTCTGTGGAGCTCACATTCTCTACCTAGAATACAGAACAAACTTAGTATGCTGTGCCTTTTCTATGCTGTATCCTATGAATGACGTTCAAAGAACAGGTGCACCCATCTCACCTGTGAAGCATTGGCTTGAGGGATGTAGCAGGTAGGAAGCTCTGGGAATTTACATAAAGCATATGGAGGAAGTTAGGCTGGAGACTCAAGTTGCTCAATCTTACTCTTATATCCTTTCCATCAGATGCTGCTGTTACACCAGTCTTTGTACCCTAAAACTCAAAAATCAGAGAAGGAATTATATATTTTGCCAGAAAGTTTCTTACTCCGTTCCTGGGGTGGGGAGGCTACATGAGGTCATATTCACCAGATCGAACAGAAAGCTACACTCCAATGCTTGAAGAATTCAGCCAAGAACTAAAAGAGAAAAGTGATGAGAAAGAACCTGTTATGCTGAAATTGAAAATATGCCAGCTCTGAACCCTACACAGGGAGGTGGGGAGATCTCATATTCATGTCTCAGTCACATTTCCATTGGGTGACTAATTTTCTCTGTATGCAACTAGGGGAAGAAGGGTGAAGATGGCTTCCAGATTTAAATGAAAGAGTATTACAAAGGAAGCTAATTTACAAACCATCAAGCTTTATGAGAAGTAGGATAACTAACTGTTCTCACAATAGAAGGAGAAGTGGAAGGACAATAATGACTGTTCACTGACAGTTTGAGAAACAATAAGAGCTACTAGCAGTAGTACATACCTTTCCATTCTCAGCCAAGAGAAGTGTTATCTAAAATGAAGTAGAGTAACTGATAATAATGATTTTTATCATAGCCATGACTGCTATGAACCTGGTCAATGGGATAAGAGCAGGACAAGTGGAAGATGAAACATATAAATAACACGTGTAAAAGCAGGACAGTAAGCAGCACTTCAGAGACTACTGTCTTCCCTCAGTCGTGCTCAGAGGTCATTTTAGAGAGCAGCTTTTCATGTGGGTGGGTTCAAAACCAGCATTCAAAACTCTCCACATCACCTGTTGAGCAGGGATGAGAGGACAGTGGAAAGGCCACCCTGGACAGATTAACCTTCATCTCCTCAGGAGCGTGCTTTCTGGGCCAAGCAGAGCTAGCAAGTAGAAGAGAAAATTTGAAAAGAACATTGCTGTATCTAGTGATGCTTTAATGTAAGTGAGACAAAAATATCTTTTCCTTTCAAGCACCAATCTTCTCTCACCTTCAGGCAGACACTCTGGGATCCCCATGGCAGCCTTGTCCAGTCCAGATGGAGCACTACTTTGCAAAACTGGGCCTAGAGGCCTCACGGGTGCCTTGGAGCACTCCAGGCGAGAAGGGGATGAGCAAGATGTGGCACTGGGCACAGGCATACCTACAGAGCTGGCCTGGCAGGACCAAGAGGAGGGACCCAGGCTTAGGTGCAGAGGTGGGTCCACTGGGGGCCCTGACAACCTCTGGTTACACAGAGGAGGAAGGTCATAGTACCCAACCTCAGTGAAGGCCTGTGTGACTTCACACTTCATGTGAAGTGGGCATGGGCTCATGCGTCTCTCCTGAATGTGGGCTTGCAGAGAAATAAAACAAAACAGAACAACTGCCAGACAAATATTAAGTCTCAAGACTGAGCCCTAAATAGTAGAAGGAGCAAGGTAAAGCTGAAATTCTTTATCTGGCATTGCTAGAATCCATGCTTACATACTATTTACATAGCTATACTCTATCTGATCAACTCAAATGTAGTCACTCTTGCTACCTCAAAGTCTAATTGTGCCTTACCAGAGAGTAGATTATCTTTGCAGATGCTAATAGCTGCAGAATGGCAGGATTTAAACCAGGGAGACTGCCTAATCCTTAACTATAGAGGCACAAATGAGTTACTTTGTATCCCGGGGGAATATGGTACAAATCTACAAACAGATAAAACACAAGAAATATTGTTTAGACACGTGACACAGCCACTGTGAACATAATTACTAGATTTCTTGCGCTGTTTTTTTTGCTGTCACATCACCTCCCTGCAAAAATGTGTGTTGTGTACTGCCATGTTCTGCGGCACTAATGCAGGTGGCACATCGATGGAGACATACACATTCACACCACTCTGAGAAAATACTGACAACCTTTTGCTTCTATCATCACTGACACAGTATAACCACTCTTGTGGGTGCTGTCCCATAATAAAAGTGGGACATTCCTCTGGGAAGGGGAGAGTGGAAGTAAAACATATGCTTGCGGAGGCAGGAGCTGGACCTTAACATTTAAAAAAACCCACTATTTCCACCATGGCTATTTAAAACCCCCTCCCTCCGATTATGTATTTTTAAGTGCATACTCATGTAAATACATCTGATCATATGGCAAATGTCATACTGTGTGAGGAGAACATATGACGGCTTCGCCCGAGGGAAGAATCAGTCTTTCCACCGTGGCCAGGCTATTCATGGATTGTCAGGTAATGTCCCACTGGTCAGAGCAGTTGTCCTGTCACACTGAAGTCAACATGCCAGCTATGAAAAGTGCAGTCAACTTATGCACGCTGGTATACCTTCATTTGGGAGGATGAAATTCCCATACTTTCTGAGTGATTTGCCATGTGCAGAATTATACTCACGGTGGAAGGCAACTTCTGACTACAAGGAATTTTTTTTGTTAGTAATCTTAAATCACCCATCCAGTAATGAGGTACATAAGAAAAGTTAGCTACACATACAGTGTTTTCTAAAACTATTTCATGAAAGAAAATGTAAACAAAGTGAATTAACAGAATATATTTTTTTCTAAAGAGTAATTTTCTAATTTTTCCGTTGTGCAGCAGCTGCTGTTGCCATGCTGTCATTGCTGTTGCTATGTATTTTTGAGTGTGCCAAGATGTAATTGGCTACTTCAGCATATATAAACTATGGGTAGAGATGTTTCTATGGAAAAATAACATCTTTTTTTCAATTGGTTCATTTTGAAAGTAGATGTGCTTAGCTATCACCTCAATTTAAATTGAGACCAACAGGTTTCAAGTCTCATAATGCAATGAAGCCACATGCTATTCATCATGGTGGAACTGAATTTAGGCAAGCAGTTTTATATTGACATCATGGTGGAATATGAGTGTGATTGTATCTCCACAGTCTCCAAATGTTTCTATAGTCTTTGGCAAACTTTTTGATCCACTGTGAATCGTATTAGCTCTGAATCTGGTTTTGCCTGACATAACTTGCAAGCTACTCAATCAAAACTCATTTCAGACTAGTTATGTATTTTGCCTGAGGACCTTTTATAAAGAATTATTGACTTGTGCAATGCAGCTATGTATCTAAAGATCCTCTGAAAGGATTGACTAATACCTATAGAAATGATGCCAAACTCATCAGATTAGAGATTGGTAGACCTAGACAATTTTGAGTATGTGATGGGCTTTTGCGAGAATGAAGGTCTCATCATTTCAACTGGGGAAGAGATTTACCTTATCTGCTCTGGACATACTTGTCATATGACCTTGATCTAAAAAGTAGAGATGTACATCTGGACTAAGAAGTCACGGGGTTGGCGAAAGTGAGAGACACTGTGTAGTAAGTATTCATTTCAGCTTCATACCACTAAGTTTTCCTGCAGTCAGGATGATGGAATCTGTCTTAAAAACATTATTCATATTTATGCTAATAATTGTTTTGTAACTAAAGTTTACTTAGGTTACGTGAAAACCTGCTAGATCCCAAATATAGATGCAACATAAGGGGAGACCTAATGCAAGGTATACAAGTACATGACTGCAGACACTATGGGATTAATTTTTTGAGAACGAGTGACATGTTTTGCAACCTCAGTTTCATAATTCTGTCTTAATTAAATACATTCACATTGTAGAAGTTAAAATAAAATTTGGGGGGTTTTGGGCACTCTGAGGTTATAGAAATGTATTTCCAGAGGGAAATCTGCAAGTCCTCCCCTGTAGGAGGTGGCTGAAGTGTTATTTAGATTTAAATTAAATGAGTCTTGATTGAAGGGTTGTTAAGAAGGGACTAAGCAGTGTTGGGTTACATCACAGAGAAGATGAATTATCATCTGCTTGGTTCATAAAACGTCTTCAGCTATTACCTATATGAGGTGTTCTTTTTTATGTCTTGTACACCTCAGAATCTCCTAATTTATTAGCAAGTCCAACTGTTCCCTCTTTTCTTATTCCTAAACTGGTCTGATTCTTGTTCTACTACATCAAAGATTATTCTTTTTACTGGAACTTCTTTTTTTTTTTCTTTTTCTTCTTTTTTTTTTTCTTTTCCTCTGTCTTTGTCAGACCAATTACCCAACTCAGCACTGGCAAGCACAAGCTTAAAGCTTTGGAGATAAATTTTTCTTTCTTTTTTCTTCTCTAAGACATGGGAAGATCATACTGTCTGCCTGAGAAGAATTTCATTTCCCTCATCTATAAGCTGTAGAGTTGGAAATAAACCGTTTAAAGAAATTATGAGTTGTTTATGTTATTTAGTATTGACTAAATACTGAAATTTACTAAGGATAGCATGTGTCAGTCTTCAGAAAGACAAGCTTTTTTAAAAAGAAGATTTATGTATTTAGGTCACCAACCTGCCATTTTAAATATTTGCTCTTCACTAAAAAGCTTATTCAGAAGTAATAACAATGTTATCATAGTGTAAATTTAAAAAAAATCAGAATAAGGTTTTGCAGTGTTGTGAATTGCAAATTGCCTTTGAGAACATTACACTTTAATTTAAATTTTTTATTTAAAAGATGTTATGCTGGCATTATGATGCACCCATGAAACATGATTTGTGGAAAGGCTGTGCACGTGCACACATACACATGCACACAGACATTGTTGCAGGGCAGATATGCTTTACCTTCTGGGGCACCCTAGTACCTTAGGCATAGTCTTAGAAGTGATTGCAAGTCCCTGCAGACTCTATGGATGAGTACCACAATGACATAATGCCATGGGTACATGTGCAATGCCCTTGCATTAATTTACCTGCTGCATTCTCCTCCGATCACTTCCAGCTGAAAGCTGGTGAGTGCCATTACTGCTACTGCTTGCAAGCAGGCAACAACTTAATGGAGATGATTCCCTTTAAGAGGTCTCTGCTGAGTTTTTGGTTGTCAGGGAAGATGATAGTCTCATCCCTCTGGTTAGATAAAATTAAGACTCCTTCTGAATATCTCATTATTGATCAAGTGGCACTTGGAGTCAGCTGGTTATATTCCTTTTCTGAGAGGCTAGCCACTCTCTAGAGGGGCTTCTAAGGCTACAAAGAAGCCCTGGTCTGTAAGGGGTTTTCCTGAAGCCCTTTCCTTTGGGTAAATCTCAGGTTTTAATAAAAAATAAAGACTGATTCTAACTGTTGCAAAGAAAAAAAATCCTGGCATCTTGAAACATCAGAAATTAAAAGTGTTGTGAAATGCTTTGGTCACATCAGCAAAGTGTTGACCAAATCTGGATGACAGAATGCAGCAGTAAGTGAAATCAGAGTTTGGCCCTCAGGCTTAACCTTATTTTCTTGACATCCATGGAGCGGGCAGACAGATCAATGGGTGAAAATAGAGATACAGCTATGCCCTTTACTCTCCCTGCTTGTTCTGAAAGGATGTGGGGAGGGCCTCTCTTCAGGCCTTGATATGGTTTATATACTAATGTTCTCAGTCTAGCATGGCCCAGAAATGCTTTGTTTCTAGGGACTGCAGGATGAGCACATCATGGTATCTATACTTCAACTTGCCTAATTGTTTTTCAGAGAACAGGTCATTTCTGATTATTATAATTTTCTTAAACTTCTCCCTTCTCAGCAGAAACTCTGCTCACTGTCAATCACAGACCAGTTTTTTTACTGAAAGTTTAATAAGAAATGGTAAAGCCATTTGCAGATAAAAGAAGTGAAAAATAGAGTTTTCCATGCTGAGGAAATATCAATATAGGCTAAGGGCTCTGAACTGATCCTTGGAGTTAAGCGTGTATATTTCTAATTCAAGAGTGTGAATGCTACTTGGGTACAGGAGTGTATAATTTGCTGTAATCTTGGCCTGTGCATTTTTCTTACACTGGTACTTTATTATTTGGAGCTAGTCCATTTGTCTAAGTCCCTCTTGTAGTCCTTTCAAGCATACCCATGTAGGAAAATAAGCCTTTCTTTATCTTTAAGGCAATGGCTTTTTTGTTTGTTTTGTTTCTAGATCATATCCAAATGAATTAATTGTGACTACTTGATCTTGCTAATTGAACTTCTAATTTATGTGTATTGTTTTGGAGTCAAGTCGTGCTCTTACTGAGGAGAAATATGGAGTTATACAGGGAGATCACAGGGAAGTATCCTAAAAGAGAAATGCTGAGGTCTGGAGGTTCCCAGTGACTCCCTGCATATTTGCCTCCTACAGCAGAAATTGTACTTGCTCATATGTGAATATATGAGTCTATATCTGAGTCTGCCTGCCTCCAGGCAAAAAAAAAAAGGTCTCTCTAAAGTGTGTCTGAAACTCAAATAGCTCTTCTCCAGGGATTTGGATTGGACAGACCTCATGCCAAAGTCCTCAGTATTAAAATGAATGTTACAAACAATATTATTTTATGGGTATTCACTCCACCTTTACCTCAGTTATGGAGTATTCATAGTTGACACTATCCCTCTATCCCTTTGCTGTCCCTCCTGTAAACCTCCTCTTTGGCTTGTGTGAGGTACAACAATCCACCAGTTTAAATGTGACTATGCTGGTATTCTTATTAGATAAAATCAGCCCTGCTGTGTTGATTTGTATTAAAGAGTTTCACACACCTGCAAAGGTAAGAGAGGTTAGCAGTTGGACTGGGATCCACTGGGGCATGTGGAATGTGATGGGAAATGCAACTTGGTTTTGGGGCACTCACTATGGGGTTCAGTATGGCAGAAGGACCATTTACTCCAGTCCTTAAGTATGAGGTAGAGATACCTTGGGAGTTTTAAACTTCTAGTCTTATTCTTCAACATCACTTGCTGGGCATCAGGAGTTCATCTCTCCTGAGATTAGATACCTGTGATGAAGATATTTAAAGCTGTGGTGGACAACAAGAATCACTTCTTAGCCCTATATACTCATTATAGTTATATACTCATTCTAGATTTAAAGAATTGGTAAGTAAACACTCCTGACTTTGTTGAGTAGACTTGACTGCATCTCCCCTGAGGATAAAGGAAGGGCAGGTGGCTTACACTTAATGACATCTGATTTTATATGCACCAGTTTGTTTCCTCAGTCCATTACTGCAGTGAACATTGAGGGACATGCAGAACTATGTTAGACATGATTTTTACCTAGTCTGTGCCCAGGTTTTTAGGACCTACTATCTTCAGTACTGTAAACTGTACTGAAAACAGAAAAGTTTCTGGCAGCCGCTTTTCAAAATTACTATTTATGCTTTAACCTTCTGTGATCTGCTCACAAACCACTCTCCTTAGATGCTACTGTACAGGTAGCCCTCTGAGAGCTAAGTGGTGAGCAGTTGTGCCTTCTCATTAGAGCCCCATCAGATTAGCTGCGTGGGAGACTCAAGAGAGAGATTTGTTTCACAGGTCTGCTATTGCAAATCTGTATACTCAAACCCAGCTCTTATTTAGTAGGTTCACTTCTGTAGAGGGCAGGGCTAGAATTTTGTTCCCTTGTTTGTTTATAAATTAAAGGTCAGATCCTGGGATCCGGTCCTCTTGAATTTCTTGGCTTTTGCCAATTTAAACAATCCCTCCTATGGTCATCACATAGTATTGTAGTGATTACACATCAGTCTAGGAAGACTGACACTTTGATGACCCCACCTTAGAGGGTCATGACAAAAGTAAGCACAGCAGGTGTTTCTAAATTGAAGATGACCATTTGGTCAGACCTGTTGCTTTAGTTACTAGCATTGCTCTTTTGGTCTTGCTAAGGGTGTGTACCACTGCAGACCTGAACACTGCAATTCTTATTTTTCTGCTTTTCAACTTATTATCCTTTCTCATCATTGCATTAAATAGTATAGCTTCAAAGATTAGTGTCATGTGCAATGACTATAATTGTTGTACTAAGCAGTCATTTTGGGGATGTGTAGGGAGTGGATTTTAGCGACAATAATTTCCTTGAAAGTGAGAAATTGCAAACCAGTATAGATTCAGAAAAACGTATACTGACAGCAGTACATAGCATGACGCAGACAAGACAGAAATAAAGGATATTGGTTTCTTGTTATGTGCTCTGTGTTTTTAGTCTCACTTGTTACCTATACAGAGATTGCTGATACAGCAACATTTGTGCATTGTCGTATTCCATTGAGCTTTGCTGGATATGACTCCCCAGAAGACTGGAGACGGCCATCAGTGCCCTTGAGACAAAGCTACACAACTGCTTTTCAAGTAACTCTAACGTGATTTGAGTGGGATAATGGAGCTGTCTTTAACAGTAGGATTTCCCTGCCCATGCTCCAAGGATGGGGAAACTAGACCCCTGGAAGGGCTGCACTGGGTGACGAAACACTTCCCTAGTTGAAGTTCTCTGAGTTCAAGTAACATTCAGGAGTGACTGCAGTTCTCTTTCTGCATCCCTGTCTCAGCCAGTGCCTTTGTGACAGTATGAGATAACTCAATTAATACAAAAAGATAAGAGTATATTACAGTCCTGTGAGGAAGAAGTTCCTAGCATGAGTCCCTAATGCATACAAGGATAATGGTAAGATAAAGCCCCAGTTAATTATATTGAAGAGGCACGAAGAAACTCACAACTAATTGTGCTGTAGTTAAAAGTATTTCTTTTTCTAAATGAACACTTAGTACTGATTGTATTCCTGTTATTGTATCAGAGGATCAGGATTACAAGGTCTAGGCATTCACTGATATGTAGATACTGTCCTCAAATAAACATCACTTTGGAAAACTGCAGGTGTTTTGTTTGTGCTGTGGATGTTAATGGTAGTAGGGAAGTCTTGATTTGCTATATTGCTCTGTAAGACACTGTTGCTGTTAGAGGTAGCAAGACCTAAAAGTACTGAACAACTGCGTGACTGCATTAATGCATGCGTATACATGTGCTACTTATTTCTTTGCATCCTATCACATATCCTCTCAGAGATAAAAGCTGTGCTGACCAAGTATGTCATAGCTGACCTATGATGGGCAGGACTTCAGTCCTGAGATGGAGGAGAAGAGAAGCTTTCACACTGACTCTCACAGAAAGCAAACAAAGCCCATTTACCTGCAGTGGAAGTTGAAAATCCACTGCACACACACACAAGCAATCATGTGCATTCCCCTTCTCCCCTCCCCAATACACACACACACATGCATGCACAAACATGCAATGTACTTGTCTGTGGTTGTGCACAGAGCGTTTCTGCAGCTGAGGATTCACCTCATGCAGGGATGGAGTGGAAGGGCAGTTTTGTCAATCCTGTCTGTGTAGGCTGGCCTTGGAGAGGTGCTGAATCAGTGCCTTCCTCCATCAGCTTGCCTTATTCCTTCATGTTTCAGTAATCAGGGCAACTGATAAAACCTGTGAAAATGAATTAATTTTCCTATTAAATTCATCCAATTATACTAAAAGCAAATAATGAGAATATGAGGGAAATACAGCTATCTTAGCCCTCAGATCACCCAACATTCTCAGTACAGAAGCATCTAAAAGCTGCCTGCTAAGTTGGTTGATATGCCTTTTATTTAGCTTGATGTTAATTTGCTAAACACTGTTTTGGTGTATGTGATTGTAGAACATAAAAATGCAGTAGGTGGTTTATAGGAGATGAGAGCAAAAGAATACTCTGTGCTACGAGCTCTACATACAATGCATATTCTCCAAAGGGATGAAATTTCCCTCGAGCTAATGGGTAAACTGCAAAGTGAGGTACACTAGCAGCTTTACGGTTCGCTTTAACCTGCTCCTCCTACCCGTGCTTTGTGGTGGGTGTACAACTGTTGCAAGTAGGTGGCACAGCTGTTTGCATTGACTGGCTCAGTACCTTTGGGATACAGACAACACAGTTAACGTTGCAAGATGAAAATGGCATCTATACTTTAATAAACTCATTCTATTTCTTTGTGAGAGAAAAGGGGGAGACGGGGAGGGGGGGGAGAAGTTGCCAGCTTGACTATATCTGTATTAGTGGCACTGCTCAAATCACACGGTGGTGGCTAATGCTTGCAAAATCCTGACTAGCATTTGAAAGGGTAACATCAGTTTATTATTGCTGCAGTAGCTGTTAACTTTATGAAGATTTCCTGTGCACCTGCCTGCTACCACATCTTTAACATATATGCATATTTATACAACTTAGGCAACATATGTTTGATGATTTTTGTCATTTATATTTACTACAGTATGGATAGCAATTAAAAAATAACCATGTTCACTGTGATGAATTGGTGAAATTCCTGGAGAACTAGAAACTACAGGAAGATCTGAAGATACAGAACAAGGTAAAAAGCATGTAAAAATCTAGTTCATCAGTTGGAATATAAGAAACACAGGCATGTGTACCACTGTGTGTGTATGTACATATAAAAACATAAAAATGACAGGGAGGAATACACTATTTCATTTAGAGTTAGAACAAGAAAATACATAGTCTAGGGTGGAAAATTTTCCCATTTCATCCGCCCTTTACAGATAAATGGTGAGTTATGTTGTAGGGGTGATGAAAGAGGATGACATTTTCAGCAGAGCTGGTGGTGTTCTGTTCCCCAGTTTTGTGTTTTGAATGTAAAATGGATGTAGTTAATTGCAGATACACGTGCAAAAAACAAGTGGTATGCTAGGACCTGCGTGATGATACAGTCCCATGTCTGACTCATCCTGGCAGCAAATCGGGCGGGTCTCCTGAGCACCAATTCAGGTGCCAAAACCAGGGAAGGGCTATGGAGAGGAGTTTAGTGACTGATCCTTAGAAGTAGCCAGTTTAGGGGAAAGCTCAGGCTCAAGTCTGTATTTGGTGTGTCTGAGTTAAAAATAGAGGAAGATCCCAAGGAGAGGGTAAGTTTTGGCTATTAGCCCATCGCATCTGTGTGGGCACACATACACCAGCACCCACACTGTGTATGAAAGTGAGATAAGCACACGTGATTTGTACTCAGAATGTAGGTGCCAGCTTTTTTAGAGAGAATTTCTTACCATGTGGCATATTATCATATTTGAGACCTGCTCATCTCTGTAAAAAGACAGAGGATAGTGGGCTCTGCAGAAATGGAGTGAGACAGTGGAAACGCATGTAGTGGAGCTGTGAAAACTGGCATGGGAGTGGAAGGGAACTTGGAAAATTTAAGTTAAAAAGAAAGACAGAGAAGACTAAGAAAGCTAGATCTTGTCCTGGAAGTAGTATTTTCCATGTCAGCATGGTGATTTGCCTAGAATCATTTATTCTTCTTCTTAGAAAGATGCTCCAAATTAGACTCGGGGTGCTTTTGTTACCCTCTTGTGACATGAAACTAGCTGCTGATGTAGTTCCTCACAGAGGGTAGAGCAGCCCCAGGTCCACCCCCCTTTATACTCTCTGCCTATGCCCAGAAATGCCCCGGCTGACATGACTCCATGCTCCGAGCGACACAGTATTACCCCCAGCAGTGCGATTCAAAGTAAACCAAACTGCGCAGCAAACAGTTCACCCACTTCAACAAACAGGAACATTTACTCATTTTTTTCTTACTGTTGCTTACCCTTCTACCAGCAGTTAGTGCATTTGAGGCAGCCGTCTGTGCCACTGGAGCATTCCCTTGTGCAGAGCACTCCTAAAGCAGCTAGCTCTGCTGGCATTTGGACCATTTTATATTAGCAAGGTGGCTCAAACTGGCCTCAGTAGACCACAAGATATTCACATCACTTGAAACTACATCTCTGGGTGGCCTGTATTATCAGCCTGTTTGTCAAGTCAGGTGACAGCATCTTCACACATTGATTTTAATTTGTATTGAATATAAAGCTTTGAGAGTGAGACTTTGTATCAGCTGCTTATTGAAATCCATGCTACTTCAACTGTTTCCTCCTCCCTCAGTATTTTAGCAATCCTATTAAAGAAAAAAGCCCTGAACAGAATCAGGTTTGCATTTAAAAAAATTGCCTGTGTGCCTTAGGATTGACAACTCCTAGGCCAGCGTTTAGCCCAATGCAATGCAAACCTGCTGATATATTAAACCCCAAACCAGCATTTATAATAGAAATACAGTAAGCCTTTAACTATAACGACACTAGCAGGTGTCACCACAATAAAGATAACAGCCTCCCCATGAACAAATATTAGATTAAAGAGATCAATCAATCTGTATCTTAAATTCTAGGCCCAGCGTGATCTCTACCAGTAAAAAAAACACAACTTCTACTTTGTCTGTGCATTGTAACAGGTGAAAGACCTCTTGATTGTTCAATTATTTTTGCAATAACTTGGGAAAATAGGCATCTTTCTTTTTTCTTCTGTTGCGGACTCTTTATGTAAATGATATAGAAAACATTTGTGACCTAAAGACACAAGTGCATATTGATTTTAAACCTTGTGGCAAGCTGTGGCAGTTTTCATGGTGGGCAGGTGGTGTGAGTCATGGCTCACTACACGGTCTCCTCCAGGAATGCCAAAAAACCCCTGTCAAAGCCTGGGGTAACATCAAGTACTCTGTGCTCCTGGGACTGTGATCAAATTACCTGTGGAAATAGTGCTTTCTGCCCTTGATTATTTTCTTTCTCCTGTTGCTGCTAGCCTGCTCTGCTACCAACAGCACCTTTTCCTCAAAAACTGTCAAAAGTTATTACTTTAATTCTTCATGGTTTAGTATGCTATGCCATTCATTTAAACATGTGAAATGAGTGCATGCTGCCACTGAGTCAGAATGATTCAACCCAGCCCGAGCACAGGCTGCAGAGCCACCGTCCACTGCCATAAGTGCCAAAGGTGAGGGAAATCCAGTCCACCACCCATAACAAAATGCCCCTTCTAGCTCTGCGTTCCTTTTCCTCTTATGGTCATCTTTGATCATCCATCACCCGTCAAATGCAATGCCTGAGAAAAGCAAGTCCAGACTATGATCTTCTGCACTGTAGGACCAAACTTGATCCTTCCATGTTCTCCCATGGAAGAGGACCATGCATGGTCCCTGGAGCACGGTCCCTGATGGTGACGTAGAACAGCAGTAACACTGGCCACCATTTCTACTGAGTTACATCATTGCAGGAGATGCACTAAGTTTTTGAGATCAGTTTGTAGTAACAGCTTTGAGTCTCAGTTGTGGTATCTGATTCTCTTCTCAAATGCACCTGTGTAAAAAAATCAGAGACCCCTTCCTCGGAAAACACAGCATGTGAGAAGTGTAAGAGATATTGAAACACAAATCCATTGGCAGTCTTTCATCATGGAACACGCCAAGTATTGAGGGAAGCATGCTAGAACAGCTTATCTGCAAGGTCCTAGATAGATGCTCTTTCTTATCCTAGTGCAGAGCACCTGCTGAATAATTAAATTTTGGCCTGTTTTGAATGTGTTCTGGACTGCATAAGGGCGGTTTGTGTGCAGAGGTGGCCACATCAGATAAATACAGAATAACTGTTAAACTTTTACTACATACCCTCTGCTTTATTTTTCAGTAGCGCACACATATGGACAAGATACAGATAAAGCACAGCTTTCTCAGGAAATTAAGTGACTTGATCCCTGCAGCATTTTGTTAGAAATCTTTGAAATCTGATTCATGGAAGCACTGAAACAAGTTGTTTCCTCCAAATGAAACTCAAAGTGGAAGTCTGTCCAACCTCAGAGCCATTGCAGTCATGGCCTCACAAGGAGTGTGTGTGAGAGGGGGAGTCTGCTCAGTAATATGTTCGATGACCAGTAAGCACACTTATGTTTTCACCTTTTTTTCCAAACCACAAAATAAACTGTGGAATATTTTATCTGAAATCAAATACAATATGTGTGACACTCTGATATCTCCCCTGCAAAAAGTCTTCAGGATTAAGTTTTTAATCTTTTAAGTGGACTCAGGCCTTGAGAACTATAAAGGTTTCATAGCAGCCACAATATTTGCATTTGCAAAACGGCTACCCTACTTCCTTCTCCATGTTTTTCCATGTCAAACCAACTTTCAGTTCTCTTGAATGATGAGTTCGTATCACATTTTAAAAGTCACAGAAAGTTTATTTAGCAGAATACCAGTTTCACGATGATGAATGATGACTGCAAGGCATGTCTGTGAAGACCCTGCTCCAATGCCATTACAATATAAGATGAGGATGGGGAAAGCAATTTCTGTGTAACCCCATTACCAGACCATTACAGCTGCAGACTAATTGAAGGGAAAGAACATGCAGAGCCCCACCTTTGGTGACACAGTTACAATGCGATATCAATATGTCAAAATAATTTCGATGCCAAGCGTCAGATTTTTTGCCATTATGAATAATAAACAGCAATATTTTATACTTCCTTGTGCACGTAGTCCCACTGAACTGAAATGAGACTCCTTGCTGCATGCAAACAGACCTGACATTGTATAAGGCTGTGGGCAGAGGTGCAGAGGTCAAAGGCCACTTTATCTGAAAGGATGAGATACTGCAGAGACCTGCAGGCTGCTGCTTCTCTGAGCCTGCATATTGCACTAAATCTTACAATTTTAAAATTTAGATGAGAAAAAAGCAAGCATAAATAGAATTTATCAGTGTCTTAATGAGAATAGCACAGTGCTGCATCTCAAAATCTCCAGCTTGAACCACAAAAGTCTATAAAATCTGCCTTAATTTAAAGCTCAGTCCTGTGTGTCCATGTATTACTGCACTTTGTGTCTTTGCTAAGGAGCATGCTGTCAAGGCAGCTCATATATCAGGAGAGTGACCTGGGCCAGTTGCACCATATTTTCAAAGCCATTTAGGTGCAAAAGAATGCAGATGGCTACCTAAACCCCACTTGATATTTGGCCCATTGAACCCAAATGAAATATATCGCAGCAGCTTGTGCTCTGGTGATAGGGCATTGTGAGTACTAGGTGATAATGTATCTACTGGGGTATCATTATTTTTTAATGGAAAAGTCTATACTTGGTTTCATCATGCAGGTCTAGTCCCTCTACTGTTCTAAACCAAGGTACCTTCAATGATTTCAGAATAATTTTGTTACTAATACTATTCTCATATGTATTTTTTTCCAAATAGTTACCTCACTGCTTTACAATTTGTAAAGATTGTGCAACATGTAATACTTAATGTACAAAACCTATACATTTGTTCTTCTGTCTTTTGAAGAAATCCCACTCCAGGAGCAATGCTGTAAATCTACTGAGCTAGTGGCAAACCAGTGACTTCCATAGGGACTTTAACAGAGTTTAATCATACCACTTCTAGTAGCCTGCTTCTCACTGACTATTTTTCCAACTTGACAGTCTTTTAGGTAACAGACTTCTCCATTCTGCTTTGCTTTCATCTGTATTTGTTTTGTCTATTTTCCTTACTGAAGAGCATGGAGCAACTGTTTCTAAAGTTTCAAATAATTCAGGTATCTGAGTTCTCATATAATTTTGGCCATCCTCAGTTGCACCTTTTCTATTTCTCTAATACCCTTTTCAGTGTTGTACCCATTATTTGAATAATCTGATCAGCTGCTTATGATCCATTTACACAGCTAATAATTTTGTTTGCTTCTTCAACTGCTAATTTAATGCTTTATCTGCCACAACTTTCAGAACATTTTTCTGGATGCAGGAAGGGGTGGGTGGAGGTCTTTTCTGAACACTTTAATCTGAGAACCACTTCTCTTGTCTTTGTGTTGGAAAAAACGTTTCAGAAGCTATGACATTATTCACCACTCTGGCTTGCCTGGAAATTAATGGCAAAACTCTGGTTGCCTTCAAATGATAAAAGCAATGGATGGCAACAGTAAACCCATGGAGTCATAAAGAATTAGAAGGATTATGAAGGTGGGTTTATTAGAGAATGGAATTGTCCCTCTTTTGGTAAGACTTAAAAATCTCCCTGTTGCTTTCTTTATTGAAAAATCAATGGCCTTGTAGGTCCCAAGAAGACCAGCCAGCACAGAGCAATGTGGTGGCTCTGTGTACACTTTCATTCACCCCATTCCAGAAAATGTTTATCTTTTGCTGTAGGCATTAAACATTAATAATATGTTCTTGCAAGGGGGAGAGGTGAATCGACTTTTTCACACATAGAATTGTGTCCTAAAAGTCTGTGTGGTGTCAGCTCTGCTTTTCCTCTCCTAGCTTCAATTTCTTTCTATGCTTTGGTTTTATTGCTGTTACTTTCTAGTGCAAGACAATTATTTACTTTCTTTTTTTTTTTTTTTAGATGTTTTTAGTGCCTAAAAATGCCATGGGACTGATGGCTCTGAGACAAAAAATATCTTGTCCCTGCAGTAAGGATTACAAAAGTTTCTTCAGTTCAAGCTCCTCATTGCTCAGGTTCCTCAAGCTCTTCATATTCCTTCTAAGTATATCAAGGTATCTTAGACATAATTTGGAGGAAGCTACTGGAAGACAAGATGACCTCTGTGTGGTCTCTTGGGGCTTGCAGCTTTTCATCACCCTACAAGACCTTAAACAAAGATAAGAGTTAACATTTTTTATGTTTTAGTTTTAGGGAGGGGCATTTTGCTGAAATGAAATGGGCGGGGCATTTTGCTGAAATGAAACTCATTTGAATTTACAGAACTCCCTTTTTCAAGTGCCCCAATAGTGTCCCAGCAGTAACTGAGGATCTGGGTTGGACTGGAAGCACCGGGAAACAAAATCTGGAGAAAGCTTGGGGTTTGTACACTACATAGTTACTTTAGTGAAATTCAGTAGAATTTTTTTTTCTCTTGCTTTTCACATTGTTAAAAATGAAGGTTGTCTTACCCTGCCTACTGGCCTCTTTTAGTATATAACACAGCAACAGAAAGAGAAAATGAATGCATATTTGAAATGGTGGATTGCAGAGGGAAAATGTAATAATCTCTTTTCTATGTCTCAGCCATTTCTCTCCTCCCTGGCTTCCAACAACCATGTTGTTGTGGCAGAATCAGGTGTTTAATAATATTTTTTCCAGATGAAAATATTGAGAAGGAACAAAAATATTTTATAATGGACAGCATTATTACTAATACAGTTCATAATTTTAGTTTAGATGGGGACCTGTGGATTCCTGTCAACCTTGAGAGCTTCTGGGCCACACAGTCAACAAGCTGCCACTGCCTTTGGCCCAGCTAAGGCCCTAGCTTTGACTGCTGTGGCGCTAAACTGATTTACAGTAGCTGATGATTTGGTCTGCTATTCTTGCTTTTAGTAAACTCGGTCTCTTGGGGCTTGACTTGCGATGCCAGAGAGCTCCCTCAACTGCCACTGACTTCTTGGAAACCTAAAGTCACTCAGTATTTTGCACAATCCAGACTCTGGTCCTTGTCCTCTTTATGTCTAACTTGCTTTCGCTGTCTAACTCTGCTTTTTAATTAGGCTTTCTTTCACTAACATTCAAGCATTTCCATCTTACTTGCCAAAGCAATCTGTAGTAGCAACAAACAGTCTTTTGAGAACACGTTTTGTAAATTTTTGGATTCCAGTGTATGTATAGTTTAGCATCATTGTTTTCTGTATTTTTTTTGTTTAGATACATCCATTATATATCTATATCTACTTAAAATTCAATAAAATTTATTCTGAGAAGGAGAGAGCCAGATGCTAAGTTAAACAAAAAAAAATAAATCAAATAAAGATTTAATTAGCAGAGGAAAAAATTCAGGGAAAATAACCTTCTGGAAAATAGCAAAATCAGTAGAAGTGTAACAGCATTCTAATATGTTAGTATACTACCATCTTATATTTATATTTCGTATATACTTTTATAGCCAGCAACACAAAGCTTGCGTGCTGCAATTAGCATCTTTTCTGTAGTGAATTGTCATGTTCTAGCACTGCTAATGAACATGGAGAAGGTGTACCTGCTGTAAACCATTGCCAAGGAAAAAAACCCCCAAACCCTTAGAATTACTACTAGAACACTTTTTTCCTCTCCTTATTTCTCCCCCCCGCCCCCCTTATTTATTTATGTCTTTTTTCTTTTTTCTTTCTTTGGGAAAAGCCTCTATTATTACCTGCGGTAGGCTCTGAACACTAGCATGCTATTTTGTTGATTGCACTGCCCTCAGACACTGCACATTTGAATCCCATTTGTAGCAGCGATGCCAGTGCTGGGATTCAAAGTCAGAGCCTCTTAGGGTTACAGCCCTGCTGCTGCTTCTGTGCGAGTGGAAGCGACTGATATCACTGGCATCAGAGACTAGGGCTGATAAAGAGACAAGGTGATCTAAAGAGAGCACACATGGAATTTTTCCCCCCTTTTCGTTTTTTCTTACCAGAAAGATAAAGGAGATGAGAGTAGGTTGATATTTGACGAATTGGTTTTATTCAGAGGAGTGCTATCATTTTTATGTCCTTTTTGAAAACGCACCCACAGTGTCTGAATTCCCGTTAATGTAAAGTTCAGATAAAGCTGATGAAAAGCAGCTGCCATCTTGATAGTTGCCATGGCAGATGGCATCAGCCTTTATGCTTTTATCAGTATTAGTATCAGAACACACTCTGTGTTCCAAGCTGAGATAAAAATCATTGAAGCTGTACCTGGAATAGGCAGATCAACACTGCAGGTCCCACACAGTTTTGAATCTTTTCAGAACAGTCTGCATAAAAGCTAGAGACAACACATTCTTGTTATTCATTAGTTCAGCAATGCTGATGGTATTTTGTAAACTTCACAGATGAAGCAGCCTTTCTAAAGAGCTGCTGCCTCCTTTCCTCCTTCCCTCCCACCCCCAGGAAAGCTCAGGCTTTGAAAAGAAAAACGACACACATGCACAGACACAGAGACACACAGACAGACAGACACACACACACATAGGAGAAACACTCTACAGTACGTGGAAATGGCCGCAACTGTGACATTGCTTCTTGATTAACCTACTGCATTTCGCACCAAACCCCTATCAACATGCTGTGAATAATGGTGTTAAGAAGAGGTGCATAGCAAGGGAAATAACGATTACTGCTGGGTGGGGAAGGGGGCTTCTGCGGGTTTGTGACGCCTGTGTTGCGAATCATGCCGGAGAAGTCTCCCCCATTTTTCTTGCTGCTGGTTCGCAGTGCGGTGGCATGGCTCTGGAGCCCCAGGTTGACCTGGCAGTCCTGGCACCTCTCCAAGGGCACGTGAGGGCCTGCACAGCCCCTCTTTTTTCCGACTCCTCCTCGCGAGAAGTGCCCCATCAGGAAAAGTGACTTACACACTGTTAAAGCTTCAACGCTAGCACTTTATTGCAGGTTTCAAATTGTATTGACAAATCTCCCCATCCCCTTTCCCCCTCTCCCCCTCCCCAACT
>JANZLQ010000078.1:5376746-5379297 GCA_026212715.1 Elanus axillaris | reverse complement strand
GTTATTTTTGGTAACATTGTTGCTTGATAAATAGAGGGGTTGTGAGATCTCAAGTTATTATGCAAGTGTTAGCGACACAGGCTGGTAAACCATTTGGCTGTTGCATCGGTGCTGAAATGAATAATAGCAAATGGGAGGAGGGCATGGGAGTTATTTTAAATGACACATATATATTTAAATATAGCCTTAAAATAATGTTAAAGGTTTAGAGCCATTACAGGCTCTTGTGCCAACTTGCAAACTCTTCCAGAATTTATTTTAAAATTTGCTATTCTTTCTCTGATGGTTGACAGGGAGATAAGGAGGACCTTTCTGGGTTACCTCTGCCTGGAACAGGGAGGTGGTAGAAGTGAGTCCTCTCTGTGTCTTTGCACAGGGGCCTCCCATTTTCCCACCAACATCTGAAGCACACCTTTCCTTCAAAGTATTTGGTGCAGAAATATGGAATCAGTGTCGTAACTTAAATAGAAATTTCTGTGTGAGTCTGCACAGTCCTACACCTCTCTGCTTAATGAGGTCACTGCTAGAAATGGGCTCATTTGGCTCCAGGTTTGAGAAGTTTTTGTGTTTGTGTTTTGGGGTAGGTCTTGAAAAAAATCTAAGTCCAGTAGGCACTTTGGATTTCAAATGCCTGTGGGATGGGGCTATTCTAGTTCAAAGTTAGTTGAATTAGTAGGGTGAGTACCTAAGTGAATATTTAAAGTAGAAATGGATAAATGGATTAGGATAAAAGGAGATCTGCCACGGAACAAAGCTTAATAGTCCTCAAAACAAAGTCTAAATAACCACCTTTTTATTTTAAATTTAATTTTAAATGAAAAAAAAAAAAAAAAAGAAGTGTTCAGTGGCAGGTCTTTACCCTTCACCCAGGACCAAAAGAAGTTAGCTACTATGGAGATGCAGGCTGGAGAAAGGGTAAAGTGTTGTCAGGTGTACAGTTTACTTGGACAGGGCCCCCACTGTGCTCTGACTGTGCCTATAAAATGGAAGAGACTTAGCATCTAGGAGCCTGGTCCAAAGCCTTTGAAAGAAGTAGGAGCCTTTACACTGAGTTAAATGAGTTTTCAGGGAGGCTCTATGAACATGACAAAGAAAAATAGGTGAATGCAACACAATGGAGGTGCATCAGATAACAGGGAAATTATTATTGTTTATTATTATTATTGTTTGTTATTATTATTATTATTATTATTAATTATTATTATTATTATTATTATTAATTATTATTATTACCATAATAGGGACAAGTCACAACACAAAAACTACTGCAGGGTGCTTTATCAGCATCACAGTGTGGGTAAGTTTCAAGGCAAGAGCTGAAGGGATATGAAGCAAAGGCTGTGCAGACTTTGTGGGAAACTCCTCTGAAGCGTAAGGGGCAGTCTGCAAAAAGCATAAGGGTACTTCCAGGGAACTTTGGTTGATGAGGAGTGAGGGCTACCATCACTGGCAGTGCCCAGGTGAGAATATACTAGTTGATGCAGAAGAAGAGGTGATCTGTGGGGGATCCATAGCCATGAGGGGCCTTAAAAGTGTAATAGTTTGGGTTTGCTGTGGTAGAAAAGGGGCAGTCAATGATGGGATGAAGACAGGCAGGAATGCACTTGAATTAAGAGCCAGAAGCAAGTAGTATGTTTTTCCTGGTTTTCAAATGGAGCTGGGGACAAATGTGGCAAATGATTCAGATCAAAAAGCAGGAACTAGGAAAGACATGACTGTGTTGCAGCTTGAGCTGTGTAAGCAGCTGTGGGAAGGTACTCAAGCTGAACCTCTAAATCTCACCCCATCATTATCTGGTTAGGATTCACACAACACAATTCCAAGTAACTTGGATTTAAAATGGAAATTATCTTTAAGTCTTCAGACTCCTGTTTTTCCTGTTCTGCTTCCTTACCTCCCAAATAGGTCGCCTAAGGCACAAGTGTTAGAGGCTATAGCTTTGGCTCAAAAGGACAAAGTCTGAAAACTATCATATTTGTGAGTTCAGCTACTACAGAGCTAGAAACCATAGTACTGCCTACTCAATTACTAGTCAGATTTAGTTTAAGAAGCATCTTCCCAAAGTGATGCTAAAAAAAAGCTATATGCTGTCATTAGACAGACTAGCATAATCTTTGCCCTTATAAACTTTCATTACATGTATTTGTCCTGTGCAGTCCTGGGGAGATGGGATGTATTTTGGGAAGAAAGCAGCAGCACGAGGAACTGTGTGGCAAGGTGTCCATACTGAGACTTCCACAGGTATCCTGAATAGCCCCAAACAGGTCACTGACTATCAATTTCTTCATCTGTGAAATGGGGATAATATACACTTTTCATACTTTTCTTACAAACACTGAGAAATGAATTAACTAATGTTTTAAAAAGCTTCAAGTGCCTTAGCGTGGTGAAAGGCAAAACATTCTTGGGGAAAGTTTGGATATCCACCCTGTATTTCTATGCCTGATTTTCTTCTTCATTTATTTTTTTCTGATCTTATTTTTAGAAAAACAAAGTTCTTATTTTCAAAGGAAAATCAGAAATTCACCTGTTATCCTGAAATGCTGCACTG
>JANZLQ010000078.1:5346746-5371746 GCA_026212715.1 Elanus axillaris | reverse complement strand
CAGTAAGTCAAGATACCAACTTGCTTCAAATGATCAAAAAGGATTTTAAAAATCCAGATTTTCTTTTTATGCTTTATACTGAACGTGCTAACAACAACACTCTATTCCCCTGAGCCTCGATCCAGGAAAACACATTTGTGCTTAACTTTAAGCATTTGGCTAATCCTGATGACTTCAGTCGGATTACTTAGTTGCTTAACATTCACGAGGAGCTTAAAGCACTTTATGAGATGAAGACGCATTACTGGACATACCGCTAGGGCTCCTAGCACTCTGTAGTGAAGACCAAAATGCTGCACAAAGGACAGCATGGTTTCAGCAGCCTTTGTGGCCCATAGCTACACTGAATTAAAATGAATGGAAGTTTTACCCAATGAAAAGGAATCATGCAATCACTTCACCAGTCCTGATGTTTAATTTTATATTTAAATCACTGTGGTTAAGACGTTTATGTATTGCCAATGTGAATGAGCTGTAGTTTTGGTTTTGGTTTTTTCCTTCTAACAGTGCATAATTGAACATTTAAGTTAGGCCAATGCTGTGAGGAGGCATCTGGAGGGGTCAATATCCAAGACAGAAGACAGGAGGTTTTAATACTGTCATTTAACATGATAGCCGGGTATGCTTGCTAAAAGATGAAGTCCTGTCTCTAGGGCAAACTGTGAATCAAGGAGTGGCATAAGCTGGCATTTCAACTTCTTCATCACTGTACTAACTAGTCTGTCATTTGGTCTATGGGCTGTAGGACATGTGTGGCAAGAAGGGCAGCCACTACAGGTTGTGTTTGTCTGCTGAAAAAAAAAAAAAAAGAGTGGGGACATGCTATATTTAGCAAGAATAAGAAGACATTCTCTGTCATCTATGCTCCAGGGACTGTGAGGCCTGCTCATGAGACCAGAAAAGCCAAAGGGTCTGGAAGAGGAATTACTACATTAGCTCCCACTCCCTGCAGGGTCAACTAAGGGAAGGGACCAATGCAACCAGTCTTAATCCAGTGCTGGGAATTGTACAGCCCTTCTGTGAGGGACTCCTGTGCCACAGGATGCTGCTCTCACAAAGGTGATTGGGAGCTTTAAGCTAAATACCTCAATCTAGTTAGGGGAAAAAAAAGGAAAAGGGGATTTTTTTTTATTTGAGTTTTTTTCAGATTTAATGAGCTGTTCTGTCAGGTCTTATTTAGGCTCAGCAATACGACCTGTAATAACTTAACACTGCCTAATAGGATGGCATATTGAGTGTGGATTGCTTATCGCTACATAATCGCAAGTTGTACTGATAGTAAAGAGTCATATTGTTAGCACAGTGCTTGGAGGAAGGAAAGGAAGACAAAATACATATTATTTGGGTGCGTGTTTATAGCAAAGCTCTGTCTATACACATTGACAGTAGAATTAATTTCTCAATAACCTCACAGGCGGCACTGGTAACAAAGCCACAGATTCCTGAACTCCAAGAAAATAGGAGCGTAAATATTTCTAGTTGTTTGGAGAAGTTGCTATTTATAAGCTTGGTTAAATAATGTCTATGTTTCAGGTTTTTCTGACAGTCTTTCTGTGAAAGGTGCACCTGTAAAGGGTGCCTTTCTAAAATAGCATCCTGCTGTTAGGGCACTGGTGAGGCCCAGGCAAACTGGACACAATTTTCATTTTACTCTCATATCAAGAGCCCCCTGGAGAGATATGTCTTAGAATATTAGTGTCTTCAGCAGCACAGCCATTAAAGCAAGCACACAGGGAATCACCCATCTGCACAGGCTTAAGGATAAGAACATTGCTGCAGAAGCTGATCTCCAGACTGATGTTGCTATTTAATGTGGCTTCTAGCAAACTGTGAATAAAACTCCCGGCTTGCAGATGACACGTTACCATGCTAGACTTGCAAGTTCTTTCAGGAAACCAAAGTAGACACAGCTGCAATCAAGCTGCATTAAGCCAGGCCTGCAGTCCCAATGCAGGGCAGTGACTCCAGGAGAAGAGTTTGATTCTAGTGACGATGTCAGCTGGCACAGACATCTTTTGTTCATATTACATATTCCTTATTCACATTTCTTGCATGTCTTTGTGAATCATAAATACTAGTGATTAAGGGCAATGCTCACTTTTCCAGGTTATGAAGATATATAAACATACGGTGCTGCTTCATTATGCAATGGGCTACGGCTCCCAGAGTGAGCAACTGGCAGATCCTGTCAGCTCAAACTTCTCCATGCAGAGCTCTTGGGACGGACAGCTCTAGGGTGTCTGTGCTCCATTGACAATTTGAGGATTAGTGCTCCTGCAGCTGGTGTGGGGAGCCATACCAGCAATGTAGCTTATCTTAGGGACCGCGAGACGGGGCCTGTATTTGTGCAGCCTGCACAGATAAGCCTGAGCCTCCTCACCTTTGCTAGGAAATAAGTCTTTGTCAAAACTGGAGTAATCACATGAAAGCAGTGCAAAAAAACCAACTCCCTTAAAATATATAATGATCAATTATAAACTCAATTTTAGGAGCATGAATACTTTTCAAAAAACCAAGAAGCTCAGACTTGTAATTTGTAACTGATTGATCATTATTTGCATGTAATACAAGGGCAAACATTTTCAAATGTGACGAGTACTTTTAGCATCAACTGTTGTCTGCCCAACTTGAAAACTGCTACTTTCTGGAAACTTAAGAGTAGCTACTGAAAATTAAGCTTCCTATCATTCAACCAGAAGGAAGAGTGTCTGGAATCACCAGTAACTGGAAGGAACTGTCTGAAATCACAAGCTGCTTTTAGACATCTTGACTTTGGAGAAGGGATCACTGCTCAAAACAGTTAAGATCATATCAAGAGGAAATTTTTTAATTATGTAAGAGATCATTAGCAGCAGAAAGGAGAACTTCAACTTTCTGTCAATAAACAGATATCAACAGCAAGTCTCCATTTAGGCAGTACTTTTTTTTCTGGTACTCTGACTTGAGGCACAGTCTGCATACTGAAGTGACTGCAAGTAGGAGCAGTTTGGTTGGTGTGCTCAAGGCATAACACGTTCAGGTGGCACGTTTTTGCCTTCTTCACTCTGGCTTTAGGACAATGCCTTCTCTCATTACTCCTTTAAAACTGTGGGCAGCTGGGGCAATGATTACCTAAGAAGAAGAGGAGAGTAAGGGAAGTGGAAGTAGCTCTGTGTATGGCAGCTATTTTTACATCTGTGATGCCTTCTGGCATTGCGGATGGGTGGCCTGCACTCAGTGCAAGTGTGAACAGTCATCTTTGCAGGGCTTCACACGTAGCATCTGGGGTGCCACACATGCCTATATGGAGCTCTAAGTTTTGTGAGGGATCAAATACTGTCGTCCTTTATACTGTGGCGAGCTAAAGCCTCTCCCTCTTACCCATTTCTCTGCCCTTTTGCATACACAGGAAAAGAAAAGAAAGGCTTTGAAAGACACCAACACTAAAGTGCTTTAGGCTGTGCTTCTGGTGAGGAATGGAGGAAATCTTCCTTCATCAGCAAACTGTAGACCAGGACTCACTAGCTGCTTAGGATGATGGAAATTCACTATCAAACTCATGCACAGAGATAGACTCAGATTGAGGGAAGCATTTGTGGAAATAGTCCAGTAAAGAAGAAAGAGGTACTATGTGTGCAAACACATGCATATAAATTTACCCCAAAGCCCCCCCCCAAATACAGATTTGAACTAGAGAGGAGACTTGATTCTGAGATTCTCCCTGAGTTTCTTGTGTATCAATGTAGAAACTTCTGCTTGTATAAAACTGTAAGCATGACTCCTGCATGCTTGCTCTGATGCAGCTTGCATTCAGGGTACTCTGCTCTTTTCCTTGTAACGGTAGTCTGTTTTATTATTTGCCCAGGTTTTTCTATGCAATCTGAGTACTCCTATGGGGGTGATTCCAATTTGGGGCCATATTCAGCAGCCAGCACAGTGCTGGAAATTATCACTGCAATGCAAACACCTGGCAAAGTGAGCTGAAGTGCACCTCTAGTGTTGTGAAGGCTCATTTTCAGGATATCGACAATCCTTGCAATCAAGGAATATTTTTGTCAATGGGGCCTTATTATATTGCTCTCTATGATGCAGTTGGGGAATTGGGATAGGGGGACTTCACATAACTTTTGATTGGACACCTGAAAGAAGAAATAATTTGCTATTACAAACTATATGTGCAATTCAGTACAAGAAAATTATGCAGGAAACTTTGGGGTTTTAAACACATTTGCTTGGCCTCAGAGACATCTCGTATTCCATGGACATTTGTACAACTCCATTTTGCTCTCTGAAATGTTTGGGAGAATTAAGCCTTAGGCTGAAGGTTAACAGAAGGAGATATTTTCTATCCACTTTTTTTTTTTTAATATGGTTGTAAGAAAATTGGCTATGATTTAAATTCAGGTAACTTAAGTAGTAGTATTTACAAAGACCTTGAGGAAGATGTCTCCTAGTGATTTGAGAGCATGTTCTAGTACAAGTCTTTTACAATGAGAGGCAACAGAAGGATGGTTCAATGATGTAAAAATTCTCCTTTGCTCTTCTGGAAAGGCTCCTCATTTGAAGTGAACAGAGACAGAGTGGTTTTCACAGATGTATGCACTTTACATAGGTATGTTCCTTCTCATGCAATCAGTACTGCTACTGAGTTAGCTGTTGCTTCTAGACAAGTATCAGCCAGGTTTTTAATGTTGCTCCTCTCCAGAACATGTTCTTCCAGTAAGAGGAGAGGGGATTTAAGTATTGTCTTCATTTTACAATCTGGAAAAATGAAAAAAATCTGGAAGTCATACACTTATAAAAGTCCAGGTGAGAAGTAGAAAGAAATGAATAGTATATTTATTACTTTATCATTCAAGAGTCATTTTAAAAAATCTAATTTAATGGTAAGATATAGGTATCCTGAAAAGACTCTAAGAAGTGGCAGATGGATAGAGGACCATCTAGGAGTGAATGGGGAAGAGTCCAGCAGCAAGTCTGGCTCTGACAAACATGTGAAGGGTCCCTTCCTTCACACTGTGGAAAAGGAGGACAGGAAGAATGAAGACGAAGAAAAGATGGGAATGGAGAATGAGAGTGCATAGAGGAGCCTAACACGTAAGTATGTGGAGATTTTAGAAGATTTGAACATGTCGGAGCAGAAGTATTCATGGTAAAATGTTCTGTTTGTGAAGCATATTCGCACTTCGCAGTATCAGCATGTGATTGCTTATGGCAGTAATTCTCAACTGTATCTATCAGGCAGCATATTACCTTCAATATTTTCTTTCTACAGGTGTCTGTTCCCTCTGCTGGGAAGAAGAACCACATATAATCACTAGTGGCTCATCAAAGGCTTGGGATCACAGTGATATGGTTAGTTGTTTATCTCGTTCTACATCCTGTCCCAGAAAGATTAAGAAAATTACCTGAAGTGATGGTGAAGTACCTGCAGATTGAGCTGCTATGCCACATTAATGTATGTTGCATGTGACAGTGCTGTCTCTCTACATGGTAACATTGCCATCTCCCATACTGACAGGAAGAAGGAAACACTTAATGAGCAACTAATGGTATTGCAGAGGTTCATACCATGAGAAGCTCACAGGGGAACCTTGCTGCCTTTCCTTGAATCCTTACTGTTAGAGCACTCTGGCTGGTGAAAGCAATGGTTTAACTCACTCCTTTTGACTTCATTCCCTGGGAAGTCATAATGATTTATTATTACACTAGTACCTAACATGCCTTAGGTTTTTGTTTACTAGGCTGGAAAGGCTAGTGTGTAGTGAGGGAAGGCATGGATTTTCAGCTGACTGGCTATGCTGTACTGGTTCTCCCTGTGAGCTAGTCTACCCAGCTCTGAAAGTGGAGAAGGCTATCTCATGCTTAATGCACAAAGTCATCCCACTGCACTCAAGGCATCTGGCTGAGGGATCTCTGGAGCTTTTCAGCTGCTAAATGTCTCTCTGAGTCCCAAGCTAATGGCTCAGCTCCACACTAGCCTTTCTCCCATGATAATGGCCTTGAAGGCTCAGATTTGACCAAACTCAGGGTAATGTAATGGTCCAATAAGCACTCTGCATCTTCCTGAGGAGATTTTAGGGTTTAAATGCTGACTATGACTTCTTAATCTTTGAGATTTTTCTTAATGTTGGAAATGCTATTTTGTAAAGAATGTTGTGGTCATTGCAGGCTTTACTGAATAATGAAATAAGAGGCCAATGCAGCTGTCTGAGATAGGGGAATAGACGAAGTGAACCAATTATTCTCCTACCAGCCACAAAAAGTCTGTTTATATATGAGTTATGTAACCCAAGCTGACACTTCACCAGGCAATACTTCAGCTAGAAATTATGAACACCTTTCCCACCTCACCACGCATGCTATTTATCAAGTCCAGGGATACAAAAATACAACTTTGAGGATAGGTATAAAGAGTTTTTAAGAGCCAGGTTGAGAATCCGTGTTGATATTGAACTCACAGGTAGTTTAAAGATGTCTCTCTCTGGCCTGAACAAAGATGAGGGTGATGTGTCAGGATGTAAAATGAAGAATAAAAAAGGCAAAACAGAGTTTTTAGGTAGAGGTGTTAGTTAACTGTACTTAAGTAGTCTTCATGTTGCAAGCCACTGAATGTCTTAGTAGTTGCTTAAGTCACATTCACCAGCTCCATTCAGGAGAATTTGCCCTGAACATGCTGCCAGGCACCCAGCTATAAAGGTTTGTGCTCTGTAGGGGAAGAAAATAAGGTCTGGAAGGAACAAAGCTGTTCCCCCATCGCTCACCAGCGACTTGCGAAAGTGGAAGGTGCCAGGGTGCTGCAAGGGCTGGCAGGCCAAGGGGCCAGGCCCATGGCAGGCCAGGCCACCAGCCCACAGAGGGGGGTCAGGCTTGGTGGGGTCTGTGGCCTGGCAGACCCCAGGCTCTGCTGAAATGGGGGCCCCCGGGTGTGTGGGGCTTGTCAGGGCCAGCGAGGTCTGTGGGTCCCCCCAGGCCCTGACACATTGTGGGTGGTTGAAGGGTCTTTGTCAGTTCTCGCCAGACTCCTTCATTTTCCCTCTAGGAACCAGCTTTCCAAAATGTTCCCCTCAGATACATTTGCAGCCAGGCTTATGACTTCTTCAGCTCCTTTTACATACCACAAAGCAGAAAAAAGAGACATTGCTCAACTACTTCAGTCTCTCCTCTCGCATCTGCACCTTCAGAGTCACAAAGTATGTTCTAAGATTAAAAGAATTATAAACAAATACATTGTTGAGGTGCAAATGGTAACATGATTTTAATATTATTTTCAGGCTTCAGCTTTATTAACATTGGTTATTAGTGATAAGTGTGAAGTAATTATGTGTATAATTATAATAATTTTTATTATTAGCATCATCTACCAGGTGGGACTGTCTTCTCCTCGGGAGCCAACCCACTGAAATGGCCAAAGGGGCTGTAGGTTTCCCATCTAACTCCATCAGACCTCACTTGCTTCAGAGCTTACTATTTTCTCCATTCATGCTCTAAAATGAGGTTATGTTTAGATCTTTGAATTTATTTTTAAAACACTTTGATGAATTTCAGTATTTCTCCTTGCCTGTGATAGCAGTAGCCTGGAGAACCTGTGGCTAGTGCTGCCTGGTGTCACTGCTGGAGCAGGCTGTGAGTACAGGCAGGAAGGATATTTTTCTTTCCTTTACATGAGGAGCCTCTAGGGATTAACAGAACAGTAAATAAATCTGTTCTGTGGACAGATTATAGTCTAATTAGAGGTTTGTGAAGTTCTGGCTCTAATTTACAACCTCTGAATTTTCATGGAGTTTTGGTTTTGAGAAAATGCAGACGTTCAATGTGAAACTTGACTCTGGCCACTGAACTGCCAGTGGCTTCCATACAACATGAGTGGTTGACCCAGATCAGCTGAAAATCTCTCTCAAACAGCACTTGGTTTTAGGTTCAGGGAGAGTTCACATATCTCTCCATTGTACTGAGGTTCTGAATCGTAATTGCAGATTTGCAGCATTCTAATTTTATTGTCTCTGAACAATGCTGTATTTAGGCTAACTTGTGTGTGTTTCTGTGTTCAGTGTAAAAAAAGATCAAAAAAACCCTTCTAGATTTACAACAGAGATTAGGGTAATATTTGCCCTTCTACAGAAGCCTCTGTCTTCTGATGTCAAACCTGTGAAACAACCTAAGTTATATTTTTTTCCATTTTGCTTATGTTTTCTTTTCTTCACGTCCCAACCAACACAGCTAAACTGTCAGAAGTCTTTGGTTCAGGCATAAACTAAAACATAAGGAATATATATAATTTTGGGTCAAGGCATAAGTTTATTACAGGGTCACAAATAAAACTCCTACTTACTGACAGTTTGGCTTGTATTTTGGTGTTAAAGCTCTCATGGGACTGGGGCAGGGGGAAAGTCAAAGCCTCTGGGGTCCACAGAAAGGACCACACCCCACTTATATCCGTAAGCTATACAGACACCTTCTCTGCATGGGAAATTAAATCTTCATTGACAAAAACTGTTGAGAAAATAAAATATTGATCTTGCTTGTGAGACTTTTATGTTAGTCAATTAAATTAGTACAATACCTTTCCTACTAGTAAAATAAGAGTGCCATTACTATATGGAAATATAATGTTCCATAATATTTTTATTGTGAGACAGGGGATACCTCTTACAGCACTCAGAAGTACAGTTTATACATGACTATAAAGTTAGTTGTGATCCATAAACAGCAGATATAGATCTCAGATATAGCTTTGAAAATCAGTTTAAAGGAAAGTGCCTTATTCTCTTTGCAATATCATATCAAAGTAGCATCATTTTAAAAAAAATCATAATCTCTTCTAATTTTTTTATACTGAAGACAATGAAACATCATTCTAATACTTAAATTGGAATATGAATCTGACAATATTTTTGCTCCTGCATCTTCTAAAATTAAAAACCCTTTCAAAACTAATAATTATCCAGAATCCACGTCTACTGCAGCTAGACACATAACTGTACAAATATGGGCATACACGAATGGCTAGTGAAACATAAGGGACCTAAGAGAACTGAGATTTGGGTGGAAGAACTGTGTTGCGATGTAACTATTTCTCTACCAAATGATGAGATGTGAATATGACTTGGCAGGTGCCAATGGCAGCTGTGGCCTCCTTTTCTTACCAAGCTAGTTCTTTCTTTCCCCCAAATCTGTACTTTCTTGGAAGTACCTCTAGTCTCTGGTGTACTCCTGAGTGTATAAATAAGCAAGCTAGGCACCCAGCTGTGGATATTTATGGGTACATGTCCCACCCACTTTTTTTTTTTTAAGTAAGCCTTTACTGAGCAAACCTATTGCATAATACAGTCAGGAAGCTACTCCATCTTGTATAAGTTGCTTGTAATATGGAACATACCTACAAAATAATGAAGAATTTTCATTTTAAAGCATTTGGTAACATATTGTTTGAAATGTGGAATCCTGGCACATCTTCTCATTGCAATTTCTCCCTCCCCCATGCCCCCAAACTCTCCCAAACGTGCCGTGATAGGGAAAACAGAACATATTAGTCTACTGGGATACAAATAGCAGCTGCTATTATGATCAGAGAGTTCATAATATTGTTTAATAAAACAACTGTTCAGTTGTTTCACTGATGCATGGGAGAGTATATCCTATACAGCTACTTTTCATATATCTGACCAGTCAGTGTTCATTCTCACCCTTTCCACTCTTTCAAAACATCATTAATAGTACTTTCCTGTAAGGTTGGCCTTTTAATCTGAAAATTATGTCTTTACACCCCTTGACTTTGGATTAGCTTGACTGTATTTCCGAACATTGTCTTTGACCATCCTGCCTTCAAGCAGCATTAGAAGTTCTTCACTGCAGAGCTCTCTTCCTTAACAGAGCTTAAGGGATAGGCCATGAGGACTGAGGTCTTCTTTTTCAACAATGGGACAGTCTTTTGTAGCTGATATTTAAGCCTCCAATTTGGAAGCACTCCCCAAGTTAGTTTTAAAGACAGATTGCATGCTGGCAGAATGAAATAAATAAACTGGTTTCAGAAAGTGTAAACTGGATTGCAGGACCATATTCTTTTTAAAACTGATCATGCCCTCAGTCTTTCCTAGTGTATATAATCTCTTAAAAAATTTCATTCTTCCTATTTTTTGTTATTTGCAAGAATAAACTATATCGGGGCAAAGGTTTTATTATGAAAATTTGTGCAATTTGATAATACATTAGAGAAGGAGTAAACATTTGTAATGATAGCAGTAAAAGCACTGAGTGCATAGCAGACAAAGATTCAGCAAGTGAAAGACATATCTCTCTAGTAATGCCATGTATAAATAGCTCTCAAACAGTATGTAGTCCATGTTATGGTCTGATGGGTATAGCTGTTGTGTGCTAAGTGAGTTTATTTAGCCTGTGGTCAGCCTCCTCCTCTATGAGCTGTGGGCCTATTTTTCTTGAGGGGCTAATCTCAGAGAATTGCCCAACTCTCTGAAATTGTCATTTTCCATAAACCTTTAAATAAATAATAGATAGAAGTGATTTTTGATTATAGATTGCTTTGAGTGACATTTTAATGAACAGGTTTCTATAATTTTTCAACTTCTAAGTCATCCAATACTACCTTTTACCAGTTTTGGACACAAGACTTACATGAAGCCTTTGATAATAGCAAAAAAATGCCCACATGCATGCAGGCACATTTAAAGGGCTATTAATTCAATGATCAGTAAATTAGAAAGGGTTGATTTGTATTAAGAAAAACTATAGAAGGAGTAAGATATGGCAAGATTCATATATATCTTGCATCATTCTTCACATCATCTGTGAACTTGATCCATAAGTATTATCTCAGATATCTAAGTTACTATATTACGGAAGTATTTTTCCACAGTTGAAACATGAAGGGATGCATAAAAGATTTAGTGCAGTCTAGTTGCATCAAGGATGGATCTGGAAGTATTTATAGTTTGCATGCTACTGAAAATTTCCTCAAAATAAGAACCCAAAGCAAGAGATATCTATTTACAAATTATTTTGGTGCATGCTTGTTCAGTAACTGGCACAACATAGAAGCAGACAACCTTCTACCAGTTTTACTATCTTATTGTCTTTGCATAGTCAGGAGTAGTTTGTGTTCTCTCCTTTGATTAAATTCATTTATTTAGTACTGTGGCAATTTCATGTCTTTCATTTGTAAAGCTCAAGATGTTTGGCTTTCTTGCCTTGCAAGTTACGTGTGTTTTAGTGACATTTTCATTTCTTTCTTGCAGTCTAGAAGTGTGAGCTGCAGTAAGATCTAGTTTGGTTAACTTAAAGATGACAGTAATCCCCTAAGTGTAAGAGGAGCAGAATTTAATTTTCTGTAGTTTTTTCCTTTCCCAGTGAAAGGCAAGACATTCTTCCCTTTCTTTTGAGTTATGACTCACTTCTCCAGATTTTGTTTTGATCTGAGTAATTAGTGTTTTTTTGTCTTTTATTCTTTATTTTTAGCACCCACAGTCTATCTCCCACTTAGTTGCTGACATAAAAATATTAGCAGAAAGATGTTGCCTCGAAGGGTAAGGAAAAACCATTCATAAAAATCTCAGTGAGGATTAAGTGGGATTCATCCAGGAAAGATCAAGAGTTGAGAAAGATTGTTATTAAACATGTTTATAGAGTACTTTGAGCATACAGCATATTCCCTGTTCCAGTAAGCTCACAGCTCAGTGGTGGGGAGAGAGATGAGAAGACTGGTGAGGAGAAAAAGGGAGGAAGGTTCTTCAAAGGAGGGAGTTGAGGGAGGAGTGAGAAGTTATTTGGAGTATAGGAAATGTGCGATGGTGCCGCACACAGAAGGGGACACAATGTCAGAAATGAGAGGAGGCGACTAAAGAGCTGAGGGAGCCTTTAACAGACCTTATCACAGTGTTGGCCCGTTCCTTTGCGAGTGAGACAAGGCGTGGAGGAGGCTCGAGACACACTTCTAGCTCTCTGTCTCCTTAGGGGCTGTGAAATCTTATGAAAACCTGTTTCCTTTTGAGTTCCCTTGTGTAAAATCCCAAATAAAAGTAATATTAAGGTGAATACTGGTGGAAAGGATTGAACACCTCTATTTTTGTGGAAAAGACATGTACTACGTGGCCAGAACTAATAGTAATGATATCTCATAGGCACTATCTGCTCAGCTGAAAAACAGGATTCTGTGAATTTGAGTATAGACGGGGATGACTCTCTGCTCAGCCCATGAGAGCGGGAAAACCAAAGCTCAGTTAACCCAGTGCAATAGTCCTTGCATTAGGATAGGACACAGGGAGCTAGTAAGGAGGAAATCCCACCTCCATTCAGTGGGCTCCCATTTCTGCTGTTTGCAGGCCTCTTGGGTTCAAAACCTGAGGACCAGTTTGCTTCACAGAGGCAAACTGCTGGATGTTAAGGCAATTAGGGGCACAAACCCCACAGCATCTTCATGTGGCATTGTAAGCTCTTAACAGCCAGAAGCTGAAATTGAGGGAATTCTTTTTCCTTGTTCACATGTGTTCATCATCGCTTCCTTGGTCCTTCAGATTTTCTGAGAAAGGCACTGAGGGTCCCCAGCCATCCATGCTTTGGCAGATTGTCCAGGCCCTGTGACAGGGTTGGGGACCTCCTTTTCTCTAATTTGGAGCTCCTATCGGGGTCAGAGTGTAAGAACTTGTGCCTTGCTCACAATCACCCCCTCCATTTTTTGACTGCATCCAGAGCAGCCACAAATGTACATCCATACCTACAGAGAAGCTGAAAGCAGAATCCCCTGGCACAGAGTCTATAGATATCATATGTAAATGCCTGGAATAATTACCCTATATTCTTTAAGGACTACAAGCAAATACAATTTTTTCTTGGTATGTGACCATCATGTCCAAAAACACAAGCATTCTGGATAATGAGTCAATATCTAATTAAGGACATCACCAAACTACACTTATTTCTCAGACTTAGTATCTTCCCACTGGGAATATTCACTAATCTCTCACTGATTAATTACTGTAAAGACTTATGCTTCTGGATAATTATAAGATGTGTGATAATGGATCAGACCTTTAATCCATTAAATCTGGTATCTAGCTTCTGACTCTGACCAATAGCTAATGCATCTCAGAAAGGTGAATAACTCCATGCTGCAAATACTCTATTGTGGAATGTGGAAGAAGGAGCCCTTCCTCACCTCACCAGATAATTGCTTTGAAGTATGAGATATAATTACCATTATCTTAGTCCATGTAACTATGTGTCATAAAATGATGAGTACTTAGTGTGTGGCAGACTGAAAATAGAAGGATCTGAAATAACCTCTGTTGGGTAATAGAACTGGGGTATGTCTAAGAAAATGTGGTTAGCCATACCAAAACTTTTGAATCCTTTACTCCAAATCAAACCTCAGGATTGCATCTAACATTGTTTTTTTTAATGTCAGAAAAAAAAAAATGTACTTCTGAGAAAGCCACAGCATGTTTCAAGAGTTTAAAATGCTTCACAATGATTTTGTGGTTTGTTACCTATAGTGTGGCTGGACATTTGTTGTAGTGAATTGTCTCAAGGGAGCCTCACAGGGATTGTGTGCTGCTGGCTGCTGGCTTGAGAGGTAGCAGGGTGTAAGATCATGTGTGACATCCTAGGAGGTCTGTAGGTAGAGGCTGGTGGCTTTGCATGGCATCTCTGCAAGGGACTTGTCTTTGGTATTAGCTTCAGAGGATGTTTTTGATAAAAGGTCTTTTGATATAAAAGAAGATTCTTTGCCTTCACAGAGCTGTCTTTCAATACGTTTTTGGTCTTTTAAGCAGACTTAAGCACACTGTTTTGCACAACTGCAACCTCAGCCAGTGATACCTGAGTGCACATGATTGCAGTATCCTCCATGACTTTATGCTGCTTTATGGAAAGAAACAGTAGGGTGGGGTAAAGGAACTTCTCTAAAGCACAAGAATGCTCTTTTGGGCATTATATGGTTCAAGCTTAAAGATGAAAGAAAAGTTCTCTGGGTACAGAAGTTAATTTATTTTTGTGTGGTACCCTAATCGATGGTGTATTGAGGTGGAATCTTATTCGGACAGGAGCATCAGCTCTGCTCTCATGCATTTCTTATCTAGAAAACAGATAAAGGTAAAACAAGTGATGGCCAATATCTGCCTACATGATTAGCACCCCTGCAACGGGAACTGAATAATGGGATCCTGATGTCCCATCCCAGTCCTTTGATTTCAATGAGGATTTTTTTCCTGGAAAGAACTGATGAAAGCAATCAGGATTTAGACCAATGCTTTTCTTCCAAACTTGGTTTGGATACAGACCTGGGTTCTGATTTCACATAGGTTTAATGAGATGGTAACTCAGTTGAATTAAGTGCACTTACTCCTGGTTTACACAGTCATAACTGAGAGCAGAATCAGGTCTTACATGTTAACACATATGGGTGACTGTATAACCAACTGGCATACAGTAGGCACCATTAAAATCTTGACATTTACTGCTCATAGTAGTTAAATTTACTGTGCTATTTGCAGTATTCCCAAGTCTAAGAGTAGGAAATCCTTTAAATACTGCAGTAAAAGTAAATCCCATGGTGTGATAAATGTCAGGATTTAAAGGAACCCAATTTTGTTGTTGTTTTCTTCTTTTTATATTGCTATGTTCAAACTTTTTGTGTCTTTTTTTTTTTTTTTGATTGTGGTGGTTATTTTTTTTGAGCAGAATCTCTCCTGCTTTGAGACTGGCTGAAGCCTGCATTGATGTGATATTTCCTTAAATATTCTCCTTCTAGAGAGCTCATCTTTCCAAAGATTGTATGTCATATAAAGGGCACTTGAGTTTGCTTTGAGATGCCTGTGAGCGTCCCTGCTGGATCCACCTACTTTCTTCTTGGTAACAACTTTCAGTGAGGAGTGGAGGGGCCATGAGAGTCAGTCTGCTGGTTCTCCACCACCCAGGGCTTCCACTGGAGCGAGAACATAGCAGAGAGCTGGTGACATTGGTTTTCCAGTGCCTTTGTTAGAAGAACCTAGCCCACTATTTTGACACTACTTTCACAGATGCACACAGCAACACTTTTCCCTCCCCTGAAATGACAGAAATTATGAAGAGTGTTGGAGAAGATTTTAAGCAAAATATGCACTTTTGCAATGATGCCAGACCAGATTTAACAAAACACTTAGGTTCCTAGGGACAGATGCCTTTGTAAATCTGTTTGATTCACAAAAAGTTTGACCCTTGTCTCAATCTACATTTAGATGGTTTTGTAAATCCTACCAAATAATTAGTTGCATTTTTAGATGCCAAAAGACCTTCTATAAATGTGATCTGTGAGTTAGTTTATGAGCAGATTTGGGTCTTTCTCATGAAAGCATACATTCATTATTGTGGCTAGGTAGTATTCATATAAAATACAATGATGATTCTGACCAGTCACAGAAGTCTCGCTCACCTTTCCTCCCCTTCCACCTGCTTTATTCTCCCCCACCCCCAACCTAAAATGAGCTGGTTTAGGATTGGTAGACATGGAAGAACAGTAGGAAATCTGTGCAAAGTTTGGAGCAAGTCAGTGCTGCACAATCACCTGTGCCCACTTGTCCCATCCAAAACAATCTCCACTTGTTTATGACAAGGAGGGGAAGAGAAACAAAGAGTTACAGTGAAAGGATGGGGGAAAATGAGAATTATTCTCCTGGCTTAAGTGCACAGTCTATTTTTGGAGAAGGGTTAATAGTGTACTGCCAGTAGACTGGTTCCTCTCCATGCACAACAACTGTTGGGGATGTCCTCTCAAATCTGGCTACTGCCTGGTTAGCTGGCATGTGATATAAAGCAGGAAATATGAGTGTGCCAGGCATATATAACTGTATGTGTGCCACTCCTGGTCCATCTGCAGAGTAATACTGCACCTGCCAGTTGCTTTAGCTGGCTGGGGGGAGGAGGGAAGGAAGAGAGATTATGTATTATTAGACAGGGAAAGCCCACCATCTTCTCATTTTCCTTTCATTGTTCTGCTCTTGTTTCCCTTCTTTTTACAACAGAGCTGAACAAATACCCCAGTGTGTTTTCCAAAAATGGCTCTCTGGGACTGGGTACTTTTGGGGTACTGCTTATACAGTAAAAACACCTTGTATTTGATTTTTAGAGAACAAAGCTGTCAGTGTATGCAGGTTTGTACACCTCTGGGTATCATATATCTTGACTTTGAACCCCATTTTTACATGTAGGGGATTATATTAATAATTTGGAACCTTTTCCACAAAAAATCTAAATTGCCTATAAAGCAATACATTTCCTTACTGCTCATCAATCATTTTTCTTCTGCAAAAATTTCCAGCACCCATTAAGAGCCTTAAATCATAAAACCTAACTGCTCCTGAATAAATAAAATTTGGAACTTGATATGGATGACCTACTATTTCATCCTGTAAGCGACAGAGGACTGAGCCTGAGGATGGAATAAACCAACATCAGCTGACATAAAGGATGCTCCATCCTCAGGACAGATAGCAAAATCTTTATCCCAAGCATCTTCAAAATTTGTAAGTATTCTTGGACTAGCTTTTATTGGCTTTCCAGAACTCATACTCTCTCTCAGGGAGAAGAACGTTTACATGTGTTCTTGATCCAAATTAAAAAAAGTATTATTGCCTTGGGGTCTCTCCAGTGACTCTAAGAAACTGTCGTGTTTCTCCATTTCCACTTTTTTTCTGCTGCAATTTCAGTATTTCATCATTGCTGTGAAAAAAAATAAATAATTGTGAAATCCAGATTTCTGTAGAGTCCATCAATGGTATTCTGGAAATAGCAACCAGAGCTAAATTTCTGCATCCTCAGTAAGTGTTAGGTTTAGCTCTTGCTAGTAAAAAGAGCATATGGTTTTGTGTCAGACTGGACCTATTGCACAGAGCCCACAAGCCTCCTTTTTCTGCTACATTTGTATTTATTCAACTTTTGTGCTCATGTACAGGAAATAAATGTGATGGGAGAACATTAAATGTCAATACACATATGTTCATGGCAATTCCCTTCTTGTTGTTTCTTTATAATGGATTTATTGATTCAAACTTTCTCTATCATCACAGACACGATGTACATGCACACTATGCCAGACTGCACAGCACAACAGGCAGGTATGTGATATCCAAGTTGGTGTTGGTGATGGTGAAATGGTGACAGGTCGGGATTACCACTTCTATTGCCAGGGAGTCAGGTTGTGGTCATTCATGAGACAGCTGTTACAGGGTGATCTCATTAATAACATGAGCTGTGAAAACAAAGTGTGGCGATTCTAAAAGATACTTCTCAAATGACATGGTGATGTCAGAGCTTTTTGGGTATTACATGTTTTCACAAATGATACATCACAAGCCTAAATAATATAGATAATTTCTACATATTTTATTATTAGTGTGAAATAAATGTAATTATAATAGATTTTTAAAGTGTCAGGTGGCTTGTATTGCCTGTTTATCAGGTATTTTACTGCTCTTCCATCTCATGCTCATCTTAAGTATATTTAGTCAACATCTCTGACTTCAAACAAACAAACTCTTTTATCTAACTTCACAGCATATTCTTCTCACAGAGGTGGATGTCATCATCATTTTATCTCGACATTGTTTTCACCATGTTTTCTTAGTTATAGAATCATAGAATCCTAGAATCATTTAGGTTGGAAAAGACCTTCAGGGTCATCAAGTCCAACTATAGTCCATACCCAGTAGACCATGTCTTGGAGCACCTTGTCTACACGCTTTTGGAATACCTCCAGGCATGGTGACTCAACCACCTCACTGGGCAGCCTATTCCAATGTCTCACAACCCTCTCAGTAAAGAAATTTTTCCTAATACCCAACCTAAACCTCCCTTACTGCAACTTGAGGCCATTTCCTCTTGTCCTATCACCAGCCACCAGACAGAAGAGACCAGCCCCCACCTCACTACAACCTCCTTTCAGGTAGTTGTAGAGAAGGATAAGGTCTCCCCTCAACCTCCTTTTCTCCAACCTAAACAGCCCCAGTTCCCTCAGCTGCTCCTCGTAAGACTTGTGCTCCAGGCCCCTCCCCAACTTGGTTGCCCTTCTCTGTACACATTCCAGCAACTCAGTGTCTTTCCTGTAGTGAGGGGCCCAAAACTGAACCCAGCACTCGAGATGCGGCCTCACCAGTGCCCAGTACAGGGGAACAATCACCTCCCTGCTCCTGCTGGCCACAGAATTTCTGATGCAGGCCAGGATGCCGTTGGCCACCTTGGCCACCTGGGCACACTGCTGGCTCACATTCAGCCGGCTGTCAGCCGGCACACCCAGGTCTTTCTCTGCCGGGCAGCTTTCCAGCTGCCCTTCCCCCAGGCCTGTAGCATTGCATGGGGTTGCTGTTACCCAAGTGCAGGACCTGGCACTTGGCCTTGTTGAACTTCATACAATTGGCCTTGGCCCATTGATCCAGCCTGTCCTGATCTCTCTGCAGAGCCTTCCTACCCTCAAGCAGATCGAACTTGCCTCCCAACTTGGTGTCATCTGCAAACTTGCTGAGGGTGCATTCAATCCCCTCATCTAGATCATTGATAAAGATATTAAACAAAACCGGCCCCAACACTGAGACATGGGGAACACCACTTGTGACCGGCCGCTAACTGGATTTAACTCCATTCACCACAACCCTCTGGGCTCATCCATCCACCCAGATTTTTACCCAGCGTAGAGTACAGTTGTCTACTTCCATTCTTACTCTCCTATGTTTCAGCTCCCTTCAGTGCCTCCTGCAGGAACATGTTTTGCCTGAACCAAAAAAGTAGCCATGTGGCAACACTGCTGTGTTTCTCAGCCTATTCCTTCCAATTCTACTATTCAATATTCAATTCAAAATATAAGTCCTTTGGGGCATAGAGCACATATCTGCAGTGTTTTTAGAGGCATCAAGGTTATTTTAGGAAGTAGTAGACAAAGTGCAAGTATGTCTGTAGACACCAGTACCCAGATCTGGTTTAGAATGAGAAAGTAACTGCTTAGCAACTAAAGCAGTGCTTCCTCAAAATAACAACTACGAAGTCCAATTATTCACATTAAATAGTATATTTTTGATGGGACACCATGATATATAAAGCACTCTGTAGCAGAAGTAAAGATGGTAGAATCTGTCCTGAAATAAATGAATAATGGAGTCCCCAAATGATAGCAGACTGGTTCAGCCAAAGGTCAACTCATCTGTGAGTTAGAAGGAATTAATTTTCTAGGCACCAGCAAAGCAATGAGGCTTATCAAACAATGCTATTTCCCATCAAGAAAAAACATCATGGCAGCCTCTGTTTTCTACTTTCATACATTTCCATTTAAAAAAAAAAAAAAAGAAAAGTGGAACTGTAAACAAATCAACAAATACATTTGCTTCTGGAATCATGATACCCTTTTGGCTTATTTCTTTGCAGGGATTATTTTACAATACTAAAGAGAAAGCTGAAGAAGTGAAATTCTAGTGGAACTCTAGCTCTGTTGTGGCCACAGACATCCTGACTTTTGGTCATAGTGCCCTCCCAATACACCTCTCATTTCTTCTCATATCCCTCAGGGATCATCTGCAGCAAGGTCTGGTTCTGTATTACTGTCCAGCTACCCTAAACTGGTGTTAAGGACAGCTGCAATGCTGAGAACAACATGCATTGCACACAATCTCATGATATCTGCTAATCTTTCATTAGCCACCTCCTTCCCTGTCTTCCTCCTCTTGCCCCCTTTCCATCACGAACACTGCATTTTCATGCTGTTACTAAGCTTTGGATGTTGGTACGAGGCATTGATACTGAAGGGATGCTGGTGTTCAGCTGCTTTCCTTGTACCCTGAGTTATAAATATATCTTGCTGCCCAAACATATGTGCATAGGATCTGGAGAGTGCTGAAACCCCAGCACTCTCCTGACCACTATGATGGTGATAGCAGCCCAGCAGTTCTCAGGGATCTATCTTATGACAAGTTTCTTTAAATCAGACAAGATCTTAAGTGCCTGTCATAAGTCAGTCATCCTTCAAGTGCTCCATTTCCTCCATATGAAGTCTTTACAAACTTATCTATCTGGGTTTATATGTAGGACTGTGGTGAAAAACCACTGTAAGAACTAGGTCTACAATAAGATACCTGGGCTAGATGTCCTATCGCTAGAAGATAAATATCTCCTGTGCTACATAAAACACCATCTCACAAGGGTACTCCCTACTAATCCCATAACCACAGCGCACCTGCCAAATCCAAAAGGGAGTTTGGCAGAATAAGGTGGAAACTGAAGATTTAGCTAAGCAGAACTGCAGCTTTCAGAAGCTTGTTGTTCCATTGCTGCTTTCTGGCCTTGAGTTAGATGCTGCAGAATGTTACCACCATAGCAGTGGAATCGGGGGTTTTCTTAAACTGAGCAAATACAAACAGTGACTTGTCTTCTCATGCTTGTCAGCTCTTGCATCCATCCTTTGCTTTCTCAGGTGAAGACATTATCACTTGTTCAAAGTGATCCAGGAGTTGGGCATTTCTGAAAGGCTATGTGCTGCATCAAGAATGTACCTTTAAGCCACATCAGGAGTAAATGATCAAGTTTTGATTCAGTGGCTGAGTTGCAAAACCAGAAGTAAAGATATATTTCCAGTTAACCAGAAGCAGATTTCCCCCCACCACCACCACCACCTTTTTTCAGTATGAATTGGAAAATAAAAAATTGCCTCATTTTCATCCAGGATAAAATTTCTCTTTATTTTGTGTATTTTTGATCCATTAAAAATCTCATTTGCTACATTTCAAAACAAAATGTTCCAAACCAGAATGCCATAATATTGTTTCCTAAAACAGTATATCTTAAGAGCTTTAACTTCATCATCTCTTTTTGAACCTTTTTATAGCTGAAACTATTCCCTGAATTTAAACTAAATAGCTGGGTAGTTGTGGTCAATCTGCATATTTGGTGGCTAAACTCTTCTCAGGGGGAAAATGCCCCACCCTAGTTATAATACCTAATTTCTTCCTTAGCATCACTTTTTGACAGAAGCAGAGAAATATTCGGATATTCATTCTATTTTTTCCTATCAGTGCAATGGGGCATATCTAGCATTCCTCTCCTTTTCCTTTAAGAAATAAGTATTTTTCTCTAACCAGTGTGTTTGTAAGTTAATGGTTTGGGAATAATCCTCCTATGTAATGAGTGGTCTGTCTTGTCTATGTATTCATTTTTCCCCTCACCAATAAACTCCATAGAAATCTGGCTTTCTTCTGCATATCAGGAATGTATAGGAATGTTTCCTCAACTTCCTTTCTCCAGCTTGCTGCAAGCTGCAATATGCAGGTTTCTCTCCTTGCATTTTCTTATTTTCCTTTGTACACTGCTCTTGTTAGTTTTAATTACAGCAGTGGAGGACAGTATGCTAAAGAGCTCCCCAAGGAGGTGGCACTAATGGTCACATGTCCCCCCTGAGTGACAGCATCCGTTCTGGTTGCAGTACTACAAAGACATGGGGGCAAATCTTGTATGGATTGGTAAACGGACTTTATGTGAGAAGATAAATTAGCAGGCATCTGTGTTTCCTATTTGAATAGGCTATGTGTGACTCAGTAAGCCTTTTGTTCAGTGGGCTAAAAAATGGCATGCAACTCCTCATCAGTATTGAAATTTTAAAGTATATTAAATTACTATGGCATATTTTTGAAGTATATAAAGGAAAAAAATGTAGTGGATTTAGTACTGTGCCTTTCAAACCATCAACCCCAACACTGAAACAAAAAACTAAGAAAATAATAGCAGAAAAAACCTGAATGGTTTTATACAGAAAGAAGCTAAGACACATGTGAAATACTATTTTCAATAGTGGTTTTATTACAGTGTCAGTGCACACTATGTGTGCCTGCATATGCTACAGATTCCTGTTGCTGGTTTTGTGACTTGTATAAAGCATACTGAGATTTACATCACAGGATGTAACTTTTGGAGGTGTATTTACGCCAACGTTTGCCAAAATTCAGCACGTGATTTTTAGTTTGCACCCACTGTTGCATTTGCCAGCATTTTTGTGAAGTAAGAACACTAGGCTATGCATACTGTGCACTGTTAACATACGTTAGCTGTGCCTTGTGGCAGTATTCAATCAGATGAATAAATGGAACAGTATGTCAATGCACAGTATGATTGCAATTCGGAATCATACGGAAAAGTTGGTATTGCAACATCTGCATAGGCACTGTCATAACGTCAAGGAAAAAAGTAATAATACCGTTCTTTTTTCATTGGATCAAATGCAAATAAAACAACCATGATCTAACTTGGAAGGCATTTTGAAATATATTTTTAATGTTTTTTGAAAAATAGTTATAATTAAGAACACAAAGGGAGCTGAAATTGGAATGCAGTATTTACATAGTGCATGCTAAGTCTTTGAGTGAGACTTAGTCTTTATTTACTTAGTCTACAAGAAATAGATTACAACATTCACCTTTCTGATGAAGCCCATTAGCATGCTTTTTGGACGCTATCAAATACTGCTGCTATCAAATACTGCTACTTCTATTACAGTTGTTAATAGCAATTATTATTGCAGAAGGAATAATGGCATATTTATGATACCAAGTGACATCAGAGGAAGAGTTATTTTTCTTATGAGAGTCTCTAAAGAACTAAGTTCTGTGCCCAAGAAGAAAACAGGACATCTATATCAAGACCTATTAAGAATAAAGATTGGAATTTTCCATGTTGCCCAATACTGTGATACTCTTTCTTTCTTACAATGCCAGCCGAAAGGAGGGAGGGAGGAGGGTGGGAGAGGAACAATAGATCAACAGTTCTGTCTATGTTTAAAAATTCACAGCACCTCTGCTACACCAGAATATTATGTGACAATAATGTTAGGCCTCTGATTTATACCAACAGATGCAGGGAAATTCCAAATTAAGGCTGTCATTCTCCCCTCACTGCAGATCCTCTGTTGGTACAACTTTATGTAGCACCTCTGAGTTCGGTGGAGAGGTGCCAGTTTACATCAGCTGAGGATCTGGCCCACTGCGGTGCGGAGGCCTTAGCTCTGTTTAAATCAGATCCACAGTTACTGGTAACAGAGTTACTCCATACTTAATATGTATTTACAACACACAGGTGTAAAACACACACAGGAAGGTCATAAATTCGGAAGCTCTCTATTAAAAAGCCTCCTCGTTATGAATGGATTTTTAAAATGTTCCCTTTGTTTTGTCTTCAAAAGATGTAGACTGGTGGAAAAATATGCAAACACTATGCCTTTAAAACACCAAATGCAAGTGAGTTTTAATAACCTATCAGGATCTTAGTCCATCATAACATTTAATCTGCATTACATCTCACTTCCTAATCGCTACTTTCATTCCAATTGTGAGCAGAGAGGGTGGGGGAGAGATGAGAATTTCAGATAAGTGCCAGTAAAACAAGTTTGCTCTACAGCTGGCAAGCGCTGTGCACACGTTAACAGTGCCTTATGGCAGTATTCAATCAAATGATTCTATAAACTAAAAATAATCACCCTAATACTAATACCTATTATTCTTCATTGTTACTGGTCGCTATGGTGCTGCATCTGACTATGAAGAATTCACCGCCATTATTACCCTCACTGTCTCTCTCTCTCTGAAATGTGATCTAATTGCAGAATCCACACCTGTTCGACAGTTCAATAGAATCCTGCTTTTGATGGAAGCAGACTTTCAAGTACACACACAAGCTCATACACAGGCACACGCGCGCGCGCAGGCACACACTCGCACACAAATGCGTGCACGCACAGACACACATACCAATTCACGGAAGACTTCAGCTGGAGGAAAAATAGAGTGTGAGTTGATCAGAAAATAATATTGCGAGGAGTAAAAAGAAAAAAAAAAGCTTGTGTTTTGTGGTCATTGGAAGATTGCTGATGGGTGCATAAATAAAGCATGCTGGAACATCTGTTCTTTGTTGTGCATTCAGCTTTTTAATGTCTTCAAAGAGCAGCACTGACGCATCACTGACTACCACTCCCCATTCAAGCAACATTTTACCAGAAAATAATAAACCTTCCTGGTGGGGTGCAAGGAGCCAAGGCATTTGGGCAATGCCATTAATTTGGAAATATCTCTTTTTCTGGGATTTTTAAATATCTCTCCCTTTGAACGTTGTTCAAATTTTGGGATCCAGCCTGGAGTCCCTATCAGCCTGAGCAGTAAATCAGCCTGAATATTCCACTCAAGCCTTTTCTTTCTGTACCAAAAAAAGAAAAAAAGGAAAGGAAAAAGCTATTGTCAAGTCGAAGTTTATATACATTTTCCCTCACCTCTTAATTCTATTAATGTTAAAAATTCTGTCCAGAGGGATTCTCTTTTCCTTAAGTTACAGTATTTATTTATACTGGTACAATTCAGCAGCAGTGAAGACCCCTGACAGTTTAACAATATTGGCTGGTTATTTTGATACACTGTGCTAGGCAGCAAAAGATTAAAACCAGAGCATCCTAGACTGAGAGAAACCAGCTTGAATTCTAAAATAAAATTTTAGCAGCATGGATTTCTCTTGCCATAGGCTATGAGGCTACTATGAATTTCAGATGCATCTCCAGAGCTGTCAATGAGGTGGAAAGATGGGATTGGCATTACAAAGATTTGTTGCAATGTGATTCAATGTAATTGCAATCGAAGGTATAGCAACATTAAATCGCAGCTGAGAAAGAGCTGTTTATGCATGTACAGTATAGGAAGAGGCATTTGCCCTACCACTCTAGCCCCATGACGAGATATTTTTTTTTACTACTTTCTTCTGCTCTGCTCTTTCTAGGTCATAGCTCAAAGATATTGGAATACCAATTAGATGCTGGTGAGTTACATTTATAATGAGCCTGATGATGGTCCTGTGACAAAATGCTTCAGAAAACACAAACACCTTTTAGGACAGTTTAATAATGTCTATAATGTCTCGGTTCTATGCTAAGAGGTTTTTGGCCTCTTGATTGCTGTCCTGGTTTCAGCTGGGATAGAGTTAAGTGTCTTCCTAGTAGCTGGTACAGTGCTGTGTTCTGAGTTCAGTA
>JANZLQ010000078.1:5329043-5346646 GCA_026212715.1 Elanus axillaris | reverse complement strand
GGGCACAAGAAGCTGGCACAGGACACAGCCAGGGCAGCTGACCCAAACTGGCCAATGAGGTATTCCATACCATGGGATGTCACATCCAGTATACAAACTGGGGGGAGTGAGGGCAGGGGGGATCACTGCTCAGGGACTAACTGGGTGTTGATTGGTGGGTGGTGAGCAATTGCACTGTGTGTCATTTGTACATTCCAATCCTTTTATTATTACTGCTGTCATTTTCTTAGTGTTATCATTATTTTTATTAGTTTCCTCTGTTCTATTAAACCGTTCTTATCTCAACCCACGAGTTTTACTTCTTTTTTTCCCAATTTTCTCCCCCATCCCACTGATGGGGGGGGGGGGTGAGCAGCTGCGTGGTGTTTAGTTGCTCGCTGGCGTTAAACCACGACAATTGCTCATCTTCATTTTATCTGCTCTGACAACTAACATTTTTGCTTACTCCAGCGCAGGGAGTAGAGGGTAGTGGTTCAGGCATACCACTGACATCAGTGAGTACAATTCCTCTTGCTTTGGTAGCAACATCGCCAATCTCCAAGAAGTTTCTTAGCAAAGTTTTGCCTTCTTAGACCAACAGGAACCTGATGTTAGAGCTGGGACTTGGGGTTCACTCCTGTTGCTCCTGAGGAAAACTGTGTTATTTCTTGATTGGAAAAAACATGAGAGATATACCTTCCTCCTTGGCATATATAGAGCCTGTGGCATGACTGTGCTACTTCTAACATCAAAGGGTGTGTTGCTCTTGATTTTAATAAGAGCAGAAACAGTATCACCAAGATCATTAAAGTTCTCACAGTGCTTTGACATCCTCAGATGCAATCAGGTAAGAACAGAGGCACTATATTTATAACAAGCATTGAGAAGCTCAAATGAATACATTCCAGGCTCACTGAGGTGAAGGAAGAATATTCCTATAGATGAGATCCTTGTCACTGCATTTCCTCAGTGCTTGACATTTAAGCAGTGGATTTCATTCTCATAGCATCCCTGACAAAAAATGGCTGGGGAACCGAGGCACAGAGTGGTTGGAACAGCTTTCAGAGGGAGTCTCTCAGGAATCAGACTGGAACCCAAGATTTTGAATGCCACCCACCTCTGTTGGCTAGCATCCTTCCTGCTCCTGCTGCAAGGCTAGCTTCTGCTCAGAGACCGCTCCGCCAGCATACTCCTACCTGGTCAACAAAGTGGTGAAGAGACGAACGTACCCCTTCTCACACATCTTTTCCTTCTGTGATTTTGTTACGATTCTGCTCTTTAACCCAAGAATTGTTTAAAAGAAGCACAGAAAGGGAACAAAAAAAACATGTGCGAGGAAATCTTTTTACTGACAACGGAAGCAGGACAGGTTGACTCTAATAACACAATATTTAAATGTGTTTGCTCCTCTGCTTAGAGATTCTTTTGCACAGTTCCATTATGCTGTACTTACATAGTAATTGCTCATTGACCATTTAATTACACAAGGCTGTCAACTTTACTCATACTCCGTACATGGCTTCCAAATAGTCACTTCGGTATCAGGGAGGTGGGGGCCAGTTCACCTGGTAGCAGTAGTCAGTATGAATAGGTGGAGCAAAACCTGGCCTGCAATAATTACCATGTAGCGACATAGTGTTTACATAGTAATTACCTTATTATTTTTATGGAAAAATACATGATTATCTTTGTCCTCTAGCTCAGAGTGCAGGCCACACAGTAATTACTTTTGGGCATAAGTATAATTGTACAAACGCACTTTTTATCTTTCTGCCTCTCTTCTGCATGCACATGGTTAGATGTGTTCACTGCACACAGTTACTCTGGGTATTTATCATTGCATCTTATTTAAGTCCTGAATCAAATAGTTGCTTCCTGGTATATTGGCCTCATATATTAGAAGGTCATAATAAATAAAATGTTTGGTTTTGGTTTTGTTTATTCATTTGTTTGTTTGTTTGTTTTCCAGAAAGCAATCACAATGTCTACCTAGATTTACGTTTCTTAGCCCATGATTCCTCATCGGTGTATGCCTTTATCCCAGGCCTGTTGGAGCAATGGGTCAAATCCTTTTGCCTCTGGGAATGTCTGTTAAAATCATATTTTAAAGCTAAAATGGACTCAGAGATATACATTGTGTGTCCTTGACAGATGGGGCCAGAAGCTCACTATAGTCTGAAAAGAATATATTGACTCACTAGCTCATCTTCTTTTCATAGTGAGAAGTACTCCATTGATGACATTTCATGATGTTTAAGATGTGGGTAGCATTGCCTGGAAAGACAGAGCTGGAGGGAGGGAAGAGAAAGGATAATATTAGAGAATCAACATGCCAGTGTACAACAAAGGCCAGTCTCAATCCTGAACTGACACTGTAAGTGGATTTGTACAGCACTTGTGACTGTTGCTAACTGCGACCAAATCTAAATGTTCTCCAACATGGCTCAAAAATAGCTTAGACCAGACATGAGGAGTTATTTTCCTGTACTTCTTGGGCACCAGTTTCTACACATTGCCATGATCAGTAGAGAAATTGAGAGACAACTCTGCCCAAGCCTTTGATGAGAAAGGATCAAAACATAGGTCCGTGTGAATTTATTTAATGTCAATAGGTTTGTGTCAGTTGACAATTGAAGAGGATCAGACCCAGAATAGACTATAAGAGTATGATCAGCTAGGATACAATAAATATCTTTCCTTAAGAAGAAACATGTTATTTGAATAACATTCAGCAAGAATTCAGGTGAGAAGCACCTCCAATATATGAGACACGAACTCCCTATTTAGAAGATGTATATTTTTCTGACTATTCAATGTACTTTTAATGCCATCCACGAGTATCTCTTAAATCTGCTTGTCTTCCCTGTATGCACTGATCATTGAAGAAAAAAATGGAAGATAATACAGCACAGTATCACCTAATAATCTAACTTCCATTTTTTAAAGGAAATTGTCAGATATCCTATTTGGTACTTGGCTATTTATGTTAATACGTTACCTGAAATGTAAGTAGATTTGGGTGTCTTTTGCACTGAAGACATGACAAAGATTTATAAAGCTTCATCACAATGAGTAGAACTCTCTGAGTATATTGACAGTGACTAATGCTGCCTACATCTCAATGGCAGCACTCTATACCTTACCCATTTTCTACAGAGAGCAATCATATTACTACCGATTAGTTCTTTCTATCCATAAATGAATGCCCCACCCTTGCTTATTGATTCACATAATTCAGTCATTTATGATACACTTGAGTAGATATATTCTAGTTAAAAAAGGTTGGGATATTTTCTTCTGGTCAGTGATGGGGTTGGAGAATCAAGTTTGCAATCCTGAGACATTTCACATCTCTAATAAAACCTGCTTACAGTTTTGTGGCTTATAGGAAGTATTTTTGGCCTTTGGTTTCCATGTTACTCAGCACACATAGATCTGGCTAGGAGAAAACCAAAGGAACACATATTCTTTTACCTAACTGAATGTTCTCTGCCAAAAATATGTAATTCATTGTGACAGATCCTTGGTTATGGATGAACAGATAAGGAGAAGGAAAAGAAGGATATAGGAACATGAACACAATGGAAGAAAGAATGGCAAGAGAGAAAATAGGCAAGGGAAAAAAGAAATGTGATGCATGGTGAGAAGGAAAGGGAAAGAGTAAGGCTTCAGAAAATACTTTTTTAGCAGATAGTGGTGTGTGCAACCTTCTTTAAAGCACGTGATGTGCCCTCTAAAAACATTAAATATCTCACTGTCTCCGTGAGTCACATGAATTATTTTTCTTACCTAGACATGATTTCCACTACTACCTACAGTTATCTGAGAACTACAGCGGGATTTTCTAATCTGTTACAAAACTCTGGTGGACTGGGTTTATTTTCTAAAGAGTAACTGGGAACTTCAGTAACTAAATACCTGTAATGGGACAGCACAGCAGTATAGGGGAGGAATATGGTTTCATCTTACAGACTGCAAAAAAGTACTTAGCAGAATATAGCTGACAAGCTATTGCCAAAAACTATCTTCTTGTTCATTCTGGCTCAGCATGGAATTCCCTAGTCTTTGAATGCTCTGGAACCAAGATGAGAACTTGTTAAGAGGTCAAAACAACAATAAATGATAGTTTTCAATCACCAAGAGGACTTTATAAACAAGTCAAGTTTGAGAGCCCTTCCATAGCTAAAAGATAGCCAGAAGCTACGTTGTGACCTTTCAAATTGTTTCCCATGGGATGTCTGATGGGCCTAACACAAGTCCCAGGAGAGTAAACCCTCCCACCAACCTTTGTCTAGTTCCACTTAAGAGAGAAAGCTGGACTTGAAACAGTGTCAGAAGTAAAGGTCAGTGCTTTATTTACATGAGCTTTATATGCTAGACTTCTCCCCTCTGCTTTTTCTTTCCTTCCCCAGAGATCTCTGCTTAAATCGTTCCATCCCTTGAACTACTTCTTAGTGATAATTTTTCTTCATCCACAAGCTGGGGCTAAAGAAAGTCTCGTCTTTTAAGACACATATTCAGGCAGTAATATGCTAAATAATAGCAGGTTTTTCCCACAATTTGTGTGCTTTTCCTCTGCTATCTGAGGTTTTCCTAGGTTTCACTATACACCACAGAACAAACTATATATTTGCTGCTAGGAACCAGAGCAAAATCAGCATTTGGGAGAAAGTACATTTGAGTTCCTTATTTTACAGGGAAGAGTTGCAAATAGCTTTGGCTTTCCAAGTATTGTGAAATCCCCAGAAGAAAAGGTCTTCATTGTGAGAGCCCCTATTAGAGTTGAAAAGCTCACTACTCCTTCTGGAACAGCCACTACTTTCAATCATACCTGCTTTTTTTTCTCTAGGTGGTAGATGGGGAAACCTATTTAACAAAGTTGGGGTTTCATCCAATGACTCCTTATAGCATTGGGGGTATGTCTACTGACTTCATTGGGAGCTCTGTGCAGCTATCATTTTCCAACTACTGAAGACACTTGAGCATCTGGTGCTGTTCTAGCAAGCTTCTTACACAGCTTTGGTGAGAATTTTGAAGCTGACATAGAAAGAATTTTCCAGGGCTCACAAGCTCTTTGTATCTTCTTTTCTTTTTAGAAACACTCCTGACACGCTTGTGATACTGTTTGAATAAGAAAAAATAGAAGAGAAAGCTAAACTGAGCATTGTAAAACATTCTGGGCAAGCGTTTGCTTGAGTTTAAAAATGGATTTGCTTCTCTGTGCTTATACAATTTTTTAGCACTTTGGAAGAACTGAGATATGTGATTGCTCTTGGAACGTGGAGTTCAACCCCCACCCCAGACTCTGCAGGCAATACGGGTTTGGGTTGTGAAGAAATAGCCATGCTGGAGGCAATACTGGCACAGGCCTCCTGGGGCTCCTTCTTCCTGAGTTTGGGTAGGCAGTTTCCCTATCTTCCACTGTAATGACTGATTTCTTTCATGTGGGCTGAGGGACACCGATGACAACCTTACCATGTAGCCAAATGATGTCTTAAGTAAGGTCAGGGTGCCCAGGGAAAATGTATACATCTAATGCAAGTCTAATCCTATTCATCCATACTTTCCCTTTGGAAACAGATCTCCCATTTTTTTCCATCTTATGAAACAAGCCTTATTATTTTTTATTATGATAGCATTAGTGATCTAGAAACAGGAAAAACGCCATGTGATCTGTGTGATTGGTAACACTGAAGGGGCACAACCAGAATTTGCATATCCAGTGTCGAATATTCACACTAAACTACCTAAGCTCTCACTATACAGTAGAAACCTACTCAAATTCTGTGGAATGAGAATCCCATTTAGGAAAAAGCAGTCTGCTCACGTACGTGCCATTAGTAGAAAGACTGGCAAATAAATTATCTACTGTGAATTACGCACTAATACAAGTGTCTGTGATGTGTGTCTGTGTGAATTCATTTACACGTCAAGGTATATGTATGCATATGAACATAAGAGTATCTCCTCTTCCTCTCTTTTTACCTCTCTTTCATACATTGGTACAGTAAGCGTAACAACTTCCATGTTACTTCTCAGACATCAAGATTCCCATCTTCTGTACATGCCTGGGTAAACTTGCTTTTTTCTTTTCTTTTTAATATTTCAGTAAAGAGGTTCTCTCCCTGATACCCACTTCCAAAACTCCCACTCTCTTACTTCAGAACAAATCCAGCCTTGCTTGTACATGTGCACGTGTTGAACAAGCCCTCATAAAATGCCTATCACATCATTATTTTGTTTAAACATTTTTATTTCTCCAGAGAATTTAAAATACACAAACATGTGATTCCATGAGGAAATGATCCAAAAGAGATTATAAATACAGCTATAAATGTCAAAGTTCTCAAAACATTTCACTGGCTCTATCTTCAGAAGAGACTGTTTACAGAGAAAACCCACGTCAGTGTGTTTTATTATTGTTATTGTGTGTTAAATGTTACAAATGCAATCTGTTTGCCTTACACGTAAACCATAGTCTCCAAATATCTTTAAGAATCACCTCTAACAGTTGTACTCAGAGACAGGAGTATAATTTAGTAGGTTATTAAGCAATCTCTCCACAGCAGGAAAGGTTTTTGGGTTTCATACAACTCTCATCAGAGGCACCTATCCTTCATCTCCCCAGAAATGAATATTTTGCAGTGGATCATCACCCTGGGCTCCATGTTTTTGAGAGGGATTGGAACACAGAAAGCTCAAAATGCAGACCTTTCAAAACTTGAGTTCTTGCAGACTTGGGATCAGGCCATTTTTATTTATTGAGAAGAACCATCAAAGGCTTTTTTTCCCCACCTAAGTAATTTTAAATTTCTTTCTGCTTCTGTCTTCAAAGTGATGCCTAAGAGACCCCTACTACAAAAAGTTCACACTCCTTTCCTTCTGTGATAGAAGAGGCTGTCTCCAGAAATGAATGAGTCTGAGAAGAATGCGGCAAACAAGCACCAAATCTCTTGTAAAATACAATATGCCTAAATTTGACAGTGTACGTTTAAAATCCACAGCATGGAATGAATTCTAATACAGAGGACTGGAGTAGCACATATTTGAAATTTGTCACAGATATTTAACTTGTTAGGAAAAACATTAAGACTGGAAGATCTTTTTCTTTGGTCTACTTGAATGTTGATCACAGATGTTTGCTGCAATTATGGAAAACAAAATAATATTTAAATTTCAAAATTTCTTTTTAAAGGCTGCATAGGAACGTTGGACGTAATTTCCCCATAGTCAAAGGAACCTGTGGGAGACATTTTGTTTGGTGGGTGGTCACAGAACATCCATTTTGTTTGACAAGCTGCAAAGTCTTTCCCTATATCCTCTATACTTATTTAAAAGCAACATCCACAAAATTGGAATGAGCCACAAGGGGAGATCAGTAGAGGACAGGGACATCACAAGTGCACTAGCCCATTATGAGTGCATTTCTTAAAAGAAAATACCTCTGGAGGATGCTATATCTTACTATCAGAGAAAGAAAAATTCCTCCCTATTCTCTCACAATCTTACATAGAGAAACAAAAATCCTTCCTGACCGCAGATCAAATACAAATTCTAAATTATGTAAATAGTAAATTATGTAAATAGAGCCTTGTGTGTCCCTTGTCTTCTTAAAGTTATTGTCTTTCACCTTTCTTTACAACAAGAAGCAGAAAGGGTTTGAAGCACACAGTATTTCAACATGCTTCATTTCAGTATTGTCTGGAATGAGGGTAGTGCTCCTAGACCCTTGAATTTCATCAGTAGCAGAGGGTAAAGTTTTGCTCTTAAGCATTCATCCTGACTATGGCCTAAACTGTCAGGTGCTTGGAGGAGAGTAAATGGAATATAAGAACAATCTGACCACAGCCCCCTCAGGATCTGAGGTCCTACGGGAACAGTGCACAAAAGGGAGAAAATCTGGCAGCCCAGTGGGGCCAAACAATTTGCCCTTCATTTTCAGTGGTGAAATTTATTTATTGTCTATGGCTTACTGGCCCCATAGTCCAGGATTAGAGGTTTATCTCCTGAAAGTGGAATGTTTAATTCTAGTTTTGATTTTACCCCAAGACAAAGTCTCTGCGATTCTGGTTTTATGATTTATTGGCTGCAGTTTTCCCGAGATGAAAGTAGGAGTTCAGCAATCTGTTCTTGGAAATCCAGCATTTTGCAAGGATTCTCTGTCAGCAAACATGTGATAAGCAAAGACATTTTCTTGAGTTTCAGGCCAGTGGCTTATTCACAAGATATTTTCCTCTTTGAAAACAGGTCTTCACTCTTACTGTGTTGCTCTATTGATCAATCTGTTTTGAGAGAGAGCGAGAGCTCAGAAAAAGGAAGTTTCTTTTTTACCACACTAAATCCACTGAATTTCCCTGAGCCAGACATGATTATTCTCCAAATGGAAAGGGTTTTACCCTAAGTATCTTGTAAGCTTTTCTGGATGCTCCTGCAACACACAGGGAAAGGAATAAGCTAAGCTACCAGAGACTAACAACTTCGTGGAACAACTCCCTGTGGCAGAGGGAACGAACACATTGCCTCCTGACATAAGTCTTTACCCACATCAGTGAATATCTTGTGTCTGTACTGGGAAGGGAAGTAGGGAAAATGATTGGGTTTTGCCAAGCCTGAAGTGAAGGGAGTATGTGAAATACAAAGCCTTCAGAGCGATCCCAGTGCTATATAGGACAGCCTATGCTGTCTGAATACATGGGCATGTTTATTCCCACAGCACTCAGAGTAAGTGCTTACCCATCAGTGGGGCAGGAATAAGCCTCGTAATTTTTGTCTTCATCTATTTTTCCCGAGGAAATGACATTGTAAAGGATTTTCAAGTCCTTGAGGCCATCTGTGGAAAATTGATCCACATACAGAAATTTCCTGTAGGAACGTGGTACATGGCAATGCTGAAAGAACATTTTCAGCTCTAATCTGTCCTCAGCTTCTTCTGGACTTTTGCAAAAGCTCATCTTTTTGTGTCTTACTTGTCGACACAGAATTAAAGCCACATTCATTTTTCATCCTGCTTGTGTCCATTGGCCTCTCTGGGGCTAAGGACTGAGAACTTTGAATAAATCTTTTCTTTGTTCTACTTTAAAGAATTACTTGATAGCTAGCCTGTGACTGAAAACATAATAACTTTGGTCTGTGGCCTCTAGCAGAGGTGCCTAACATTGGAATTCTGGCAAAAATCCCCACTCATAGTGACAGTGCAAACGAATTCATTTATTTTCCCACCCTATTGCTCAGTAACTCTGGTGTCCAGTACTAGCAGAAATCTTGCTAGTAATAGAGAAATATCAGAAGATTTTGATGGTTACAGAAGCCAGAGGCACATTACCAAAACCTACTTGATCTTCAAAATAGTAATAGGAATATTTCAAGAACAGGATGCTTTTATGAGACTGGCAGGAGTTCTTTTTGCCCTCTGGGCTGGAAACACTAAACTAGTCATACCACTTTGTGCACTGGACAGCAACAGAAAGTCCAGAGACTTTCTGGAAGAAAGAATGGGAGTGGGGGAAAGGATGCTTTTAATCTTTCCTCCCCATTGGCATAACTAAAACTAAACCTAAATTCTCGACATTTAAAATTTTGTGTCCCATTTTCCCATACTACATTTTATCAACTACAGATTTTTAGATATTTTTTTTTCTCTTCAAATTCCCAAGACAGAAGAAGTAGGAGAGAATTAAATGAACTTGAGTATGGGTTTTTGGTTCATCTTGCAATCCTGAACAGATTATTCCATTTGCTGTACTTCAACTTTCACTCTTGTGAAAATCAGAAAGAAGAGCTATTTACTGCAATTATTTCCCTACCTTCCATTCATGTCTAAAACAGTGACAAAAACATAATGGATCACATTGTTCATTGAATAAACAACCCACAAATGCAACTTTATAAGGTACATTCCCAGGAAACAGATCTATAAACCTGGTAAATGCACCAAGACCCCATCAGGGATGTTTGAACTAAATCTTAATTTGTCATTCATGAACACTTCACATGCCCCTCTAAATGAGTTATGTACTGCATCATCGACAGGAAATATAACAGACTGCACGTTGGAGATACCAAAAAGGGCTTGTGGGAGTGTTTTATTGAGCATTGCACAGGTGTTAACAATAGAGTGGGTAACACAGATCAAAGGATTGTGCGGAAGCCACTTGATAAGGTATAAACTGTTCTTCACCTACCTTGTCTGATAATAAACTTCATGTCCACTCTGGCTCCTCTGTTCACCCTGTGAGTGGTACCTCAACAGAATGGAGGTGAACAGAAATGATATCATTGCAAATGACTCCACAGCTTCAATCCCAGATGGTTTTAATAACAACTTAGAGCAAGTTGAGGCTGACCTAAATTGTGATGATGACAAGTCTGGCAAAAAAAAAAAAAAAAGCCTGCTCTAAACCAAACTTAATTTCCCACTCTAATCAGGTCTTCTGCATGGTGGGGATGGCACAGTGCCAGTGGGAGGTAGCCCAAATGGACAACATCTCGGCATCATGGTGACACTGTGTACTCAGGTATCTGAAGGACCTCCTCAGCAATGCAAACTAGTTCAGACAGAGGAGTAAGGAGGGAGTTGCTCAGTTTAGGAGGATTGTTTCCAGGCCTTCAAAAAACATCCCATAGAAAAGCCGGACAGTAGTAAGTTAGTTTTCAGATGTGGACTTTTCTTTGTAACAGGCACTGATTTATAGGAGGTGGGAGATTTGAGGTTACTACGTGATTGACATGACACAGTGGAACCCTAATAACTGGACATTCACCTTCTCAATCTTCCCTCCCGCCTTTTCCATCCACACTGGAGCTGTATTACCTGTCCTGATTACCAAATGAGGGTGTGAAAAAACAAATGACTGGGATCATAGTGTTTAGCTCGGTAAGTTGTGTTAGAACTCTAATTTAATCTGCTCTGGTTTTGTTTCAGTTTGCAGGCTCTCTCCTCAGTTTTATGTATGCTTGAGAGCTTTGCTTCAGATCAGTAGTCATGGTGGCAAGTGCTGGGCAGTGGGCTGAAACAATTTTATCTTGATGTGATAAAATAAAAGTGCATTACAAATGGCAGCGACAAGGTTTTAGTATTGGCAGTCTCACTGAAAAAAGGATGTGAAAAATGTCTGCCCACTGGGCCCAGACGTTGTCACTGTACTGACTGTGCTATAGAGGCACTTGTGTTTTTTGAGACCAAAGAAACAGATGGAGCCAGAAACACTGATTTCCATGTATACATTCTGTTAACATCTTCTCAGCTTAAAGTTCGCTTCATGTCCTTGATTTTTCCAAATAGCACAGCAATGAATATGGAAGAAAAGTGCATGGTTTTGACTCAGCATCAACAGAGTACAACTCAGTATGCTGAAAAGACAAGTACAGTGAAAGAGCCCTCCTCCTGAATGTTATTATTTTTGTGGGAAGAACAGAGTCACATAGCTTGCAAGGCATACTGTCTAGTGTGCTAGGCACTGAACTGACAAACATTAGAGGCAATTCTTACTCTGAAGACCTTGCAGGCAACTTGAGATTGTTTTGCTTTTTTTATAAATGAGCAACAGAGGCAAGCAAAGATTGAGGGACTGCATCCCGTTCCAGTGTCCAAATCATGGGAATCATCCTCTTTCTCATAGCTCCTCCATGTAGGAAGTATTGGCTGATTGCTGACTCCCAGTATCTGAGCTGGAAAGAGATGTGTTTCGTTTGGAAAAATGCAACCTACTAACAGACAGGGCAAGAATATGAAAAAATAGCATCCAGGCACTTGCATTTTGAAGTTTTGAAAGTGGATTTTTTTTTTTTCTCCCAGTCTATTTATTAATTTGTTCTTCCAATCAGTCAGTCCCACAAAGACGCAGCTCCCCAGGCACACACCCTGCTAGCAAACCTGCATCTGCAGAAGGTCCCTCCTTACGCTATATGCAAATCCTTCTGGAAGCTGGGAATCATTTGACTTATGAGGTTCCTGTCTCCTATACCCAAGTCATTCATCTAATTTACATGTATTCAGCTGCTTGTTTGTTTGCTTAGCATGCTAAGTATCAGTTTTTAGAGAGATTCACCATCTATATATGCTCTTTACAGGACGTGCTCCTGTGTTACACAGAGGCTGTTTTGCTGTTTACCTCCTGCTGACTCCCTGGAGAGGATTGTGATGAGGTCTCCTATGCACCACGTGAAGACTTATTTCCATGCTGTATAGTGTGTATGATATAGTGTGCTTCTTTATCCACCCTTGCTGTTGGGCTGACCCCATTGTTCTATGGTCTTCTCTCTATTCTTTTCTTGGCAAATGAGACACTGACATTGTTTTGCATTCTTTATGTTCACCAAAATAAACAAATTATGAGCAGTATGCACCACAGCAGGGTGACTGGGGCAGATAATTGTCTTACACACTGTTAGGAATCACTGAAAGAATGGCTTCATAAATCCTTCCAGGGAAAACTGGTCTCCAGCCAGAGCTGTGGCATAACCTTTGGTGACATACAATTTTAAAACTCAAATTCAGTCAAACAGAAAGTTGCCCTTAAAAAAAACTACCACCATCTAGAGGGAAATTAAAGAAAAGACAGACCGTTTCCTCCTTTTTCGCATAAAGAATATTTTTCACATTTTCAGACACGGTGCTTCAAGAACACTTATTTGTACTTGGGCACCTTGAAAAATGTGGCTAGTCTTTCCAAGATGATGGCTCAACTTTCCACTGATGATAAAGGGGTTTGGATCTGGCCCTCTGTTTGTACATGCCTTGTAGGTAAACAGAAACTTTAACGTCTCTTGCTTGTAATCCTCTCGTACATGCAGAGAACAAAATTCACCATGTGAAGTAAGGAAGGAATAAAATAAACATACAGGTCATGCTTGCCAACAAAAGCAAACAGCAGGCCCTCCAAAGCAGCCTAAAAAACCTGCCTGTGAACAGTTCTGGAGTCTCAGTGCCGTTTTAACATAACAAACCCCTTCTGGGACTACCATGGTAATTGCTGCAAGAAAAATCATTTTCATCTGGTAGCTAACTATGCTGTATTTCAAGCCAGTGCCTAGATTATCCTTAAATACCTTTGACCCCAGGGAAATTTAAATTTAACTTTTGGTATCATTGCATTTGCTAGTTCCAAATTACCATTACCATTATTTTAAGTTACAAGTTTGTTAGAGTGTGTGACCTAGTATAGATAAGATATAATTGAGACTGGTCAAAAGTAAATGATTGTTTCACAAGCTGTTCTGGGAACTGATCAATGTGTTAATGTCATATCTTGCAGAGTTGATTGATCAAGAGAAAAAAAAGAACAAGAGAGGTTTTCATCCATCTGCTTTCCTAGGGCACCATTTCAGCCTGCACCCTGCACTCCTCCCTATTTACAGCTGCAGATAATTCCTGGCTGACAAGAGAGGGGCAAAAGGGTTTCTTCTGAAGAAAAGTTACTCTGCATATTGGACTGTAGCACATTCAGCATGAAAAAGACATTATCCACTCACACCCCCTTGAGATCCAGAGGGCAGAAATGAATGGTTCATATGGTGTCTCTCCAGCTACTGAGTAGCATGTCCATAAGAGTGTTGTCCACAGGGTAAATGTTATTTTGCACAATGCTTTTTGGAAAGTTGTAGTATAAACACCAGAGTAAGTTCAATAACACTCATATTGAGAGCAATGAGAACTGGGAGAAAAAGACTTACAGCTTACAAAAGCCTGGAGAAAAGCTGAGAGTTGTGTAAAAAAATGCTAGAATTAGTAAGAATCTCTATTTGCCCTTCAGCTGTCCTCTCTTTTTTCTATTAAAGCTTTGGGGAAAAAAAAAAAAAGACAACATTTCATCTATTTTATTAACATCTTTTCTTCCCAGGAGAATTAGATGGGTGCAGACAGCAAGGATGGAGAGGATTATTTTAGGCTAGTACCTAGGGTATTAATTATATACCTAGGGTATAATTAGGGTATAGCTAAGAATCCTGGGATAATTATAGGAAATGGAAAACCGAGGCTGAATATTTGAAAAAAATTCTTTCTGTCTGTACTGAGCTGTAGAATAGTTGCCCAAGAGAAATGTTCATTGTTTTGCATATGTAAAAAAGTGATGGACTATAAATTGGGAAATATATCTCATAAATGTCTTTGCTTTCAAAACATGCTTCTCATTTTAAGTTCCAGATGATCCACATCTGTTGGTGTCCTCTGGATTTCACTTGTGCCTTTTTTATGTTAGAGGTAGGAGATCACGGGATTGAGGTTAAGGAGCTTTTCATGTGCTTGAAATCCTGAATCATTTGCTTTTCCTTGCATCCCTTCTACTATTGTTACTGTTTCAATGACAATTGCTCAGCTCTTTTCCCCACATAGTGTCTAACCTGTTGCTTAGGGAAAACGCAAGCTCTGCTGGGAGCTACATCACAAGGAGCAACCTTTCCATGGAAGGAAGATTGACAGGTTGCAGGAACAAGTCACTCCTAACTGAAATCTTGGGGGCTATCTGAAAATGATAAGAAAAATTCAAGAGGAGGAACAGGAGGAGGAAAGGAATGAGTCCCCATACTGTTAGCTTAAGAAGAGCAGCCAGAATGAAGCCACTACTCATTTGGCTGTGAAAGAGGTTGTATTCTGGCATGCCATCTATCATCTTGCTCAGCCAGCAGCATGGACATAAGCAGAAACTCTTCCAATTGCATTAGCTACAGGGAGGGAGAACTTACAGGGGCAATACTGTGGTAGCTTGGGTAAGTTCAGCTTTTGCTGAACACCAACTCCAGAGCCCAGTCTACCAGTAAACTTTGCAAACCACTGTCTATCTGAATATCTCTGAGGGCTTCCCACAGCATCTGCAATCATCCTTTAAAGGTGCTCAGGAGCTTGCAGGCTCCAATCTGCCCCAGAGTGTGAACAAGGGTATCCAGGTGAAGCACAGGCAAAAACACTATTTGAAATGTCCTTTTAATGACCATGGGGCTTTGGACTGTGCCACTAGTACTGACCAAGACTGGATTATTTCTGTACCTTTTCCTCTGGTGGTACCTGGTAGTGCATGCCACTTGCTTAATCTGAGTTTCTTGAGGGCAGAGAAAAGGGAAGACTGAAAATTACAACTAGTGTTTTGAACTGCAGGAGAGTGTCCCTGTTTTTCTCTTGTTCTTTGCAGGAAGTTAATTGCTGGCATCTTTCTAGGAGAAAATGCCCTTACAATTGAATCTCAGGAGTTTTATAACATGTCTTAAAAATGGTTTGTTTATTATTTTGGGTTTTTCCTCTTGTTCCTCCCCTCTCTCCACTGATTTGCTTCAGAGAAGCAGAGCGTACTGTACATAAACAGCTACAGCAAAAACTACTTTTTGTTTTTCCTCCAGATTTTTACATACGTTTTTAATGACTTTCAATCAGAGACAATCTGTACTTGTAATAAAGTAATGGTTGTTTATTATTATTATTGCTATTACATTATTATTATACTGTACACTATTATTATTGAATTGTAAACTTGAACTCTGTGATGCATTTTTACAATTTTCTGTGATTTGCAAGTGTTTGGGGGGATCATTTACACATAACGCAGAACTGATGGAGTTTTCATGCATCCTGCAGTGATTTTCACTTTGTAGATTTGTTTTAAAAGAGCAACGTCACTCTTTCTGATTACCTTAGTAATTTGCTCTGCCTCTAGTTGGTCACAACTTTAATTTAAGGAAAGGATTTGATGTCTCAGAGACACTGGCGGATCCTGCCAATGAATCCCACTGCCTGTGGGAAGTGCTGATTGATATTCAGAGCTTTAACACTTCCCATTTTGCTGAAGGAGGAGCTTCATCATAGACATTCTAGCTCTTTGGGCCCTATTTTTCACTTTTTTACATCCCAACCATGTGTCTCATGCCGTGCCACAGCTACAGTACTGAATTCCTCATCAGAGAGCTGAAAGCAAGGTAATACTCCCGCAGTCTCAACATTTACAATGTCCTCCGGGAGGTAAAATACCAGTTGTGGGGATGGATGGGACCTATAGTCTCCTTGTTTTGCACCATTTTCCTTGGTGCAACAAAACCCCCTAACTTTTCTTGAAGATAGGGCATTTGTTTAAGGTTGTACTTTTTGCCATGCCCTCAGACAAATACTAGCTAATGAACAGACAGATTTCAAAGCCATCTGGACATCTGTACAGGTTACTGCATAGAGGGCAGCAATTGTCCCTGCTGTGATCCCAGGTCACTAGTGATTTTGAAGAGTTTGCAGGTGCACCCACACATCTGAAGGGTACAGCAAGTCACAAGGCACATAGGTTATGGTTCTAGACACAAAGCTGATGGTCCTGTTCTTTCAGCTCTGGGTGACAGATAATCCATTTTATAGGCATTTGTTGAATGGGATCAGTCAATAGAATGTTTGAAAACCTGGGATGGTTTGACCTGTGATTGTGTCACCCCTGTGAGGAAGTCTGTCGTTCTCAACTGCTCTCTTGCTACTTTATCTGCCAGCTTTTTCTCTCCATGTCCTTTTAGTTGGGTGAAGTTTATATGTTTCAACCATACAGTAACTAGCCATTGCTTAACTTAAAATCTTGCTGCTAAGCTGAGCAGAAAGCCAGTTGTAAGCCCAGAAAGTAATGCATGGACTCTGCTTTTCCCTCCAGCACCACACAGAGCCATTAGAAATGTCTCCTTCATGCCCATGTTTTCAGCAGCTTCCCCCAGCCAGCTAAAGACTTAACCTCATGTTTCCTTCTGAATATGGCTGACACAGGCCACAACGAATGTGGCGCTGGAGCCATGACAGTTTCTGATTATCTCAGTGCTATTTTTTCCCACAAAGAAAGACATTGATTTGTATTTTATCTGCTTTTGGCAAAAGCGAGCAAACAAACAGACAAAACAGCCAGTGTGGAAAGGTGGGGCCCAAGGCCTGCAGGAACACAGCAGCTTCTGGCAAAGAGCTTCAGAAAAAGCCCAGAGGCCCCAGGGGTGGGAGTGCTCTTTCAGCATTTTTTGGAGACTTGAAAAGGAAAGGACAATGGATTTAATCTCCAGGTAGGTTATTTCTATTAGAGCTCACAAGACAGTAAAGTTAGGGGTGGCTCTGCAAAAAGCTTGGCTAACTTCATTCCCCCAGTGTGCCCAAGAGGAGATGCCACCACAGCCTGATGCCACACGTGTGCAGCCTTGAGGTGCAGGGAGGGAAACACAGCCCTGAAACCAAGCTCATGTGAGTTAAAGCAGTGAAGTGGAGAATCGCATGTGCCAGGGCTCCCAGGGAGCTGTGTGGCGGACCTTGTGGTGGGAACAACAGGTAGCAAATAAGGCAAGCAGCCATAGTAGGGCTGAGCAATGGGATCATGACCAGCGTTTTTTTGGCTGAGGCAGTGAAGCCTGACACCCAGAGCTGTGATAGCTGTGGAAATGTTGCACCCCCATGAGGGTCAGTGGGCCAGAGGAGGAAAGCAGTGACTTGTCACCCATGCTGTCACTCAGCCTTGCCGAGGGAAGGCTTGGACTGTGGCCAGCATGCTCTGGCGGCTGGTAACTAGCCATAGAGGATTATTAATATGCTCTTATTTTCCTTCTAATTTTTGTTCCCCTCTCCCTTTTTCAATAGATGTTCTGCCATTTAAATCAATGTGCTTAACTCATGGCACGTGAGGCAGGGCGGGGGG
>JANZLQ010000078.1:5294854-5324077 GCA_026212715.1 Elanus axillaris | reverse complement strand
AAAATAAAAAACCAAAAAAAAAAAAAAAAAAAAAAAAAAGGAGGACAAGTGCAATATCAGTCTGTATATGTCGAAGTGCAACATGAACAGAGACAGTGGTTCTTAAGAAACTGTATTTGGGTTGACTCTTCCTTTCTGAATGTCACACTAGCAAAGGGGAAAAAACCCTAGCAAGCCATTAACTTCTTTGAGTTTTTTGTGAGGAACTTCAGACTTGTTTTACCTTTTATCCTCTGAATCAGTGAGGGACTATTCCATGCTGATTTGAAAAAAATGCTTTTGCCCAAATTTAGTCCAGTAGAGGCAAATTTGTTGGACTACCCCCAAGGCCTGACTGTCCCCATCCACCTGCAAGTGTCGAGTGTTCTTCCAGGTACCTCTGTTATTAACTAGCCTCTCTGCTGACATCCCCATACAAACCATTACTGTGGGGTTTTTTTCTGTCTTGAAGAAATACACTAGTCTCAAACCAGTCATCTGCATGTTAAGCTGTATTTAGAACAAATCATTTTAAAGCAAAACAACAACAAAAACAACAAAAGAGCCATGCTGATTTTTTTCTAGATTTTTAACAAAATGTTTGATGTTGTAGAGATTCCCAAACAATTAATGTGAAATTGGGGATTGTTATTCCCATGATTTATTTACCATCTATAGAGAACTCAGCTGTGGTGTTGCTGCTATTGCTACTTTTCCCTCTCCATTTAGAGTTGAAAACTGGTAAGTTCTTTTCTGGGGCATGTTTCCATCGAATTAAAGTGTGCTGGAATTGCAGTGGTCAAGCTATAGCAGTGTGAAAGAGTCCTTTCAACAAAGCACATGCAGAAGAGGCTGGCTTGGGGTCTTTTTTGCTTCTTTCTCTCCCTAATACATTGTGTAACCTTGGGAAGGCCTGAAGAGCCATGCTTTTAAACATGACTTGCTTTTGTGGTAAGGTAGTGCTGTTCCCACATCAGGAACAGGCAGATCACCTTTATCCAAGGGCTGTTTCTTGGGGTCACTGTTCTCCCTGCCTGTTCAGCGCTCCCCACTTGCAGTTAAACAGCTCATCCTCAAAGGTCATTTCCTCTGGTCAGCTTCATGCCCTCCTCTAAAAACTGCAGTAGTGAACTTGTGACATGCTCCATTTGTGTCTAAAAAGTGCAAACCAAATAAAGCAAGGCAAATACCTGATTTTCTTTGGAGCACTGTGGGCTTGCTATCAAAAAAGGTGCTTTTCCACTGAGGAAGAAAATGTCCAGGTTGCAGCAGATGCAAGGAATAATTTGCAGGATACTCTGAATCTTTGTTCTGTATAGCTTAATACAAAAAGAGTTGTGCCATCAACAATGCATTTAAAGTGAGCTTTAGTAGTGGGGAATGATTTCATGTCCCATTTTAGCTGGATTCCTGTAATTTTGCCCCAGTAAACCCATTTCAGCAGCAGACGGAGGGAGGGAGGAATAGAGGGAATGTGGTTGCAGGTCTGTTGCAGACCATGCTGACCCTCCACCCTCACCTCCAGCAGATGCCGTTGGACCACTTCATGTAGTAAGTCTTTGTGCTGACTTAAGAGACATCTTCGGTTACTAGTTTCCTTACAACATGATTCATATGGAGCTGCAAATGTTGAACTGTTTTCACTGTGCTTTCTTTTCAGAAAGGCAGATCTCAGAGGGTAGGGGTAGCTACCGGGCAGCAGCTGCTTTCTGCTTGCTCCAGCCGGAGTCAGGCCTTCCCTGTCCACATGCTTGATAAGCACCCAAATTACCCAATTTAGTCCCCTCTACACTTTGCTGGTCCCCCGAGGAGAATCTGTTGACTGGCTGGTTTCTATCTATATATAGGACAGAGGGAAGCGATGCAGAGATTTGTGGCAGAACTCAGGGGAAAGGAGGATATTTTGTTTGTCTGTGCTTTCCTCAGCTAGAAAAACTTTTTTTTTTTTACCACTGCTACTAAGAATCCTATTTCCCCTGTCTCTTGTTTTAATACGATAGGGCTGCTTTTAATGGTGGCAATGTAGCCAGAATTAGATCTAATAACAGTGATCGTATAGAGAATCCTAGATGCAGCGCCACATAAATAAACCAGACTGGGTATTCTACAAAATTGTAAAAATGAAATAAGGAAGGTGTGAAGTTAGGGGGTTGATTTATATGTGGAAAACTAATGCCAAGAATATTGTTATGGGCCTGGCTCCTAGAGGCAAGATTTGTTAGCAGAAACTGTCTCTAAATATTTATGCTCAGCTAAATAATTGCTAAATAATTCCAATTCTCAGCTGGAAATTCAGGATCAGGCCTAGCCCGAATGGGTGGTTGAGTAGGATGGTATATTGGTATTTTATACAGCAGTCCTCTTAGTCAATGACACTTGTAACTTTCAGGATATAATTAATCTCCTTTTATAAAGTGCTCTTCATGGTCTGTCACTGGAACACTTCTTTTAGAAGTATTTCTTTAAAATAAATGAAGCACTTAAAAGCAATATATTTGGTGTTATTTATTTGGGAATTAGTGAAGAAAGTTGTGCTTTTCTGCTCTGATTGTGTACTCTGCTTTACATGAACTCTATTTTTGTCAGTTAACAACTTTGTGTGTGAGAGTAAGATTATGCTATTACTGTCATTATTTAGGCTTCCGCAGCTTAGGGACAAGATTTTTTTTAATGTTCTTTTTACCATGTTGGCTAATACTTACTGTGCTCAAGATTAATGGTGGGCTCCCTGTAAGGAGTTTTTTATGGAGAGACTCTAGGAGAAATTACCTCTTATGAACATACAGGGAAGAGAGAGCCTCATCACTCAATGCAGCTGGGAGACAGACATCTACAGTACAATATTCTTGTATTTTCCTCATCTCAGAGCAGTGGTACAGTGATGTGGCAAAGGGGACTATTTTGAGTTTATGATCATGAAACAAAGAAACATTTTAAAGGGACCTTGTCAAGATTGGGAATTCTGATATTGATACAGGCCCTCCAACAAACTGGCTTTTGGTTACCTCTGTCTTCTCCCCTAGACCATCCCCTCCTCCCCACATGAGCCCTTCTGCAAATCTGTTGAAATAACCCACTGTCGGGGTTTATAAAAGACCTGATGGCAGCAAAAGGGAGAAGAATTGCTTCTGGGCAGTTAGCACAGGACCGCCAGGGTCTGGGAAGGAGCCATGGGTGTCGCAGACTATTCTACGCATGTGTTGTGGGATCTGAGGACTAGGGATACCAAATGGTGTGCTCTTGACACCAGTGAGTCAATGTCTTAGTGTTTTTAAAAACTGAGCCCTCATCCTCAGAGGTGAAATGGCGTTGATCCCTCCTGAAAATCAGGCACTAGGAAGAAGATACATTTTTCCCAAATAGAGGCTGGGAGATTGTCCAGGCTTTCTCATGCTTTGATCCGTGACTCACTGACACCACCAGACTTTTGGACAAACCTGCCATGGGTTACCACAGTAGAACCAAAATCTTTCCTTGTCTTCGCTTCTCTCAAATGCCTTTTCTGGGGTGCTGGACTGCCGGAAGCACTCCCTTTCCAAAGGAGGGAGAGACAGTTCTGTGACATTAACAAATGACTGGTCAAAAAATGCTCCCTAAAAATTTAAGACTCTTAATCTTATGGACTCTAAGACATTATTGGATTTATGGAAGATAAGATATCTTGTATCTCTTACATGTACAAAGCAGCACCTATCTTCTGAACCAGATATATTTTGAATATTTATGCAGAAACAGCTCCTTTATGCATTTTCAAATGTTCCTGATCTAGTTTAATCAATTAAAACAACATTAAATGCATTTGAATATCTCAGCTCTTTCTCTTATCAATATAATTCTCAAATGTTTTCTTTTCAGAGCCTAAGGTGATGAAAAATAGATTCATTTACTCTATTACTTCTTATAATTGTGGCTCCAAGAATTTTTTTCCCTAATTTTGAAGCCACAAGAAGACTTTATGTGGCTCTAAAACTGCTGTTGGTTTTCATACCACAATACTCAAGGGCATATCTCTCCTTCAGGCTGCTATTGTTTGCAATCTGGAGATAAAGGCACACTTGATAAAACTCTTTTAATGATGTTAATATTAATACTTTGGTGGAATACTTTATCCTCTAGTAATAGCTTTAAAGAGTTTGTTGAGATTTTGTCATCTCATACATTTTAATAGAAAATTAGGTTTGTGATTAACAAGAAAAATATATCTACCTGTTACTTTATTTTACTTACAGTGTCATATAACGGCTGCCAGTGGAATAATGTATACCTTGCACCATATGTAGCTCAGCACTCATGCTGAATACTTGATGCTTCAGACAGAAAGCAAGGTGCAAACTAGTTATGAGCATTAGCACAGGCCATGCTGTTCAGTGTCAGTCCCTTGGGAAACTGCACAGAGGTAACCTGCTCTGAGGACAGGGTGTGAAGTACTTCTGTCTAAAGGAGGGAAAGCTCCCAATCTCATAGGTAACACAGCTGCTCTGATATTCCCTTTGCAGGGAGAAGGTCATTTTCTTATCTGTAAGCCAGCAGCTCTGTGTAGGCTCTGGAGCTAAGCCAGCAACTTGTAGTTTGTCCCTCTCTGCTCCTTTGGAAAGTGTTTATGCTTGAGGAAGTGGGAACAGTGTCTTGAAGGCATTTAACTGCAGGGCCATGGTGAGGAGGGCAGAGGAGTCCCCAGCTGTGGAGGGCTTTGTTGGCTGGAAACACCACCGGTAACTATGCGTGATTGCAGTTGCTGAAGCTGTACGGTGCCTCCATGCAGGGTAGCTCAGGTTAGTCCCTGGGCAGGGAGGTTCCATGCTGGCTTCAGGTCCTGAGGAGCTTAGGCTGCAGAGCATGCAGCACAGCATGACACCTGGATCATTGCAGTGGGGTCCACTCCAAAGAAGCCAGGATAAAAAAATGGTTTGGGGCTGCTCAGTGCTTAGGGATGTGCTTTTACTGCTGCATGTCTAACAGCCATGATGCACATGTTGCTGACTCCTTTGGCTCCCATTTCTAACCCACTTTTGCCATATTTGTCATGGATCTCCTGAGTCTCAGCCAATCAGCCATCCTTTGGGCTTTAGGTTCAGGTAGTCACAGTCACATTCGCTACATTTCCCCATCGCTGTAGAGACAGGAGTACTGATGACATTAGCTATTGAATCTGCATCCAGTTCTCTAGCAGGTATACAAGCAGGCTAAAGCGAAGGCTTCACTAAAAGGACTGAAGCCCCTACATGAGAAGTCCTCCTATGGCTGCAGCACTGCTCACTAACAGGGTTTCTTAAGAAATGTGGAAGCAGACCTACTTAAGGGAAATCTTATCTGGACAGAGTCAGTGGTACCCAGTGCTATTGCTGTCTAACAGAAGGGAGGCAGCATTTGCCAAATAGGCCAGATTTACTCGCATGTGGGAGAGTAGGTGACCAACCCCCAGTCCCCTTGGCAGAGGGCAGTGCTGCTCTGCCCGGCATGGGGCTGCATCACAGTGATATGAACGATATCACTATCCTTGCACGGGTCAATCGCTTCAGATGCTACTACATTCCCAGCTGCATAATTTATTGTGGCTGCCACGTGAGAGCTAGTGAAGACAGCCAGAATGAAGTGCTGTGCCAGTAACAGCCTTGGTAAATTAAGTAGTGATGGGCCTGAGCAGTAAGATTTTGATATGGATCTGAATTTTGAACAGCTAGAGTTCAAGGGAGCTGGGATCCTGGTTTTGGGCTCTGTCCCATTTAGAATTACAGCAAATGAACCCATCACCATTTTGAACCCAATGTTTCACACTGTGATAGTGGCTGTGGGAACACTTGATCAGCTGCTGTCAGTCAGAGCAATAAATTGGCCAGCTTTGTGTCAACTGATGAAAATGCTGCAGGAAAAAGTGCAGGCTTTAAATGTCCTTTGGTCTTTTTACTCCCAGGCCAAAAAAACAAAAGATCTTCGTAACAATATAAATAAGAATGAATTCCCCAGATTCCCCTCTCTTTCAAGCTGGTAAAACAATCATCTTCTCTTCTTGCAATGCTCATCAGAGCTCAATTCTTTGTGTCGCAGCCAAGTATAGCAAAGCCACTGCAAATCAGGGAAAATAAACATTCTCTTCTTGCTTGTCATTTGAGGTTATCTTAACCTGATTCTAGCTGAATGCCACTTTGCAGACCTTCATTACACAGCCCAACTATTTCTTCACCTGAAGGAACTTGCCTCCTCCTGAAAAACTTCTCAGAGAAGAAGTTTTCATCCCTCACATATGAAATGATTTTAATATTGATACTAGATGGTGTGCAGGATTCATGCTTCATAATGAGCTTCTTCCGTGAATCAGGATGGGACTTTAAAGCTGTTAGGGGTGGTGTAATGTGTCAATGAAATGTAATCCTGCTTGCAGTTCCCTAAAAAGACCTAACAACTGTTGGGCAAGCCAGTAGGACTGACTGTGCTGGTAGTTCAGCAGGCTCAGTCTGTTTGAGTCTTTGGGCTGTTCTGAGTATGTCTTTTTATCTTCCAGATACATTGCCCAGTCTGTAACTTCCAGGTGACACTTACGTGGCACATTTAGCCTGAGAATAAAGCTTCATTGCAAAATTCAGTGTATGTTGGTTACCTTGCAGGAGCTGCAGAGAAACACTGCTAGGGAGTGTAGCGTGACAGGAAGTCTTCAACTTGCATTAAGAAAATATGATATACACTACATGGTAGACTTCTTTTATTTAGTGAGGAGCTGGACTATTAGTTCCACTAAGCTTGACAATCTCAAGTATTAACAGTGTCCTTGACCCCTGTTAGATGTCCTATAGTTACATGCATGAGTACTAGAAATATAGAGATAGCAAAAAATGAGTGATTCCTTACTGAATGTCCCATATTCATGACACTAACTTTGTCCTTCCTCTTTCTGCTGTTTTAATTAATAGTATTTTCTAGACCTCTCTGGCCATGGAAACTATGTATCAGTTCATTTATTGTTTGATTTTGCTAGTTGAGACGTAATTGTTATTCCTGGGATTTCTTTCTTTCTTTTCAATTTTTCTTCCAGCATCATTTCTCTTCCAGATAGTTCACATTGCCCAGTGTAACCTTGCTATCAAAGATAATGGACTTTCTGAAAGACTCTTTAAGTCCCTTCTTCTATGAATAATCCTAATTGCCTAAAGAGCCCATATGGCTTCCATGAGATTACTTGTTTGACTAATGGTTTCTCTCTCTTGCCTTACTGTCTCTTTCAATCCGTCTGGTAATCCAAGGTTATAATTGGTCACAAATACTTTGTTAATTTGTTTTTGCAATTCAAAAAGAAAAAAAAATCACTGAATAAATAGTTCTTCTTTTTTCACCTTGTAAGGCTATCACTCTTAGACAATTCAAAATTCTAATGAAAAGCTCTAGCAAAATTTTGAAATATTTTCATCATCTTGGCTCTTCCAACTAGTATTTTTAAACTCTATTTTCCCTATTATAAAGCTACTGGACTTATCTAATGTGTACGCATGACAGTAAGTCTGACAATATCAGGCTACAAATACGATTTAGTAAACATGGTTGTTCTGAGGAGGGTATTTCTGTCTTGACAGTACCATCATGTATTGTGGTCCTTCACTGTCCTACAGTGCCTTTTAAGCAGTCGCCTTTTTCCAGTCTCAGGAGAACTTTTCAAGTGTGACGAGGTGCTAATCTGTAATAGGATTTCTGCTTACAGAGTACTCACAGGGTTTTGAAGCTAATAACTAACTAAAGATATTAAGCATTCTTGAAGGAAGCATGCCCAAAGAAAGAGTAATCTCAATTCTGACATAGAACAATAGATCACCAACTTAAAGGCTAACTGATGAGTGCAGATGTTCAGGGATCATGGCTAATTACATCAAAAGCTGGCAACCACTGGATTCTAAGTACCATATGTTGTTTCTCAAAAATAAGTGGTGCTGCTCCTATCCAAGAGGCTGCCACCACTGTCAAGAAGCTAATAAAAGAGTTTGAGGTCTCAGTGGATCTGCACTGGAGCCAACAATGTAACTTTGAAGCCGCCACTTTACAGATACAGCCTAATGTTTGTGTGCCCGAGACCTAGACAGTAGTGCTCCAGTCACAAGTGTGAGAGTTGCTCTCTGTTCCTCTTGAGAACAGTGTCTTGCTTGCTAGTATTTGATGGGAAATTTGCTAGGGAAATAGGGTGCCTACAGTAATGGTAAAATGTTACAACTTTATTACAGGCTTTCTGCAAATACTTTAACAGTCCAGTGTTTGTTCTCTGAATCATATCACCAACCAAACCGTGGACGAGTTTCATCTGGTTATTCCATCATGCACGAATATTCAGGATGTAAGTCTTCCTCCCGCAGCAGCAGGGAGTGGATTGGCTCTGCTGAGCTCTGTACTCTTAGCTGTGCCTGTCTGCAGGCAGGACTCACTCCTCCATGTAGTTTGCAACAGTTGTACCTGCCCCACTGCATGGTCATGGCTGATGTTTCAGCTCAGCCCAATTTTCTGCCCTCTCTGGGGGTGAGGTTTCCCCAGGCACAAGGGTGGCTTGTCTCAGCCAAGGAGTTAGACAGGTTGGGCAGGTGGAGAGTCTGAGCTGGAGCACTGAGCTGGCAGGACAGTGTAGATATGCCCATGTTGGCTGAGTTCCCTTTTCTTTCAGTGAATCTTGGAATGGACCCCTGGACACCTATGCAAACAGAGGCTTGTGGGTATTAGCTGTGAAGGAAAGAAAATATTACGTGGTAGTTTTACATTAATTTTTTCAAGTACCCCAGTTACAACGATCTGTATTCTGAAAGAACATTTGTGCAAGAAAAATTGCATATTTTATATAAAACAGTGACCATTTTTATTGTTGGCTGGATGTTCTGCTTATCCACACTCACCTTTTTTGCCTCTTATATCAAAAGCTGATCATAGAAATTAAGCACCTAGCAACTGTAGTGAAAAAAAACACAAGGGAAAAAAAGAGTGAGTGCTGAGGGCTCTGAAGCTTCAGTTCCTAAACACAAGACCTCATCTTCTGTTTCATTACAGTAAATGGCAACTTGACCAGCAATCTGGGGAACACAGCCATTATGAAATGCAATGTTAAACATCCATTTTTAAAAAGTCCATTCCGTGCAGTTTTTATGACACATTATTTTCTCTGAATTTCAAATGTGTCAGCTGTCTTATGAAGGAAACACTTTCTCTTAAATAGATTTAAATGGAGAATAAAAAAATGGTGTTTTAGCCAAGACCAGGCATTGTAGAAGTTACTCAAGTAGGAGGAGCCTTAAAAGGCCAAAACAGAAAGTTACCATAATAAATACATCCACGAAGTTTCAATGAAACATGTAATTTAGTACTTAAAAAGGCAAAACCTTTACCTATTATAAATTATGACAGTGATTTCTAGCTCATAACACCTCACATAGCAATTGCTATCAAGAAAATCTTCATCTGGAGTGCGAGATGCCTCATCAGGTGTGCTGGAGCACTTGCTACACTTGCACCTTCCTGAAATTGCCTATAACCATGACACTTACTATCCTGCTGTTTACTCACATTTAAGATTAAGAAATTATTCATTGTTTAATATATCATGTAATGCCTCCCCTAGAAAACACCTCCTCTGTGCAAACATACCATGTATTTATTATGAATGAAACTCATTAATAAGTAGTGCAATCAATATTTGAGCTCTCACAAATATCAAATGCTAGAGGTTGCCGTTTGGCTGCTATTCGTCTTAATGTCAGGATTTGGAGAACAGGTTGTACTTCAGCAGAGGTATCAATTTCCATAAGTCAGAATCAGAAGTTGTGTCACCTATTTTGCCATCTACCTACTAAATCTTTCATCTGTCTCTTACACACATGCACACACGCTGCAGTCACTAGTTACGGCTGCAATACTTACTGGCTTCACTTTTACAGGCATTTTCCCTACCACTGTGTTTATGCCCAAGTCAGGAAGATCTTTTTCAAATGACACCACCCCCACCCCCCATTCAATTGCTTTCTCGCTTTCTAGTCAAATTGGTTTCTTCATTCTTAACCAGACTTTCACTGCCATCCACATGTCATCACATGCGAGGCACTTCAGTCTAGTCCAACTCCCCAAAACTTAGAAAAAGTTGAAAATGTAAGTAGGACTCATAAACTTTTTCAGCGTAAACCTCTGTGTATTCTTCTGTTGTCTGTTTTTCTTGCTGTATTTTTCTATTATGAACTCAGTGCATGGAGACTGCCTTGTACATCCAGACAAATCCAGACCTGATGAACAAGCAGGGCTGTAACGTGAGACATGAGTGAAGTGAGTATGAGTAAATGACTAAATCTGTAGGAACTGAGAAATGGTCCCAAGGGCTGAGCTATCAGCAAGGTGTGAGATTTAGCATAATTAGAGAATGATGCCTTTAAACCAGCTCAAGCCCTCTCTGAATATGGCTGGAGGTCTCATAGAGAAGCAGCTCTGGGGGTCCTCAGACCATGCCTTGTCTTTGCAGGTCACTATGCAGATCTTGGTCCTGGACACATGCCCTGCACCGTAGGGCAAGCAGCTCCTGTGGTGAGCAGTCCTCTGCCTTCCCCGTCCTCTGTTCCTACTCATCCTGGCAGGGACGCTCACTGCCCTGCTCTGCCACTGTTCCCTGCAAAAAGCCCGTCCTCCAGTGGGCTCACTGCGAAGACCAAGTGCCTCCTCCAAAGACTTCTGCTGCCCTGTTTTTTCTGGTGTAACCTTTCTTGAAGAAATACCTAAATAAGTAAGCTGTACACTTTGCAGAATGTTTCCCACGTAGAACTCTCTTGTACTATGGTACAAGAAATACTGAATTCAATGCAAAACTAAAATTCAGCTGTTTTTCAGTGTTTCTTGCATTTCTCCTGACAGGTCTTTGGACTTTGAGTGATACCCTTTGGGGACCCTAAAAAATTCCTTTTTGTAACTTCTTAAACTTTATAAGATCAGATTTATTTTCTTGAACATGAAATTGCACATATTCTGTTCCTTTTTTGTTCTTTATCCTTACATGAATTCTTTTAAAATGACTGTTCTATATCTCTTGCCTTTGTCTTTTTTTCTGAGAGAAGAAAACCCACTGCACCAAACCTTATTCTACATAAAGCTGGGCTGGAGCCACCCTACTATTTATTAGGGCTGATCAGTTCAGATTATTTATTTTATTCAGTGTATGAACAATGTAATACCTGACCCATTCACAGACAGACATCCAGGCATCAGACTTCATAGCCTCACTACAAGTAGATGTATAATACAGTAAAAACTAAGAATGTAGCAAGATCAAGATAGTAAGAAGAGTTCATAAAGTCCATCTGAACTCATTAGCTGTATGAAGACAGATATCCCAAACCATGACAGGAATATATATGCATGCAATTTAACTGTTACTCAAATATTTTAAAATGTCATTGTGGCACCTTCTAAACTGAAATTTCAGTCTTTTATTGTGGGGCTGTTAAGCAGTAAAGTACCTATGTGTTCCTATAGGAAACATAGGTACAGATTTCCTGACTCGGTTTCTGCTATAGATCTAGAAGCCTTCCCCTCTCCTTATTTTTTCACATTTTTTTTCTTTAAGTATGTAAGAAGCACATTTGCACAGCAGTCCAATACAGCCTGTGTAAATCAGTGTCACCCCATCCAAACAAGCAGAGCTACAATGATTTACACAAGCTGAGGCACCAGCTGAAATTGGTCGTAAATTTTGTGGTGGTTTTTAACTTCAGACTTCCTCCTTTTTCAAGGATATGTGTCATGAGATGTCTCATGGACAAGTACACTATGCCATTCCTTTTGAGAAGCTGTGTGGGTTTGTGCTACATATAACTTCTAAAGGTGTTTTTAACTGTCCTTGACTGTTCTTCTACTAAGTCCACAGTTAAGCATAGCTCTGGAGACAAATTTCTTACTCTGACTCTAGTTTTCCATGGTTCTTTTTTTCTAATATTGACATCCTTAATGCATGACATGTTAACCAAATAAATACTACTTCAAGCAGTGCATAGCAGAATTTAATTTTTAAGTAAGAATATTCTCCTCTCTTAAGCATCACTGAAAGCTTATACACAGAAAAAAGAACAGTATCTGCTGAACTGTATCAGCGTCCTCTGATATAGCGATCTTTAAAGCACTCCTTTGGGTAATAGTACTAATTAAATCCTGCAATGCTTATTCAGTCTTCTGTCCATAAAAACTCCCACTGATGGGATCTGAGAGTCCTCTGAAAAGCAGGGCTAACTTTATTTACGTGTATAGATATGGATTCAAATGCCTAACATTACACAGTCTGTTGGAAAATGTTGGCCTCCATGCTCAAGGACCACAGAATAAGAGACTTCAGAGATGGACTGACAATCAAATAGGGTCTTTGTCAGCCTCCTACTAGTATAAAGATGCATAATAAACTACAGTGTATACTGCTGGGCAGAATTTCTTTCTTTCAAGAAAAAAAAGAAGCAGCATTGAATTTATAGAAAGAGAAATCAATAGTGACTGATTCCACAGTACAGAAGAAATTTGTGGGACATGAGTTCAAGGTAAGGCACAATTATAAGAATAAACTATTTCAACTGTTCATACATAATGTTCTGTTCTAAAACATTTGTAACTGCTCTAGAGAAAAGCTCTACACAAAGCCACTAATACCAGAAAAAGCAGTTTGTTGAAACATTGCTTTGATGAAAAAAACACAGAAAAATTAAATATACAGTAATGTGAGCTGGTCCTATTGTATATGGATAAGTCCTTAAAATTTTGTGACAGTTGGGTGAATGGCACATGACACAATGGTGATTATTCTGTTAGCTATGCCTTGATATCTAATCCCCTGTCCTGTCCAGATTTCTGTGATTTGAGCACTGGAGTCTTTTTCCTTACTGAATTAGCTCTTGTTAGGAAGGATTTTCTGATCTGCCTGGATCTTACCAGGTTTTGGGTGTGAGTCCTATATTCTCCATTGCTGTTTACATGCCAGGTCATTGTGAATGTGACTTTCTTCAAAACATCTTGGCAATTCCACTTGACCTTGCCAGACCCTAGCATCTCTGGTTTTGAAAGTCTAATGGAAAATCAGTAGGACTGTGACTTCTAAGACACAGATTTTCAAAGCTGCCTGTTTACATTTTCATCATTTGTATTTCTAAGTCCTGAATGTTAAGCATCTAAATCCCTTTGGCCTTGCAAAGCTAAGAGGACTGAAGAGAAATGGGGATGGTTTCTGTATAGCACTTGGAAGAATATCAGGTAGTTTATTTTTGCCTGTTCATCCAGCTGCTCAGCCATTTACCATCCTAATAAGTCTAAGTAGGCAACCTTCTGTTTCCCTAAGGAGTCTAGATTGCCTGTGGCTACGTGGATTGGTCTCTAATAGATAAAATATACTATATGCAGAGGAGGTCGTGCTGGTGCATTGACATTTGCTCAGGGAGGGGAATTTGCCATGGCTGTCCCTCTCCTCAGCTGTTTTGCAGGCCATTTCTGTCCCTTCGGCAAAGGCTGTGGATCCTGCGTGTTAGCCCCCCACCACCCGCAGAGGTAAGCCCTCCCCTCAGCGGTGTGTGGGCACCGTCTTGTCCTGGGATGTGGGAACTCTGCGTGCCGGGGTGGGATTGGGCTGATGTGGCTCAGGCATCGCCCCGGAAAGCTGCTTGGCATGCGGTGTGCCTGCTGCGCTTGGCAGCCTGGTGTTTTGTGGCTAATCAGCATGTGCTGGAGCACAGACAGCACAGTTTAGAGTGGAACTGACCCCCAAATGTCCCTTTTTGAAAAAAAAGCAAGGGTCAGATTAAAGTAAATCTCACCACCGAGGTGGCTAGGCTGGAAGCTCTCTTTAGTCTTGCTCCTGGCTCCAGATGGCCCCTAGCATGGCAAAGGGCAGCTAGGAGACTGCCCAAAGAGAAGGGCAAGACCGGCTTTGGGCATCCCTGGCAGCCGGCCCCATGGCCACGTCACCCCTGTCTGCAGCTCCTCTGGGCAAGCCGGTGGGCTGGCAAGCCCACGGGATAAACCACGCTCACCCCTCGGCCTGCCACAGCAGAGGTTTATCTGATGTCAGCTATATCAGTTTGACATTAATATCTCCAGCAATTAGTGCTTTTACAAATCAGGCATGAACTGCAGTTTTAAACTGATTTTAACAACCAGAGCACACTGCCACTAGGAAATGAAAGCAAGTTTTTCGACAGCTATATTTTAATGAATAGGAAAGAGAAACAGACTGTACCTGCTGTACCTGCTGCTGAGTACTTTGTATTGTGTTTTAAAGAAAATGAGAGTTTTGTTGCATTTTCTTTTTTTTTTTTTTTTTTTTTCCCTTAGTAGTAGATCAATTTTTCTGGCTGGACACAACACAGGAGACAAACTCTCAGGCTTGTAATTCCCTCGAACAGGCAGTGAGCTTGCAAAACAATTATGGGCTTCTGTGAATTAGGATAAATAACCTCTCTGAACTGCGGTGTTGCTACATACAAAACCAAAGTATATCCTACAGCAATCTCTGTTGTGCTTTTGTCTAACTTGAACCTGCCAAAGACTAACTCGATATATGACTTTCTCATAAGCTTAGCAATAAGCAGACATATTTACAGAATTTCCAAACAACTAAAGCAATGCTTGCTCTTCCTCACTCCTAAGGCACAAGGAAGCTCAGTGGTGCTGCTTTCTTCCTGCAAGAGGGTCCAAGGAGATACTGGTTTAGCATCATATGTTCTTACAAGCACCTAGAAGGAGCTGGTCCTATGTCTGGGGATGGCAGGAGACTGGCGAGAGCAAAGCAAGAGGGCATGAACAATTCCTTTTCCCAAAGAAATTTTGAGGGAATTTTAGGAACACAAAATCCAGTCTCAGTATTTCCAGGAAGTTGCCAGGATATGTGATTGACTGAAGGTCTGCTTGGATCTTAGGGATGGGTGGGTCCCCAGATGTCATATCCTGGATTGCTCTTTACCCATGTGTCTATCATGACTTCGCTTTTATTCCCTGGCACAGAAAGAGGTGTGCCAGTATTCTCTTTTAGGCTTTTGGGGGATCTTAGTGGTAGGAGTAGAAGGAAGGAGCAGATCCTGTGTTTCCTTCGTCTCCAGGGGCTCCTGGCCTCCAGACAGTGAAAAAAAGGAAGCAGGAGAGTTAAAGAAGGCAGAGGACAGGGAGCAACAGAGTGCTCCTTGATGCGCAGCTTTTCTCCCAGGATCAGGCTCCAGCCCATGGCTGTGGCTGCTGTGGGTGTGTGGGAATCCTGCTGCCTGACCAGGGTGCTTCGTCTGAGCCCTTGTCCACTTACCATCATTAAAGAAACCACAATCTTTTAAATGAGACGTGACTTAGCCATTACTTTCTGGTTATGTTCCAAATGAGTGATCATATTTTACACAGGTTGCACACTCTTCAGGGAGAGTTTTTGATCTATTCTTAGGATACTCACTACTAATAATGGGGTCCTTTGCAGAGGTAGGTGATAACTCATTAACATTCTTCCCAGGACCTTCTATGTTTAGATGTTGTGATGATAATGCTGTCTTCTGGTACAAGTGCTCAGAAATAAAACTCTAATATAATCGGCAAATTAGCTGCAGAATAATAAGCTTCATTACAGCTAGCCAGCTACTCCAGCCTTCTGCTTTTATCAATGAATTAAAAGCTCTTCATCTGCAGTTATTACTGTAACATGACACGGCAGCAATGCTGAACAGTTGAGAAGGCGATTTTGCTGTGATAAGCATGGTCCCCCACAGACTCTGTGGTTCTGTAGCATGCATCCCTAGCCATGGGATTGTTCTCCATAATCAAAGATTTCATTTAAAAATAAAACTGCATTACATCCAGTGTGCCTGTAAAGGCAGCTTTTAAAATAGTCCTCCAGTGTAGGACAGCGTCAGGATGTCAGTCTGGGTCTGCTGGCAGACAGGAAATTATCAAGCCTAATTCAGTCGCTGCAGTCCTCCGTGAATTTTGTGCAGGGGACAATGAGAAAGTGCTCAGGTCCCTGCACAAAGAGTAACTAGTAGTTAATGTTTAAAAGAACCCTAATTTCTTTTTGGAATTCTGGATTTCCCGGTGGCAATTTGTGGAGTGTGGGGCCTTCACTGTTGTCAGCATCCTTTTCTGAGGTATTTGTATTTGTTGTAGTTAAAGACTGTGACTTTCAATCCTTCTCCTTTCTGAGACTTAGAGATCTTTAGGCTGACACTTTCTTTCCATATATTTCCTGTGATATTTGCTAGAATCCTATCTGGCCTTTTAGGACTGGTATGACTAAACAAAGGTATGATGAAAAACAGCTTGAAAAATAATTTGAAAAATAATTTAAAAGAAGTTGTCAGCTCAAAATCTGATTGGAAATGCCTACTGATTTCAGCAGAAGTTACCCCAGGTTTACATCTCACAGGCACCTAACTACAACTTGCTCATTTTGAAAGGGATCTTGAGACTCCCTGGCTTTGGCAATAGCCCAAACCTGTCTTTTCCAGGTGGAAAGTCCTTTGAATGGTGCTTACCAGGCACAAGGACACAAGGGCCTTGTGGGAGTGCTGGCAGAATGGATGTCAGGTGCCTGATGCCCAGGCCTAAGAAACTATCTGAAGCAAGAAGTCTGCAGAAACTTCTACTACACTTCTATAGAAAGTCCTCCTGCATTTCTCCTGCTCTGGGCAGTGGTACCAGCGACATGGCGTTTGGCTGGCTCTTCTTAAGTTTGGAAACTCCTGCGAGAAATGGGATGAGAAGGTAAGTTCAGAAGAGAGACAAGAGAGAGGTATTATGTTGAGGCTGGACTGCAGTCATCCTCTCCCCACTGAAACTTTTCTCAGGTGTAAAAAAAAGTAATTGCTAAGTAATGTAATAGCACACTAAGCAAGCAGGCGTACAAAATCTTTTTCTGAGGAGGAATTTCTCTTAGAAACCTCATTCTCCCACGCTATCTCCAGTAAATCTAGTAACAATATTTTGCTAGTCTTCCCCCTTCTTTCCTAAACCCTTCTGAAATTGTTCCTGCATGGTATGTTAGCTGAAGCACTGGAAGCAGCCTGTGTTAGCTAAGTACAACTTCATACTCCCTGCTGGCACAAATGAAGGGTCGACACGGAAGTGCAAATGAATATCTAGCAGATGCTTTTTAGGCTGCATTACAGTTCAGGAAAAGTTGTATGTACTCATATCTTAGAAATTTAAACCTGCAAAAAATCCATCCCTTCAACATCTAGAAAGTCCTTCCTTTTTGGAGGTTTCTAACCTTTAAGCATCTTTCTGCAAGGATAAGCATATGCACTGAGTGCACCCTATGGAGTCAAGAACTTGCAAGATTTTTACAAAGACCCTAAATCTTTTTTAAAATTAAAAACCTGAAAGTAATCTCAGCCTGAGTCTCAGTGGCTTTTGAATGCTTTAGACGTGACTGCACAGTTCAGTATCTGGAAAAGAATAGCTGTTTTTTTTTTTTTTTTACTGAAAATTGTATCTCTGAAATAAATGCTTTTGCTGAATTTGATTTTGTGTGTTTGAGAAAAGCATCATTTTCTAATGAAAAAGTTCAGCTGCTGTGCAAGAATGCTCAGAGAAAAAAAAAATTGTGAGTGTGCATGACTTTTTTGTGCATGTATTTTGAAATCCCAGTTCAAAATGAAATGAAATTTTTAATTTCTTCCAGACTTGCCGTGGGAAAACAATATTTTTCTAACAAAACAATTTTTCCACTAATTTTTTTTGCATAAGAAAGTGTGTGGGGGTTTTGTTGTGTTGTGTTTAATTTTGTTTTGTTTTGTTCTGTTTTAATCAGCTTTAATAATGATTAATACCAGAAATCACTTTCAACCAAGTCTTTATTGGCACATGCCACAGGTAGCATGTATATTATATGTTGGCTCCAAAAATAACCGGACCAATCCAGGTAACATTAGCTTTTGCAGGTGCTGATGGAAGGTAGGACAGGAAAAGCTCTGCTCCTTGGACAACCTGGCTGCTTATTACCAAGGAGCTGGTGCAGAGGGGGCCTGGCCAACTAGCTAAACTTCTCCTCAGCTGAATCAGTAACACTGCTGATATGCCAGCATTGTGGGCTTCCAGGTTTTTGGTGGCCTTCCTGGTCACTGACATCCAATGCTGGACTAAGGCCAGCTATTTTCATCCAGGCCAGGGCAATGGTTTTCCAAGGGATGGTCCATCCAAGAGTCAGTTAATATATTGTATTAACTCCTTCAAGGAATTTTTATTCAGCTTCATTGGGGCTGAATGTTGGTTTGATTTCTGTTGCACATTCGTCTCTGTGTAAAGATGAGGCAGGACTATTTCTGCGCCAAGGAGAGGCCCATCATTGCAGGAGACAACAGAACAAACATTCTCACAGTATAATCAATCTTATAGAGCAGATGGATACAGTAATTAGAGCAAAAACAATTTTGCCAAGAATATTAACATTTCAACAGTTTATCAGAAAGGGGGTGTTGACACCGGTCAATAATTTTCTGATTATTGCAAAAACATCTTAAGTTGTTGACTATTTTGTGCAAAACAGGACAGACTAATTTTGGCCTCCTGACCTTGTTTACAGCAACGGGAGGTAGCATTGCCACCAAAATATTTTTTAAAACAAACAAACAAACAAACAAACATGTGTTTTCCCAGGATTTTAAGGTATTATAGGCCATAAAGATGTATGGGGTTTCCAAAGAGCATATTTATTTATATTTTACTCAGTCTCATGATACTTGGGTGCATGTTGCAAAAAATTAAACAACTGTTGCCAACAATTAGCACAAGTCAAGCCTACCCATTCCTCCCCCTCTTCCCATACATGGATGAGATAAACATCATGCCTATGAGCCCAAAAGGAAGAATAATAATAAAAAAGAACTTAGAAGAATCCAGGCCCATCAAAGTTTAAACCACTGCCTTCACTGGGGAGGAAATATCTTCTATTTGGTTTCTACCAGCTGACTGAAGAACTGGCAATTCTCTGTGAGGCATGGGAGGAAATACTGGAATGAGTATAGATGAGGGGTGGGACATTTTACTGCCATTAATGTATGTTTCAGTCATCTCTTTGTATTTTATTTCCTTTTTTCCCCTCCTCTCTTTATTGTTTCTTCCATTTTTTCAGTATCAGGGCAATTCTTCCCATTCACGTTTCTTCCCTTGCGCTGTTCCTCACTCGTCTCTGATGCTGTTCTCCTAAAGCACTTTCAGTGGTGGGCCATTAACAGGCTGTTACACAGCCCCAGCGGACTGGATCATTACGCTGTGCTGAAGGACCCTCTCATCTGCCTGCTGGAAGGGATCCCTCCATGGGGCAGCAAGGTGCTGTGGTATTAACTGTTGATTACACAGCTGGATATGAACATTTGAGAGAAGTCAGCACAAATCCCCTGAAACAATTTCCTGCCCCTAAAGGCAGCCCTATAGCTCACATTCGGGGATTGTGAAAGGATTGTGGGTGTGGATATGAATTCACTTTATGTCTTGCTTTCCCGTAATGAATCACACAAGCTGGGCTCTGGCAGAGCCCAGGAAGGAGAAATCAGCAGAAGCCGGGAATTTCCTTGGTGTTGGGAATGCCCTCCAGCCTACCTGCCAGACCCCAGTGCTGAAGAAGTGGATAAAAAACACATGGCCAGGCAAAAAACTGCAGTTACAGCTGCTTGTCTTGTGGGTTGCATACAACTTCTTATTAGCAGTGGTAACACTTTGCAGATACAACTTCACAGCCCTAAACTATGGCAGTACAGATGGTTTGATGGTGATGAGCAGCGCTTGCACCAAAACCAAGGAGGTGTGGGGTAGTATGGCCTTAAATCAATTTTTTTTTAGTCCTAGTCTCAGTGCTGGGTGAATATAAGGCCAATTCCTACCATTAGTCAGAGCAACACAACAACCATTTCAAATTTTGCTCGGTGGCTCGTGACCTCAGCAGGGCCACAGCAGAACTGAGGGCTCAGTTAGCTGAGCCAATGTGTTGGCCACATAATTTTTTTTGCCCAAACACAATCTTATCCTTGAGAAGTGAGGTGAAGAGGTACTGTCCAGTGGCCGTGAGTATGTCTTGGAAAGGGTGAAGGTTGGTATCAAATTGCTTGATCCTCCTCAGTAGAATAACTATTTATGACATGTGGCACCTTTGCTCCTGTGTTTTTCTTCTTGACGTTATTCCAGTGGGTTTGGTGAAGCCATGCCCCAAGGCAGCCAGTGAAGTTCAGGAGGTAGGTTTGAAAGAGCCTGCCATAGATCCTTGCTCAGCAGATAAGTTGGAAGCCAGGAGCTGTAGGATTCTGAGTCTGAGACTGCTCCAATTATCTTTAGGTTGTAGGAATATCTGCCCAATGCCTCTTTAACAACAAGCTGAGGTGTGAAAACTGACAGGCAGAAAGAGCTTTCCTGTCATGTCTTGTGCCCATTTCTTACTCATCTGCTGTCTGGGTGCAAGGCAGAGCTGCCCCAGGCTACTCTCCATCACAACCACACTGGGTGGGAGCTGGCTGTGGTGTTTCGCCTCCTTTCTTACAGTAGCAGTGACTTAAGCTTTTATACTATGATGTCTAGAAAAAAAAGTAGATTTTCCCCTTGCCCTAGCAAAGTAGCCAGAGACCATCAGGAGAGCAGCTCAGCAGCTGCAGTAGAAAAGGGGCAGCTGCTACTCAGAGCTCTTGCAGCTGCTCCATGCTGGACCTGGTGGGTTAAAAGTCTGGACTTAAAAGTCCTTGTGAGAATAATTGTCCCACTAGCTGTCTGGCAGCGGTTGTGATCAACAGCTGACGTATTGATTAAACAGGGGAGACAATGGGTAAGCAGATAGACTATTTGCAAAAATAAGAGCAAGCAAAATTGAAGCAAAATCACTGGAAATCTGCCCCTTTGAATCTTTAAAGGTCAGGAGTGTGGATCAAAGATCAAGTAGTGCAGGAAGCAGCAGGGGAATAAATACCCCGAAGGGCCTGAAACAGCCTGAGTTTCGGCCTTCAAAGTTTGTGGAAAGCATCTCCCAAAAGGAGGTGGAAAGGAGGAGGGCAATCTGAAGCCAAGCCCTAGGGCAGACGGTGGCAGATGCTGCACGCTGGAGCAGTGCTCCATGGGACACGATGCCAGCCCGAGGGTCTGCCTGCACAGGAATGATACATTGGATTAGGCTCTTCACCCTGGCTTCAGGAATGAGCTGTAGCAAACGTGAAATGCAATCACACTGCTTTGATCTGCTTTCCCACGGTGCTTTTTTTGTCCAACAACGTACTTGCAAGCAGTGTCGTGCTCGTCTGCTACATGGCACCCCAGGGAGGTACCCCTGACTGCAGTGACCATCCGTCTGCTCATGGCTCCCCAGAGTGTGTTGCAGAAAGCCCAGTGACGACTGGAGGAGACCTGGGGTCAAACCAGTACATTCCCAAGATTCTTCTCCCAGCCATCCTGTAATGCACCCTAAAAAGCTTAGGAGCAATGTCTCATGAGGGGATGATGCAAATATACGCATCTGCTTTGTTTCCAGTCATCCTGGAAGCCCTCAGTTATCCTTCTTCCATTTCAACCTTTCCAGTGGGCTTTTGAAGAGAAAGGAACAGATCAGCTAAACCTGAATGAAAGTGAGATGTGCACAGGGGAGGCTGAAAGAAGGGTGGTACCACATGATAAAAAATAGCCCAGTTTTGTAAGCACATGGGGTCAAAGGAGCCTTACTTTGCTCTTGCTGCAGTTAGAGCATAGCTGTGAATAGTGATTGCACTGGTACCATGGCAATGGCCAAAATGATTTGGGTATAAATTTTTATGCTGGTGTGTGTGGGAGGGAGTGTTTTGTAAATATGGGGTGACCTACTCCTCAATTAAATTACTCAGATCAGTTGTTTTAAAATCAGGTTATAAACAAGATAGGAAATAAAGTACACAAACTGCATTTAGCATACCTGGCCAAGAAGACAGTGCAAATTTCAGCCCATTCAAATTCATCTCACTTCTGACTATGGAGGACTAACCACGTGCCTTGTGGGATGCTGAACACTGTCCACATGGATACCATCACTGGGTCACAGAAAAAAAACAGTACAGTGTAATCTGGACATGTCCAGCACTGCGGAGTGGAAAGCAGTCCTTGGCCTCTTTCACAAATTCTTTGAACTTTTTTTAAGCCATTTGTGCTTTTGGTATGAAGGGGTGTGTATAGCAGTGAGTTCAGTAAATGTTCAGAAAACTGCTCCCTTTTGCTGTTTTTTTAATCCTGCTGGTTGATAATTTCCAACATTGCCTCTAGTTTCGTTACAAGAAATTTTTAATTTTCTTTCTGTATTCACCTTCCATGCACCACTTACGATTCTGCAGGTATTTGCTAAAGAAGCAAGCTGCCACTACCTTTTTGCAAGCCTTCTCTATTTAACCTTTCCTCTGAAACAACTCTGTTAATGTGTCCACTCTGCCTGCATTTTTGCAGGACAGCCAGTATGTGAACCACAAAGTGCTCCTCACTTCGTTTTTCCTGGTGCCTAACTCCAATCTTCTTCAATTTAAACTAGTCTTGCAATCCGCCAGTCATCTCTAGGCATGACTGCCCCCAGTAAGTTTTTATCTAGATATTTCTTCTTACCTTTCCTCATCTGTCTCCTTCAGTCTCTCAGCTGATATTAAATCCTTATTAGGCTGGGGATACAGCATTTTGCCTGCTTAGGCAAGCCAACACCACCACCTGTACTTACTTCCCAGTCCAAGCTGTCATGCTGATAATGATAAAGAATCACTTTTCCTACACTTCCTATACTTTTCCTACACTTGTTTCCCTGCTGTGGTTTGCTCTAAGGTGTTTTCTAAATTGCTTCCCCCAGGTAAAAACATTGACTGCAAGATGAAAGGCTGTGTTTAGGTTGGTTGATGATGGGAGAGTAAGGAAGAGTTAAGCCATTTTGGGGCATGTTACATGCAGGGGAGCCCCCTCAAGACGGAGCAAGAAGGGAGACACAGTGGCAGCCATTGCTGCTAGTTAGCAGGTCAGTGTCCTGCTTTAATATGGATATGGAAGAGCAACAAGAGCTGTGAGGTTGGTTGTGCAAAGACTGCTTATTTTGTAACGCGAATAACAAAACAGAGTGCTCTTTGCTTTAAATTCTGTTCTGGAAGAAAGTCCCCTGCAAAGTTAGTAGGACTACATGAATTTTTTCTGGCCCCAACAGTTTCAAATCATTGCAACTGATACTTTAAGATGACTATAGCATACAAAAATCTCTCTCTGAAGCCTCTTGGGGCAACTTACTTGCTCCAAAACTTTAGAACTGTGTGGGCTTATATAACTCTGTGTGCCCACAGAGGTCATGTTTTTTCTGTTCTCTTGCACCATGATAAACATTTGGGCCATACAACACATTTTATTTTATTTTTTTTAAACTCCTGTGGCACATCTGATCTGAGCAGAAGCAGGGCTGTAGGAGACAGCTCAGAAAAGTAGGTTCGAGGCTGCAAACATACTGCTTGTGGTCGGATGTAATCCTGGAGGAAAATGAGAGGATTTACACCCTGGATGTTGTTTTAGCACATTGTGTGGGGAAACAAGTAACCTGGAAAGAGAGTCCTAACTGCATCTGCCATGGTAGCTGTCAGTCTGCAGCTGACAAAAAGAATCCTGCATGTCCTACACACAGGGACAGTATAAGAGGACAAACTGTTAGGGGACCTCTTTTGCCATGGACAGCTGAGGAGGCTTTTGTGCTACCCTAGATAGTGCCTGCCAAGGCAAATCCCATGATTGGACACCATTGTACATTTCAGGTCAGGAACATTTTCCATGGAGTCTTGGCAGTATCTTGAAGTATTCCTGGGTATCGCTGTAGCATGGCTTGCAAAAAGAGCCCGTTCCTCCATGCGAGGGTAGCTATTGTGACTTCCCTGATGCTCCCATCTTTCTCTGGCACCTTCCTCTCTCTTTTTCCTGCTCCCCTCTGGGATGCATGTCCCCTTGCCCCCTCTACTCCATCAGCTCAGAAACTACTTGCCTGCTGCTGGGTTTGCTCCAGTTGTCACTCTCTTTCCAATGCAAGAGGCCTATTCTAGCAGCTCTGCAGGGCTCACAGTATGAATAGTGATGATAAAGGATAGGTGACATCAGATACATACAGGCCTTGCTGCCTCATATTAAACTGTTGCACATATACTGAAGTGCTGGCATGTAACCAGGAGAGATGACATTTGGGCAAGATGACCCAGAGTGGGAAGGGCCAGGCCAACACAAAACAATTGGCGTGGGATAGCGGGAGGACTGCCAGCAGCAGACCGGGCAGGAAGGCTCCCGTATGAACCTGAAAGCAAACAAACTCACTGCCAAGTAGCACTACTCCTGCTCCAAGGAGGATCACTTATTGCAGTTTGAATTATTAGCTCATTTGTTGTAGTAAAACACTGTGTGGACGCAAGGCGCTGTGAGGAGACCAAAGCAAAATTACATCTGTGTGCAAAAAAAGGCCTAGGAGTATATTTGTATGCCTGCTTTGCTATGGAGCTGTTATTCAAAACACAATATAAATCATTATGTAAAAATCAAAGTATCTTTGGTCTCTGCAATGTACCTGACATCAAAGCACAAGTTCAGTAAGTTAAGCAGAATTGCTAATACTTGATGCTCAAGTAGATCTTCTGTAGTATCTAATTTATACTGCTCTTAACATATGGGGCATTTACTTTGGCAAATGAACTTAGCAATGTTTGGTGCTTTCCCAGCATACAGTCATTGGACTGACTCAGTAAATCACTGAAACAAAATCACCGCTTTAGGGGAACCTTCCCTTCTTTCTCCATTTGCTGCACTTTCCCAACTTAAAGAAAAAATTAAGTGGAATAATTTACTTTAACACCTGGACATTTTTTTCTGCGTCATCTGACCAATTTAAAGTAGCTGTACAAAACACTAATCTAAAATCCTGCATTGTAGGGTAGGGAGTCTTGATAAGTAACAATAAGCAAACTTTGTGTGTGTGACTGGGCCTTGAGACTGTCCCCAAGACATGGACTTGTAATCTGGGGCCTCTTTGATTTTCTTTCAGGCCTGAAAAACACACACTGGGGACTCTAGCATATACACATAAATCTTGTCAGTTAAATATAGATTAACGGGAATCAGCAGGGAGTAAAAATACTTCACTTTTTATGGTAAACACCATAAAACATGGTAAATACTTAACTTCAATTTTATAGCAAAAACTAAGTCCTGCCAACCCCACCTAGCACTCAGTTCCCTCTTTTTTAGGCATTTAGCTTTCTTTGCAGCTTAAGTATTATTCCTAGTAAGCAATATTATTTCCCCATACTTCCCTAAGTATATATGAAATACTAATTTCATACACTCTCAGTGAAGTCCTACTCATTGAGTTTTACTAACAACTTCCCAACTAATAGTGTTTTGATGTCTTAGTTTGTGTTCTTCGTTGCAGAAGTCCAGTCTGATTTTTTTAATCTTTGCAGAAATGGAAAAGGATTTTTTTGCAGGATTACACCAGATGGTGAGAAAAAGGAACTGAAAAGGACATAGGGTAATTTTCTAGGTAGTCTAACTGGTCCGTAAGTCAAGGTGGCATATGCTTGTAGTAGGTTAACTCCTAACAGTACAAATCTCTCGCATCCACATAAAGTTGGGATTCTTAATACCCATATCAACTTTGAAAATGCTGTGAAGGATTTAACAAAAATGCTTTTGGTCGCTTAGGCCAAGTTAAAAGATTGTACTCGCAGCCCACCCACTGGGACACAAAAATGTACTGCTTCAAACCTCTGTGCAGGTAATATGTGACTACAGAGGCTGAACTACTTGGAAGATAACCTCAGCTGTGCTAGGAGAAAGAAAAACAAAGATAATGGAAAAGAAACAGCTATAATAACCATCTGTAAGCGCACATGGCCCCTACTTCAGCACCCATAAAACTTAAAAGGATAAAAGAAAAGGAAATTGCTTTCAAAATAGCAAAGACAATTTTATAAACATTTCTTCTTATCCTTTTATAGGGTGTTGGAGTTGTTGCCCTGTTTCTGGTATTAGGAGTGCTGTGTGTATTAGCTTTTAGCCTGAAGAGAGGTATACTCCAGGAAAGTCTTTCCTTCACTTTCTGTTCTACCCTGCATATGCCCATGCATTAGTTTAAAAGTTTGTTGTGGGTTTTTTTATTTCCTAAAGCAGCCCTATTGAAATGGTCACTTGGCTCTTCGACCAGCCCAAGGGTGCCAGTAGTATTGTCCTGCACATAAAACCAGCTTGCGCTGCCTGGGCTACATTTCATCCTGTCCCCTGGCTGTGAACAGGGGTCTGTCCTCGTTCTGAGCAGCTGTGTGGCTGTACAAAGCACTGATCCCATTTGAAATAAGTGAAGAAATCCAGCGGTGACCACAGTGGCTTCCCTGGACTAGGCTTAGGTTTTGCCCTTTTGCAACCAGCACAGCTTTAGGCTAACTGCTTTAGAGCTACTACAAGTTGCTTAAGCGAGGGCATAGTTTGACTGTCCTTCCCTTGGAATGCAATGCCAAGTTACACATCCGTGTCCTTCTTAAGGCTTGTTTCCCTCCCAGAGTGGTACTAAGGCTCTTTTCTTTTAACTGGACTGGCTCCCAAGCCCAAATCATGGTGGAGCCCCAACACACTCCTGGGAGCAGCCAAGAGGTGCCGCAGCTGGGAGCTGCTCGAGAAACCCCAAGGGCACTGCAGCACCTGCAGCAGTTTTAAACACGTGGAACGAAAACCCGCTTTGCTGCCTAATATTATCTTCTTAAAGAACTTAATGGAACTAGGAGAAATTTGCTGCAACCTAAGAGTCATTTGTGCCTTTGAAACTCATCCTGAGTTTTGCCAACTTTTAGTCATTTTAGAAGAGCTGCACACAATTCAAACCCTGAATTGCACTGGGTGTAAATTGTTTCTCTCTTAGGGAAAGAGAACAATGGTGTGTACTTCACACCTTTCAGCTGCAGATTTCTCTCTGGCCTCAACATGAGCCTTGCATAAATTCAGAGCTCACCAATTGTTATGGCTTGATCAAGAACCTTATTAGTGATCATTAAAAATAATCTTGCTTAGAAGGGGACTGCTATGTGCAAAGCCCATCTTTCCTATTTACTTTGTGACTATTAATGGGTTTTTTAAATGTTTATACATTAGTGCAAGGAATAGTGTTAGCATAATTCTAGTGTAAAATAAAACCAGCTGTATCCATTATAAGTGCATTACTGCCAGGAACTGTAAATATGTTTATGCCTGATAGCCTTTTGACTCAATAATATCCTGCTATCTCTGTTGGGCAGGCAAGTTTTTAAACCAAGAAAAGACAGGTTATGATTTTCATAACCAAACTGTGTTTCTTTTTGAAGTATGTTATCTAAATTCAAATTTTAAGAAGGTCATTAAAAAAATCTGCCTGTGATTTTAAAGGAGAACAATTGAAATGTCATCTTCAAAGTGGTGGCAAGAAGGTACAATGTGCACTAAGAACAAGTTATTCCTCCCAGATATACACATACACAGACAAACCCTGCCATATCATACCATACAAACAATTTTAATTGTGTAGTTACAGTCAATAACCACTCCTAGTCAGAACATTTCTGCATAAAGAAAATTGTGATACACTTATAAAAACAGCCAGCTGTAACAAAATAACTGGTGTTTTCATAGCAATAAACTCATAAAAAAGAAATACACCTTTATACAGAAAATTTATACAGCTGTAGCTTTAAAATTGATTGTAAACCAAAGGAAGACACATTGCAAACATCAATTATTTTCACATTAATTGCATAAGTTTCTAAGGTGATCTATTAGTTTTATTTACCTAAGCTTATTTGCATGATAGTAAAAATTGCATACAACAATAAGAGTGAAGCTTATAGTATGAATTGCTTGGATAACATAGAGCACTTTTTATAGGCAACTGTGTAAAGCACATTTTCTCTATTTAAAACTTTTAAGACACTTTGTTTTACTGCCCATCAAAATACATTTATAAATAGAAAAAAAATCAGTATGATAACAAGAGAAGCAATATTACATTTAACGGAAACTTCCAAAAAAATTAATTACAACATGATGCTGCAGGATCTACAAATAAATAATGAGGACTAAATTGTGTTTCACATTTTCTTTTTCATTTTCTTTAAAACCATGTAACAATGAGAATGGAAAAAAAAAATACAGTGACCTTTATTTCCAAAAGAAAACAAATCTGAATTACGGCAGTGCCATATAATACAAGGCATTTGTTGGCATATGTTATCTTTAAACTGCATTCCACAGTCTATAGTTCTTTTGTAACATACAATAGAACAAGAGTAACAAACTCTTTTTATTTTATTTTTTTAAATAAATGTGAGTTTCCAAAGATCAAGTGTGGAGTGCTACAGTAATAATTAAAAAACGAGAACAAAACAGAAACAAAAAACAGTAAATCACAAAAGTTGTAATGCTTGTCTGAAGGCTCCAGAATCAAAATCACTGGTATCATGCTTATTGGGTACACTCACAGTGTATCCAGTGAACACAAATTAATATCAAACAATCCTCAACGCTTCATCTGTTGCTGCGAAGCAGTTTGTAAAACAGAGTAAAACATCTAGTGCAGTCTGCATTATCCTTTTTTCGACTTTTGTGCAAGTTTTGGAAGATTCATTGGCCAAACAATGAATAATAAAGGTTTTTGACAGAACGCAAGATGGAATTTTCATTTCATTAGTAAATACCAGTGGCACTGTTGAAAGAAAATAATACTTTTAGATCAGTCTTTCAATTCAGCATTAATTTCTGTGTTCCCTTCTACTGATAACTCTTCTTCTAGTTTAACTGAAAAAAGCGTGTTTGCATTTTTGTCTTGAATGCTATCTTCTAAATCCTTGAGCAACTCTTCTTCCTTGTACTCTGCAACATCCACCTCCAAACCAGAATTGTCCTTCAGCTTCCCGTGGTGCTTGAGATAGTATCGCTGGTTCTGAAAGAACTTGATAATGGTGTACTTGGGCAGGTCAAGCTGAGCGGAGAGAGTCTGGATTGCTTCTTCATCTGGATACAGACCTACATCTTGTATGAAACTCTGTAGAATCCCTAGGGCTTCAACAGAAATCTTTGTTCGCGGTCGGGGTTTCTGACGATTTTCATCCTCAGATTCAGCTGGTGATGCTACTGTCGGTTGCCTTGGGGGTAGTCTGGGACCTGGTTGCTGCTGCTGTTGCTGTTGCTGCTGTTGCTGTTGCTGTTGCTGCTGCTGCAAGACAAAGCACAGCATTTTTTTTTTGTACATGTATTCTTGCTCAGATTTTGTGTTACAAAAAAATCTGGGGCGGGGGG
>JANZLQ010000078.1:5280539-5294756 GCA_026212715.1 Elanus axillaris | reverse complement strand
CCCGTTATTGCTGAACCAGAATTAAAATATGAGTTAGACCTCTCTGCATACCTCGCATGTGTCTGTGTGTGTGTGAGCAGAGACAGGGGATAAGGGGATGGTGGGATATGAACAGAGAGGTGGAAGGAACGCTCTGGCTTTGTCTGACTGAAAGTGCCGATGACATGACATTGGTGCGGTTTAGCTGACAAATTTTAATGAACATGCTTCATGAGTCAAGTGCAGACAAGACAAAATGCTAAGTAGGTGACATAGTATAGGATTAACTTGACCAGCTTAGCCAGAACTGTAGCAAGGGCAAAGTGAGAAAAGTGCCAGATGAGGGCAAACGCACAGGAGCTCTGCCAGCAGCAGCAGCTGCTGCCCAAAAACAAGGGCTGCAAATCTCTAGCAATAGATAGGCTAAGGGACTGGGGCAGTCAGGGAGAAGGAGAGAATTTTAGCTAAGTGCAGAAATATCCCACTGCTGATCTGACCTTAGCATGCACTGAAGTCTTGTCAAACTTGCAAACGACACGACAGAATGCGTTAGCTGGAAGCATCTAACGTCACACTGTCAAACCCGGCCTCAGCAAGGACAAAGAGATCTGGAGGTAGGAAATCTGTATTTCTCCTTCTGGCTCTGACCTCTCTTGCCTGGGGTCTCAGAGAGGGTCTGCCTTGCCTGTGTTCAAGTATCCCAATGTATAAATAGGGAACAAACATATTTACCTGCTTCTGTGTTTGTGCTGGGGATTATTTAGTTAATATTTATAAAGCGCTAAGATGCAAAACTCTAAATAAGTTGCACTATTATTATTAGAAGGGAACATGCTGCATTCCAAAAACTTGGGCAATAAAAATGAGCCAGTATGCACATCAGAAGAATACGATAAAGCAAATCACCATGTAAATAATTAACAAGAGCTTAAAATGAAGTTTTGCAAGCATGGATTCAGAAATGTTCTTAAAAGGTGAGGCACTGAGCCCTAGGGACAGAAATGTTTTTCTCATCTACCACCGGAGTACGGTACACTATAAGATCATGTTTAAAATCAAAAGTAAATTTATCAGCTACTGTTTTTGTTGACAATTCTTTTGCTTCATAGCACAGGAAGCACTGGTTAGTAAGATATTTTGGATCAGCAAATTTCTTGTCATATGGTACAAACCACCAGTTATTATTAAAAAACAACAGCAGCAAAACAAGCAGTTGCTATCACTACATTTCATTTCCCTTTGCAAGTCTCCCCTTGACATTTTTTTTTGTATCGGTAGTGGTTTCCAAGTTTCCAGTTGCAGCTCACTTGCAGACCCTAAGAAGCACAAAATACTGTACAAAGAGTATAAATATTGGAGGAATTATAATTCTGTCCACTTCACAGTGCTACTCATAGCTGTGGAGACTTCGCATAGGTCTCAACACTCGGTTTAGAAGCCACTGCTTTAAGTGATCTTCTTATTGTAAGGTCTGACACAAATGTTAGTGGAATTAGGGCTCTTGCCTCATCCCTATTCACATCCTTTCATGTTTTATGGTCTGTGAGCAGTCCCATTCAAGGCTTCAGTCCCAAAGAGATTCAAGACTACTCCCAGCACATTAAATTCTTACAAGACTGGAGGCTTTGTACATACAGTTTGAAAACTTGTGTCTTAGCTACATGTTTATGCATCTACAGCAATTACCATGTAGAAGAGTAGAGACAGAACTCAGGCCCAATCTCCCAATCCTTACTCTTGCAAGTCATATTAAGAGATTACAATGCAACTGCTTATGTGAATAATATTTGCAAGATCAAACACACAACTTTTATCAACAAGGCAAGAAAATCTAAGTAAGTGGCATAGTGGTTGAATGTTTATACTGTGCATAAGCTTCTCCTTTTATCCCCTTAAGAAGCGATTTTATTAAAAACAATGTACATTTTCAGACAAGTGCTGTTTTATTACTTAATATAGATCTTTTTCTCTCTTTTTGCTAAATCAAACAGCAAGTTTCCAGGCTTTCACAATTATTTTAGTACTTGATATCCTAAGGGATTGTCTTATTCAGTTTGCTTTATCTTTAATATACACTCGTGTTGTTTCTGGCTGCAAGATAACTCTATCCTTCCTTGCTTTGTAAATATTTTTCTGTATAGGTAATACAAATGATACACTGGGTCTCAGTTGAGGTTGGGAATGGATGGGGTAATATCTGCCCTTTAAGAGGGAGAAGTTAAAAGGCTGACCTCGGGTCTTTTGTGAAAGGGGATTAAAGAGTCCCCAGCTCGGAGAGCCAGCAGTCCCCACTGCCGACCTGGGCTCCAATATTTAGCAAAACAGCCAGCCACGCTCCCGGTTCGCGGTGCCCGTGTGAGCAAAGGGTGGGTGCAGCCCCCGGAGGAGGGGGCACTGCTGGGGCTGCCCCAGAGTGCGGGGAGGCTGTCTCCAAGCCCCGTGGCACGGATCCTGCATCCCCTCCTCTCTCTCCCTGACACGGTGCCCTTGTGCCAGCTCACCTGCGGAGCAGCACCCAGCCAAGGTCCAGCGGTCAGCAGGCCTGGTAAGAAAGCGCCTCTATGCTCTCCTTTCCCAAGGGTGGTGGGAGAGGGGCTCTGAAGGAAAAACAAACAAACATTGACTCACCCCAGCCCCGACTGGGGTTAAAGTGGGATGAGGAATCCCCTTCCCTTCACTCCTACCCAGGCGAGCCACTGCTGTCGAGGGTTCAAGCTTAGCTCTTGAACAGCAGCACAACAAGATCCTCCCGCTTTGCTGGTCAGGTGTTTGACAACCGCTGCCAAACACCTCTGCCTTTCGGTCTTGACGCCTGTCTGGCCAGGGACAGCCAGCACGGAGGCCTGCCCTGCCCAGCACCCAGCTGCCTCTGTGCCACCGCGTCCACGCACGTTTGCGAAAAACCACTGAACCGAAACAAAAACCATGGGTGGTTGCACGCTTTCCTTTGAACTCTGGTGGCGGACGGCAGTGCGCTCTTATCTTGTACCGGGAGACCTGCATTTAGCCTGGCTGGGAGGAAAGAAACACTAATTTCCTTTGCTCCGTTTAAAGCTTTATTTACTTAGCGCTCTGCGGGATTGGCCAAGGTAAACTAACCTGAATCTGTTCTGCTGGCACATGGATAATGTGGGAAGGCCTGTCACCATGGTGATGAACTGCATTGCTTTCTTGTTCATAAATGGCATCGCGTTCAGGCTGAGGAAGACTGAGGAACCTTCGGATCATGGAGAGATTCTCCCAGAGGGTCCTGTTCTCTGGTGAGGGATCTTCTTTCCAACGTAACAGCTCACAGAGCCACCCCTTGAAGATAACACCAGCAAAACATTAGTTTTTTTCCTCACTTCACGAGGGGCAAAACGAGGGCAAAAAGTGTATTTTAGAGGTGCTGCATTCTCTCACACTCTTCCCCAGTAGGAAAGGGCTTTCACTGTACAGGCTGGGCTTAAAGCAAACACCGATACACTGAGAGGCTGCCACGTTATTTCACAGACCTTCGCCAACCACCAGCAGTTTGGAACGCACCTTCCCCTTGGTCCTGCACTGCAGCGCTGCCGTTTGTTTGCTTGGAAACAAACTGGTTGATGAAGGCAGAACCCCTTACATGCTCCCCTCCGTAGAACAGGGGCTTCACTGACGCCAGTATATTCTCTGTGCTGCCTATTTTCTTTTATGCAAGGCTACATCCATCTGAGGGCATCAACACCGTGCTTCAGGAGCCAGTAGATTGTCTGCTGAGCAATTTTTAAAATCCTGGTACTACTACTCAAAACAAGAAAGTACTTCAAATATCTGCCTTGACTGTAGGGCTGCCTAATGTCCATCATAGCAGTAGAGAAGCTCCCTAATGTCCTTTTAAAAGACAGGAATCCTTTGACTAGATGCAGTCAAGTAATACCTTCTTCCTATCTGCTACAAGTAGAAGTGTCTCTGCAGGTGAACTTATTTAAAGTGATAGATGATTACCTGTTTCAAGATTTTTCTCATGGACCCAGAAAAAAAACAGTCTCTCAGTTTTATGTATGCTATTAGGGCTTGGGGGGGGGAGCAAGATATGTTCAAGCTTCTGTCACATCTTCTATACCATTTTCACATCACAGGACAGCAAGCTGTCCAAGAGCTTACCTACTCTTCTAATTCAGACATGGTTTTGGGATACATACTATGAAGTCACCTACAGCATCCCCTGAAAGAACTGCAGTGATTGCTAATTTGCTTCTAGACGAGACATACAAGCTAATCCTGAAAATTTAACAATTGTTTTCTTACATCTTAAAATTTAATTAAGGATTTTTTTCTTAATTGTGCACTGATAGTTTTAAAAGAAGAGTACAAACACTCTAGCTAGCACTGCGTGCATCAGCAGCAATTTTTTGTATATTAAAATAATTTAGAAACAAATTATTATATGTATAAAACATGCATACTTCCTTTCTTTTAGCTTCAAGGATCTGTTTTCAAAACTAGGTCCAGGCAATTTTATATCTTAATGCTGTAGGAAAGATAATGTGACATTTTATTGAATCAACAAATAATATAAATGTACAGAGGCTTTTAGATCCTTTTTATATGTACTGGTAGTTGAAAAATGGTTTAGCTGGACTAGTTTACTACTAGATACAATAGATACATAGATACAATGTAGATTTGTATTTTCTTGAAGACATTCATATCTTTAGCTAACAGTTAATAAATGCAGTGTAAAAATATTGCCACGATAGGAAGAGGTGAAAGTAAACAAATTATCTTAATGCATTCATATTGTATACGAAAATATTTAGTGAGTTGTGTATAAAAATTTGAAGTATGTTCTCTTGGGTATAAGTGGAAAACTGAACAAATGACACAGGAGAAAATGCCCCCAAGAAACAGAACTGATCAAAATGACAAATGTTAGAGAGATGGTGGTAGCAGAGCTGAGAAAGCAAAAATTTAAATGGGGCCAAAATCCGCTGGGTGCTCCCTAGGTGTGCTAGGGAGGGTGGGGAGAGGGAGGAGAGCGGTGTCAGCAGAAGGGCCCCCCTGCAACCTGGGAGCGGAGCACAGCCCATTCCTTGACCACACACTAAGGGTGGGTGCTGGGTATTGCCCCAGGGTTTAGCAAGCTGACTGGGATATGTGGCCAAATGCCTTCATGAAGAGCGCATAACTTACAGTCTGTCCCAGCTGGAATCGTATGGCATGTTTTTAAAAAAGTAGCGAGGGTCTGTGGATTCTCCCTCCCCATCGTAAGGCACCCTGGGATGTCTTAGCCGGTTAATCTCCTTGCCCCTAACAAAATCAACATGTTGCTCACAGTTGGTTCTCTGCCCGCCTTGCTTCCACGGGGATACATGCTGGATTACGCTCAACAGCAGTATTAGTTTTCTGCAGTGAGTTAAAGGAGGTGCAATCAGAAGGCATAGGCAGTTTGTTGGGGATGGAGGAGAGAAGAAGATGAAGAGAAACAAATCTAGATCTTCTAATTGAAATGCAGTTCTAAAACTTTTTATTAAAACAAAAATAAACCCAAACCCACAAACAAAAACCCAGCCTGCCCCGAAGCATAAAATTTGTCCTTTGGCTGTCTGGAGTCTGCACTGCTTCACACTGAAACTGTCGGACCTCATTCTAATGGTGGTGAAACAGAGAGCAGAGCTAACTATCACGGCAGTTCGGTGAATGTAGAAAAAAAAGACAAGACAACCTGTCCTCTCCTATGGCACCTCTCTAAAGTATAGAGACAGACTGGAAAAGAAATTGCATCATGCATTTAGAAGCTACATATGACCACATGAATCACAGATTTTTTTGGAAAAAAAGACAGTAGAAACTCTTTTAAAATGTCCAGTAGTAAAAATAATTCCTAAGCAATCATATTTTATGATGATTAAACTTATTTCACACAGTTTTTCTTAACTAAGAAAGTCCTCCCCTTACTGTCTTTTCGCTTTCTGTCTTTGCTATATGAGACCTTATTTTTATTAATTACTGATGGCTAACATATTTCCGGTATTTTTCTATCAATTTTTGCACTGATATAATACTTCTAATTCCTTATCTAAAAATGATTTGATTAATTGTAAACTGAAGCATGTCTCTGCTAGCCTTTCAGGGAAGCAGCAATTTTGAGATCCCAAAATCAGATGCTTCTGATATGGTACACAGAATAGACCACTATTCTACTAAAATGTCTCCTTTCCACTGGGTTTGTCAAGTTTTTAAAGAAGTAGACTTATTCTGGTGGAACATACGAGGGGAACATGGAAACAATCAACTGAATTATTCTAAAATTACAAGAATAGGAACAATTTTCTGGTCTTCATGGTATATTTCAGAAAATATTTATGAAAGTTGATCTCCAAATATTCTCAGAAGAGATAGTGAATGAGCAGTAACAGAGGCTGTAGGGGTTTACTTTGTTAAGAGATTACAACTTTATATCAATAGGCCTTCTTTTGGATCAAAACAAATAAGCCAACCCATAAGTATTTCATTTAGTTTCAGGTTCAGAATTCTGCACATGACACAAAGCTCATTCATAAAAGTCAGCTAAATGAGAATGTATGAAATGTTTTTTGTAAATTTTAGGAAAAGTAATCATACAGACTTTTCTAATGGTGAATTTTAAGTTCTGTAAAACTTGTATGTTTTGTTTCCGTTTGATCTAAAGAAGTATGAACTGCTGCAGTTAATGCAGTTGAATTTATAAGTGAATGTAACAAGGCTGATTTTTCTCCTCTTACACTCATTTAGGTCTCGAGCAATTTCTGTCTAGTTCAAACAATTTATTCTGAAGGAGGGCTTGGGCCACTATTTTTGAGGGTTTTTTTTTGTCTTTATAGTCTTACAGGAAGTGGAAAGGACCACAAAATAATGAGGAAATATTTATAACTCAGATTAGATCACAAGCAGTTTATACGGCATATACAGTACATCATTAAAAAAACAGCCTTAAAATAATTAAGCTGATACATCTATGCAGCAAGGCAAACCCCCAAAAACTCTGCAATGACATTGGGAACAACCTTGATTTTAAAACAGAGTAAATTTGCCAGGCAACATTACACTGAATATAAAGAGAGTACAAAGCAAAATATAAACATTAGCCACATGTAAATATGTTTGGAGAACTTTCAGGATGTTACTACTTTTCAAACTGACAAAGTTTAATTTGACACCTTCTGTTCTAAAACCTTTGTTTCTATTCAAAATCACGCCTTTAGCTGCTATCAATCACTATGCTCTCTCTATTACTTAAAATACTGGCATGGGCCCTGGATAAGCTGAAAATGCCATGCAGATGAATTCTGAGATAATATGTTCAAACCTGTTATATACAACACAAATCCTGTAAAGTTATGTATTGTAAACCTACATTTATTGGGAACTAAAAGTCTTAAATCCATCTGCTACAAAGAAAATACTGTTATGCACTTTCAAGTAACCAAGTACCATCTGCAAAGGTCTTGCTACAGTAAGCAAGAAAATGGTGAAAAAAAAAAAGATGCTAAACCTAAGATATTTAAAATAAATAAGAGTCTTATGTCTGGTTTTCTGATAGGGATTTAGTAAAGAAACATAAGACATTAGAGGAAAAAAAACTGTGAAAGCCGAACTGCCAAACTATTGCAGAAAAAGCGCAAAGAGGATAACTGCCAAACATTAGACTCTGCAAGACCCATGAGCATGCTTATTTTAAAGAAAGCATCTATGCATTTTATCTATGTATCCAAATGTTACTTTATCCAGTCTGACCTGTGCTGTGTTTAAATAAAATAATCTGCTCTTTCACATAGAGTCTCTAACAAACCATTTTTGCATTCTGGTATCTTTCTTATTAAAAAAACCAACAAACTGAAATCTGCACTTAAGGTGTAAATACCAACCCTAACTAGATCAAAGAGGGTAACATTACAGTTATGAAAGACGTTCTCTGGGCAAAGCTTTCCAAATCACAGCAACAAACACATCTAGTCTGGGAAGAAAGGGCTTCAAGGTGGAGCAACTGAACTCTTTTGTTTGGTGAATTTGTTACTGTGATATAAATTTGCCAAATGATGAATATTTCCTACAGAGTAACTAACAAAGATGCCAACATTTTTTAGAAGAGCTGTAATTTGAATCTAAGAAGGCAAAACATTTTAGAGTATCAGTGCTAAGAAATGAACAGTTCTTCTTTGGTACAGGATATCTAAGATTATTTTGTATCATTCTCTGGGGCATATAGTATAATAAAAATACATGATGTTAAAAGAAATCAGTCTAAATAGGGAGATGTTTGATACAAACATTTTAGCAGAAAGTGTGAATTGCATTTCAGCATCTATTGTGAACAAAGACTAAGTACATAATCCATTAAACAGTACTTCTAACTCAAAAAAATGAGTATTGTAGACTAAACTAAAGTAGGCATTTTGAATGAGCACATTTTCAGCAACTAACTCTAAAGCTAGCAATTTATCATTCAGCAAATAATTTTCTACTTTTAAAAGAATCTGTAAGTGTTACTTATGCTAATGAAGACTGTTTTTAATCTGCCCACAAACATGCTAATAGAGGGCAATTTTTTTTTATTTACAATGCTGAAGGCACTCCAGTTTATAGAACAGAGATATGAAATTACACTTGGTAAAATGGGCTCTTAATTGTCTGAGCAACCCAAATCCTTCACCTTTAACACAAAAGCTTATAGACAAAACAAAGGAAAAGAACTCATGAACTAAACTTTAAATATTGACTTTTTCCCCTTCAAAAGCCATCCAACTTGCTTTACAAATCTCATTTTTGTTCCAAACGGCTGCATTCATCATAGATATTTCCATTTCTTTTCAAAACAGAATCCATGTATAAAAGAGAAGAAAAAAGGCTGACATCACCACCACTACAGTATATGCATATAGTTTCAGTCTTTAGTATTAAACTTGTAAGCTGCTCATTGTACAGAAAGGTTGCTTTTGGAAAAGTCATAATACTTTGAACGAGATACATAATGGTAGCAAAGGAGTACTGAAAGCATTTTAAATTATTTACTAGGTTAAAAGGGTGAAATGGTACTTTAAATACATCAAATTTCATCATCTGGGCCATTTTTTGGTGGCAAAGTGGTATTGATCTTTCCAAATGCTTAAAATTAACTATTTCCAGAAGGTCATTATTTGATTAAAGGCATTAAAGTTGAGGGCAAGAAATGATGCACTTTGTCTTCTTTCCCATTCAAATAATAATGTAATTTAATCAGAACTATCCTTTCATGTCCTGTAATAAAAATGTTTGTCTTAAGATATCGTTCTTTACCTAACATATTAACCTTTAAATGTTATGAAGTTCTTAAGAATAATCTCTGCTTAGAGAAGATTCTTCCATAATGCAATGAAAGGATCTCCAGCATTTAAATTGATAAGGCCAAATTTCCCCTACACATTGATTGGAAAATGCATTAAACCCTTCAACTGAGATTTCTCACGGTGTTCAACAGGATCGAAAATTCAGAGAGTTCTGAATCAGTAAACTCATGCATTGAGAAGCAAAATAAACAAACGTCACTTCAGCACAAACAAATAAGACAAGTTTAAGTAACAATGGATGCTGCTTTAATTTATCTGGGAAGTGCAGTTTGCATTACATTTCTGTTAGCTGGAAAAATACAGCAGGGAACACCCACCACATGGTAAGAACAGAGCATTTAATTCAAAATTCATTTTCAGGCTGAGATTACTTAAATTTGACTTCTTTCTGGGTGAAATACCTGTGGGTTCTGACATGGGAACAAACTTAGGTGACACAAGCAGTCCTTTTTAGCCTTAAATGTTCTTCTGGAATTTCCTAACTGCAGGAAAATTTATTCTGACTGTAGGTTTTTCTTTCCTAAAATACATAAATTGTCCTGGTTATCTCCTATGCAAAGCTGAGTAGACCTAAATGCTTCATAGAACTGAAGTCTATTAAAAGAAAGGCCACTGGATATTTTATAAAATTTTAGGAAAACTAATAATCTACCAGACTTAGTAGTTTTTGATACTGACCAACACACTTGTTAGTGAAAATCTTTTCAGTCAAGCTTATATTTTCAAGTAATTTTAAGCACTGACTTCTGTGAGGCACATAGTTCTGAGTAATTTTAAAAACTGCTGTGAATGTTCAATACTTTGAGATTTCCTTATTTTTCCCCCAAAACCATGTATCTTTAATTCAAGAAGCAAAAGCTGGTTTTTGGCCTGTTCCAGAAGATGAGTAGAGATACCAAAATATGAACGCCTCTTCTCGAGACGTGGCCTAAAGCAATAATAAATGTCCCCAGAAAGATGGTTGCCTTAGTATTTTATTTACACTAATCAGCCTTAAGTTTCAGGCTTTGCCTTTGAGCATTCCCCTAAATCAGGGAAAGTTTGAAACCTGAAGCTGTCCTTTATCTCCAGATTTTCTGGTTTATCTATTTCATTGGCTTTCATTACGAGAACATTGAAAGGGGAAGCCAGATGTGAATTTTAAGCAAATCTGTATCTGCCATTATAATAGATGAGATTTAGCAAAACAAACAAACTGAAAACCCCACAACCTCATAGGGCTTTTCAGAAGAAAAGTAAACCTCACTAGCAGGGAAACTTCCTTTGAAGAATACTGAAACTGATTATGCCATTTCCTTAAATTTCTTATCCAACCTATTATTCAGCTATACCATCCGCCTGGATATTGCCTCCACCTCTGCTCTGGGTTGTGAAAAACAAATGACCAAACAGCTAGCAGTGGTACTGACAGTATTTCACTGCAATTTTTTTGTGATATTTTAGGAGAAAAGGATTCATGATGCCTCTTCTTCCCTCTGCCTTTTCTCCTCTTTAGCTGCAGCACTTAAAAATTAAATGTTTCTATTGTGAACATCCAAACAAATAAATAGGAAAAAGAAACTTGCTAAAGCAACCCCTAAAATTCAATGACATGCAGCAACAAGTACAGAAACAAAATGACCTGGAGAGCTGTGTCCCTGCTCCCACAGTCTCATCTGTCTTATTAGACCTGTCCTTCCACCCAGAGCCAGGGTGAGTGGCTAAGAGCCAGTGCTACCAAAAAACGTGTCAGATGAAAGTCTAAAGCTCTATCAAAACTGGTGGGTGTGTTCCCTGTTTATGAACACTTGAGATGTACCACCAGCTCATGGAAAGAAAAAAACCTAACCCATAACTGTGACTGAAAACATAAATATCATTACTTTTTAGTTGAGTACAGAGGGAATTGAATAATCTAAATGAAGGGCTTCTCCCAAGCTTGGTTCCTCTGCTCTCAGCCTCCTCCACCTTTCCTTTCCCTTGTTCAAATGTATCTTTTTTACAGTATTGCCTTCAATTGCCTAGCAATGATAGATAGGCACAAGCCCTAATCAAAAACATAATATGCATGCCTTTGAAAATCTTACATAAAATGCAACTACATTCATATGTAAAAAGAAAGGAAAAAAGTAATAGATGCAAAAAAAAAAACAGCGGGTGAAGCTTTATTCTGCCTTCCTCTACTCCAGATTCTTCCTCTTTCACACACACGATTCAACTGACATTGTAACCACGAGATACGCATGACAAAAAATGGACTTAATAAAAAAAAATTTAAACAAGAAAAAACAACTGCTAATTATTAAATAAGTCAGTCTTGGTCTGGTACATTGCTTTTTATGGTACAGACATATAAAATGGGTCAGTGGGTTTCACAGAGGGTGACTGGTAATATATGGCCCTTTATCTTCTAAGTAGAGACAAGTACTAATTTCACTGCAATTCCGATGCTTCCCTTGAAAGTAAACACAACCCTAGATCCAACCATGACCCTTAATAGCCCATATTTATTTATTCTTAAACATGCAATCAATTTTTGTATGGCAGCTGTATCTGCAGTTTAGTTAGAGTCTTTAATAGAAAGAACCTGGCAATTTTAAAAATCTTTTTTGCTACTATCAATTTACAAGTGAACAGCAAAGGTTTATTGTTAATTTTCTTACAGAGATTTAACATTTGCTTTGGAGAAAGACCTCCAGTAAAAAGGCCATAGGGCTAAAGTGTCACTTCCGTAATTACTTATATGTGCATATACCATGTTGTTAGATGTGGGGTTTTTTTAAAGATTATAATTTCCCAGAAGGAGTAATTTAAATCCGTGGCTTCTTGTCATATGTTTTTTCTTTCCAGAATTCATTTTGGATCCAGGGACGATCTACCACACACTGAGGAATCACAGGCTCACAGATATTTGGACTTCATGTAAATTCAGTTCAGCTGACAAGATGTTCCAACAAGCGACATCATTCCAAAACATACACAGCTCAAATCCGTTCTCAGACACCCCTTCACATTTTTATGGCCTAACTAAATGTTTTCATATAGGTTTGAATTAGATGTTTAAATATTCTAAGAACATTTCTTTTAACTTGTCTCTTGCAGTTCAGCTGGCTTCTGTGGCTCTGAGTTTCATAGTGAAGAACGCTTAATGCTCTGATAATGCCAAGGGTGAGGGAAGTCTTAAGGGTTGAAAGGAAACATTTCCCTAACTTTCCTCCAGATTTTGTTAACCACAGAAACAGTCAGAAAATTAATAACGCCCATTACCTCAATGCAGTTTAAAAAAATCTTTAAAATCCACACCTGTGAAAGACAGATGCTTCCCAGCAAATGAGAAGGGAGCAGCCTGCAGCGTGTATCTCACTCATGGAAAAATAAAGGCAATGAAGCCCTTAGAAAGCTAAAACCCTTACTTGTAGCATGGTTGCTTGGGGCATAGACTTAGAAGTATAGGAAAGCTGGATCAAAAGGGAAGCTGGAGAGATCGGGTTTCTCCCTCCTGGGTGGGAACCAATACAAGAGAGTTTTCAGGTAGTTTGCCATCAGGATAGGGACAACAACAGCCACAAGGGAAAAGCTCCTTGAGAGAGCAGTGCTTAGTGTTAGACTTTTCCTCACTGGCCAAGAAAAGTGCCGGCCAAGCTCAGCCCTGGCCATATTTCCAGGCAGCAGCTTCTGCCCTTAAATCAGGCGCTGCATGGAGCAGGCACCTTCTTCCTGCCCTGATGCCTTCCTCCTATTCCCCAGGTGAAAAGGATCAATCCCTTCAGTTAGACTCTCTCCTCATATCAAATACAAGTAGCAAATGAGTTCTCAAAGGTGAAGCAAACTGGCTGTCCCAAAGCAAAAATAAAAAGAACCTCATTTAAGCCCTTCATAGCTTTTAAAGAAAATAACTGGGTTTATATAAACAGTGGAAAGTTCCTATATCTGTAGAGTTTCCTCTTGCATGTTACGTTTACTAGAGATGCTAAGCACCAGGCTCAGCAAAATACCTAGTGACCTAAGGAAACCCGCAGATGTAATTGATATGGGTGCAAATCCTGCTCAGCTGGGGTCCAAAATTTCAGGAAATTCTGCTAAGGACCACTCAGTCCAAGCACCTTTGCTTTACAAAGATCTTGAAAACTATTTTCACATGCTTCTCAAATGCCATCCTGAAGTAAGGGAACATGACACTTCACAGGAATAAAAATGAGATGACCACTGAATAACAATGTGTTTTCGGATAAAATCTGACAGATTTGGAATCAGATAAATATTTGCAAATTGGAATTTTTCCCCATTTAGCTAGCTGCATGCTTGCCCTAGCGTATTCATTATATGCCAACACTTTGCCGTAATTTGTAACCAAAAACCTGAAGCTTGACTTAGAGGTTACATTTGAAGAAAATAAAAAAATGGACACAATGAGAAATTATTGGGAACAGTGAAATTAAAAATTATATGGAACAAAACATAGTCTCCTTTCTCACCTTGCACCTAGAAATCCTGTAACATTCTTCCAGGTGTAGTGTGTTTTGAATTATCCAGTTTAACATTAAGGGAGAAAAAGCACATCTATTATTTCTTACTCCTTCCTTTGCCCAACAACCCTTCACCTGAATTGTAATCGGTCACTCCTTTAGCAAACCGCTTCTCGGACCGTTACTGTATATTTGTGTTTGCATAAGATGCCTTTATTCTTTCCCGTAACGTGTTTAGCAGCTCTCGTTTTTTCAGGAGGAATTTTACCCTGTCATTTCCTGTTTAGTTACGGGTTGAGCTCGCTTTTGTTTTCTGCGCTGTTTACTTGGTACCCCGCTTCCCCCACTGCCGGGAACCACGGGCTGCTCTCTAACTACTCAGCCTCCTCCTCGGCTTTGGCACTACAGCTTTGTTTTCGTTTCTGTATGTCTCGTACAGCTCACTCAGACTTTTTGCCCCCCCCCCC
>JANZLQ010000078.1:5224554-5274461 GCA_026212715.1 Elanus axillaris | reverse complement strand
GTGCCAGATCCACAATACTGTGCTTGTTCAGTGTGGGAAGCTGTTTAAAAATGACTTTCCTATTAGAGTATATAGCTTAGTCTGTAGATGGAAAAAGCCAGATCAAAGATATAGCATTTATAAAACTGCTGGTTAAAAAGATAAAAGTGAGATAACAGACATCAATTTTTCACTATAAATCTCCAGGTTTACTACAACATTAAAATTTCCAGTAAAAGCAGGGTTTTATATACCTGAACTCTAATGGCCTATTCTGAAAATATTTATGTCAGGAAAAGCATGGTATTTGCATGCCAAAAGCAATTTTAGTGCCAATGTTTAGCATTCCCTCCCCATTTAACTCCTTCCCATCTACTCCCGAGTATCAGATGCTCTGCCTAATGCCTACCGGGTGCACCTCCCCACACAGGCTTTCGGAGGAGAACGCTCCAGGTGCACACTAAGGCAAAAAGTCGAATGCTTCTAATAAAATACAACTGCACAAAATACTTCCCTGATGGGTTAGGATGGAGTCTCTAGCATGGTCTGAACCATTGATTTTACCTCCATGCCTTGCACGTGAAACTACTCATTTCCAAGGGGCTAACTGCCTAACCAAAGCGAAGGACGGGGACAGAAGGACAGGAAATTGGGCAACGCAACGCAACAGCTCAGAAGTAACGGGTCAAAACCCTCTGTAGTTAGATGAGGTTTCTGGAGTTATGGGTAGTACTCCATTAGTTTTATTCTAAAGTTAAAATTGGAGCATGATTCTGTGAGAGCCAGTTGTCTTGCCTTCAACATACAGGCATTTTTATGTGGTGAGAAGAGAGGGCATTCAGCAAGTACCTGGTCATACACAGCAATCAGCAGGATTGATGCTGCAGAAAAGTATCGATTTTACCTATTTATTCTACTATTATTTAGGTATAATAATAGGGGCTAACAGCCTTACATGGTAGTGCATGGGACTCTCAAGAGTACAGCAGTTGATATTGCTTCAGTTTTTGCAACCTGTAATTTCCTACATTTAAGAAAGATTTACCAGTATAAGCTGATTTTCAGCAAACTTTTGTTTTCTTTCCTGCTTCATACCAGCACGTGCAGACCACAGCTTTCCAGGATGTGCCAATATTCCATTAACATAAACGTAACTTCTCAAAACACAGCAAACATACAGAAACACTACAAGTCTCTACTTGCCTTATCTCTTGGGGCTCTTACGTCTGGGGTTTTTTTGTTTGTTTGTTTGTCTGTTTTTATGGAATAAAATTAGATTTCAACATCTGTCACCATCAAGAAGAAAACTCATCCCTGGCTCCCACATGAAAACATTGTAACCAATGCACAGTTACTGAACCATGATGCCTTAATGATCATTACACAAATCAACTTTTTTTTTGTTTGAAATAACGAAATTAGAATGTGCTTTCATAATTACTTGAATCAGACTGTCAGGTTATAAATTTAATAGAAACTCAATAAGATTAAATTGTAAAAGTAAGGTATACCACACAAATTTATATATACGTGGATTCTTTTCATTTTGACTTATTCAGGTGTGCTGAGTAAATTTTAGTAAACAATATTGTTAGTATTGCCATTCTGCCACTAAAAAACAAAAACCTGGGAGCAGACGCAAAGCACTTGGTAAACCTTTCCATCTTCCTTTTGCATGCATTTTTCTAAAGCTCTCTTTTCAACATAATCTAACAAAAAAATATGTAGGCCTATTAGGCAGACAACTTGCAATAGTAACATAAGATTTCAAATACTGACATTAGGTGTTTGCTAATTACAGTTCTAAAACTCCCCACAGATATGATGTATTCAAGCAATTTGAATTATAGTATCTTCCTTAGCTCCTTAGTATAACCATAGTAACTTTTAAAGTATGTATTTTGAATTTAACAGAATTTGAATTTATTCTGCAGATAATATATAAATTCTTAAAAACATAGAAACTTTAAAAATATACAGAATGCATACATTCCTGTACAGGACAGGAATTCAACATCTGAAGGAATCTTTTAGCTAAATCCCCAAACTCATTCAAACCTATGTGCCAGATAGTTCCTTTTCTTTGGGAAAGCCAACAAGCCACCAGCAAAGCGCACCATGAAACTACAAAGTACGCAAAACATCACTCACCTAAGCCAGAGCACGATCTCGCTAATATCCCTGCAATCTCTTCCTGCTCCCATCACCCCTTCCTTGCCCTGCACTATGACCTCTGCCGTACCCAGCCCCTGTAGCCAGCTGGTTCGTTGAGCATCACGTTCATATGCGGTCCTCCGTCAGCCGGGTAACTCTTGCCAAAGGCACTAACACAGTGCAAGGGAAGATGCTTGGTTTTTACCTCAGTGCTACCTAAATAGAAACTTCTGTAGCGCCTCATTTAATAGCTCTTCTGTACAAAGTGCTCTGGTCAGCAGAACATTATCTGCAGTCTCCTGGCGCAGGCAAGCCCGGCCACCTTGCAGATGCCGGCTGCTTAGACACCCAGTCTAATGGTGACCCAAATCAGTTCCTTAAAAAGAAATTAAATAAAAAGGTCTTCCAGCAAACAACTTTGTCCACTGGCAGAGCTGTTTTAGGTCATGCACCGTTTTATACCCTAACTCCAGACTATACTCAGGAGATAATCAAGTTTTTATATCCAAAATAAGGTAAGAGCAGCAATGTTCAATTTTAGTGATTTTAAAACCAAAACTGTTAACTATCACATCATTTTCTAATATGTATCCTCCAGGCTTTTCACTATAACTGGAAGTGGTTATCCCAGCATTTCCAGTTCTGAGCTGGAAACCAATATCCCCAAATTAAAAAAAAACCTACAACAATGGACGTCTCTCAAGAGAGGTTCTCTTAAAGAGTATGTTTGAACAAGCCCTTTTTTTTTGCACAAGGGAAACTTCTTTGCCTGAAGAAATATTTCTCTTTACTGTTGACAAATACCAATGCTGATTTTTTTACAATACAGGTATCTCCTTTAACATACATGGCTTTGCTACATATTTAAAGCTTGTTAATTGGCCGACTAGTAGTCAACTGGTTAGTGAAGACCAAACACATCCAGTTTACCTAAGAGGTTACTTCTGTGAAGCAGCTTTCTACTACAAGTGGTACTTTGGCTAACTACACACCTGAAAGCTTGCTTAACACATAAATTAACATTGCATTGCTTAAACTGGGGACAAAAATAACCTCTGAGAATACAGGCATAATCTCCACAATAAAAGGGAAAAGAACTACGTGTTTGCTGTTGTTTTCTTTTCTATACTTTTCTAAAGTTTGTAGAAGAATCTAAATTTTATACCAATACTCCAAAAGAACTGCACTGCATCCTCCAGAAGCTTTTGTGCTTCATTTTAATTACCTGTCCCTTTTAAAGTCATCACTGGAAGAGCTGTCCTGTCTAGAAATTTTAAGGCTACTCAAATAAATATACTATCACACAAATCAGATCAGATCAAAATTACGTGGACCGACAGATTGGCCTCATACCTTAGTTTTACAGAGAACTACAATGGGAAGAGGAAGGTGTAGAAAACGGACAGTTCTCTAACCCTGAGCCTTGACATGTAAATAAAGACATCTGAGGAGCACACAGGTTGGAAGGGGCTGTAACATTCTATCATAATTAGAAACATTTCAAGAGCCCTGTAATTTCCAATCAAAATTACAGTAATTTCCGATATACAAGCCATGATTCATGACAGAATTTTTACATTCCATGGGAGATTATAGTGGCCTGATGTATGACACACTGAGTACAGCACTAACATAAACAATTCAGTTTAATGTTTAAACAGCACTTGGTGTTTAGAATCCCACAATAAAAGAAACATATTATTGTAGAAATTATCACTTTGACAGTGATTGAAGGGTAGGCAGGCATGTGGCCTATAAAGCTATAATTTTTACAGTCCACAGCTTGAGTTTAATCATTTTGATATAACATTTCCAAAATATCCCTTAAAATGCTCCTTACAGCATATAACTTAAAAGACAACATCCTTTCTGTACAATGAAATGGAATAAACTTCAATATGTGAACAACATAGAAGTCAAAAGTTAAAGACTGTTAAAATGAAAAGCAGCACTAAAATGCTGACGGCCCAAGAAAGATTGGTCTAACTGATCATTATCAGCTTTCCTTGCAAGATGCTGTATCTTTCGATGAAGCAATCTTAGAAAAGTCAAGGAATAGTAACTAAGTGGACTTAACATTTCATCTCATGTGTAAATTCAACATTGCAAGCATTGGTGCCTTTACCGTTTCCTTCAAGTGTTGGTATAACCATGGTTCTAGTCTCTCCTATTTTTCTATATGTTTTTCCTTTACTTGCTTCTTGAGTACATTCTCACTGAAATCAATACTTTCGAATATGCCAGTGATCTTTCTCAGAACACAGGTCACTTATGATAATCACACCCAACAAGTGCTTGCTGATTTCCCTCTCTTGCCACTAAACTTGACAGAAGTTCTTCAGTTGAAGAAAACAGAATAGGAAACCACACAACAAAGGCTTAAATCTGAATATGCAATATATATGCATGCACACATGAAGGTAAACAAGCAGCCATTGTATTCCACAAAGATCATGCATGTTTTCTCAGATGTAACTTGTATAACCGTAATTTGTTGGGTTCTTTCTTTGGTTTTGATGTGGACAGTGCTGCCCCACCTCCTGTGCACAGTGGGTCTGACTAAATATTTTTGCAAAATATAGAACACCAGCGTTCCTCGTTAAAGCGCATGTAATTGCAAAACACCAAAGCCTCGAGAAGAATTTGGCAGCAATACACAGAGCTTGCCCACAACTTTTGCCACATCCACACCAGCTAAGAACTGATGAACCTGATGCTTTCTGAGCTGTGCAAGACCCACGGGTGCGCAGTGAAGGCATCCTGCTGGTGGGGAAGAAGGAGGGATGCGTCCTGGGAAGCTGATTCTCAACCCTGCCTGGTCAAGGGTAACCAGAGGTTACCTTTGGACTCAGCAAGGAGCTCTGAGCTGTGGTACTGAGCTGGTATGCTAAACCAGCCGCTCGTTGTAACTCACACAGAAACAGATCAAAACTGGGGTGAGGGGAAATAATCGCACAAGACAGGGAGGCCATTGCAGCCTGGGAACTTTACCTGGCTTTTGGTTGCCGCAACCTTTGCAAACAGTGCTTGAGACACCTTAGCTCTCTTCATTTCCTGCTGAATCTCATCGTAAATGGAAGCATTAATGTTCATGGAATTATTTTCTGTTTTTCCATTCCTCTCTGTAGCAATAGTAGCAGTTTTGACCTAGAAAATATATTTTATGAGACATTTTTCATTATGAAAAAGTTACTGCCCTCTCTTTCCCTCCCCAAGTAGTTCCCCTTTCCATTTTATTCCTTTTATTCAATCTTCCTTTGATAGTCTTTCAGCTTTTCAGACTTAACATTATAAGTTATCTGTGGTTCAGGCAACTGGGAAACAAGAAAATTCAGCATATTGTAACAGGTGAGTGCATCTGAAATATGAGTTATCATTAACTGACCATTGTGAATTTCAATGTCATAAAACAAATTAGGTGGAAACCTGTCAAACAGTCTTGTAGAGACTTGTGAATCCTTACATGATTTCTTTGCCCTGCGCAAATTAAGTCAAAACTGTAACTGTGGCATAAAAGAATCTCTAATGAAATAAAAAAATGACAGATATATCTTGATTCATGTTTTATGTCCAGTACACTCAAATGCATGATAATGTAGAAAAGTTGTGGCTTTACATTTAACTTTCTAAAATATTATCAGTTTAATACTTAAACTGGTCTTAAGAAAGCAGTAATTTAGAATAACGCATATTTTAACCACTCACTCATGAAATCAAGATAGGGTTTTCTTAAAACTATTTCACTTACATTCACAAAATATTTATTCATCTTGCAGTCCACATTAGAAAAAAAACACACATGAAAACAAGACAGAATGATTACACTACCACCTCTATGCTGCATCTGCAGCATTAAGGAAAACAACAAAAAATACATCAGTAATGACATGATGTGCAGAAGACTATCTTTTCCTTCATCCTCTGGAAATGATGGAAGTGGTGTTTCAACACCAAGAATCATCCCACCAAGGTTACAGAGCAGTTTCTGCAGTATCAGTTGAGAGGTACAAAAAATCAGCAGGTACTCAGCTTATCCTACAGTATTCTCAATAGTTAAGGATAATGTCTTTCTTTAGCAGCTACTCTTGCCATGCTTGCCCAAGATTAGTGGACCTAATAGAGCACTAATCCTAAAGCAGACCGGAGGAAAGGAAAGACTGGATTTCTGCCAAGAACCCAACAGGGTGATGATGCAAAATCAAACCTTTAGATTTTGATTCAAACCTACTGGTTCATACCAAGGTTGTTGAGAGCTGAATTAATTTAGCCATTCAGAAGTTACACGTCTAGTCTAAGTTAGTCATTCAGGCTACCTCTAAACCTAATGGACAGAGCTTGGCACTTCCAGAGGGTGATTCAGCCTACTCTTCAATATGTGTCTAAACCCACACTTTCACTATCAGTTTAATCCAGTGCAAGTCAGCATCTTCCTGTGCCTTGAGGTTCAAAGGGAAATCTGACATGATAATTCCTCTTCTAATCTCACTCTCTATGGGCTTTCATATGTCACAGGTCTCACGATACAAGAGTCAAAGGGCGAGAGATGTACTTAGGCAAATCGTCAGCCCATTTTTTCCTAGAAATGTCATGCTCAATTTGTGTTAAATATCCTCCATAGAGCTTCTAAGATAAAATAATCTAGCCCAGAAAATGGGAGTGCGTGCCACTTTTGCTGAGCCTCATTTGTCCATCAGGCTTTTCAGAAGCTGTGTTAACACATGCCTGTTAGCGGCACGGGGCAAAATCCCAGCAAGAACAAGGCATCCACACACACTTCCCCCTGCCTCCTTCTGGCAGGCATTAGTGCTTTCTGGTGTCTGAAAGCAGGAGTCCTAAATGAAAAGGGAAATGAAGAAAAATCTCAGAATGTGGCATACAGTTTATCACATGATTTGCTTTCGTCTGAAAACAACTGGTACTTTGCAGCCGTGACGTGGAGAGTGAAGCGTTTCCTTTTCTGCAGTGTGACATTTTACAGGCAACATTGCAGCAGAGGATGGCCAAGCCTGGGCCAACGGCTGCTCAGAAACATTTGAGGCACTTGGCATGGGCAGCATGAGAAGCAGTGCCACGAACCTCTCTTCTTCCCACTGCAGAGCAGGAAAATGCATGCCCTGCACTGGGCAAATCAGCATGGGGCCACAAGACCAGGTGCATCTCCTGAATGCATGCATACAGTGAAATCATTTGAAAATTACAAAATCAGTAGTACTTTTATAACCATTAAATGAAAAGGACTCGCTGAAAGATAAAATCCCCGTTGGTTGTCAGTTAAGTATACAACTGTAGACAGCCTTCTCTGCTTGCATGTAAAAACCAGGCTAAGCTAAACTAGAAAATGAAAAAGTGATGGCCTTCTTGGTCCTTGGGTTTAAATTCTGGCAAATTCATTTCAGTCCTTCCCAAAGAAATATTTCTAACTTTTAACTAATCTTTGAGTGTCCTGAAGATGAGAAGACAAAGGTATTCAGTTACCATGCACAAGTCCATGGTATCTTTTGGGAAGGTAACACTTTGCTCTTGTGATTCTGATCGAAATGTCTCTCTTCTCTAAGCACACTGCCTTTTTGATTGCTACTCAGCTTCAAAAGAGAGCTTCACATTGTAGCAGTACTTCACAGACCACTTAACTGAGCTATGAACGTTCAGATCATCAAAAAACCCAGACTCACACACCACACTGGAGACATAATTTAAACTATGCATCTTGGTCCACGCTTTTCAATGCCCAATTTAATAGGGATATGCATTTAATCCAGGGGAATTACTGAAAATCCTCATTCTGGTTGGCAAATCACATCTATCTTTATACAGGTACAACAAACTCAACAGCATCTAATATGTCACTGAAGTTAAAGCAAACAAACAAAAGAACTCCTACTGCCTTCTGTTGATATTGAATTAGTAAGTGAACAACAGACTAATATTGGCATCAAAAAGCCATATCAGCCCGAAGGGCTTCAGGAGAATAAAAACCCTGAAGTTATAAAATGACAGTTTGGGGATTATCAAGAGTTGTTGGTCACAGCCATACCCTCTCCCTCTCCAATTCACATCACTGGCTAGGTATAAAAATTCTTCCCCTGCCTCTTAATAATTTCTCTTCAAAGACCAGGTATAGACTGTGGCTGGACTAGATGGACCATTGGTCTGCTCTGGTCTGATGAATTCCATGCAATAATGCTAATTAACCTCTTGGAGAATATCCATAGATAAAACTGTTTCATAATTTATACATAGCAAGCATCTAGGCTGTTGCGTTGAATTTAGAATTGAGTTCAAGACAGAGGCTGTTTGAAGCTGGGTTGAAAAAACACCCTCCTCCTCAAAAACCCAACAGAAAACAAAAAAGCCCCCAATGGTGCAACTTCAGGACTTGGGAGAGGAGGTGGAAAAAGCATTCATTTTGAAGAGAAAAACAAAACAAAACATAATCTCTCATCTCATCCACACTTAAGCACAACCTCCCACCCCACCCACACTTATAGCCACATTTTCTGTTTAGGAAAGAAACCACAGATCAGCTAAATTTTTTTGACAGTAACCAAATTTTGCAAACGCTAACTGAACAGGGGAGCGTTATTTTACAAATGTAACACATTTAGAATCAGAAATTTGTTTGGCCATCTTCCTATCACCAATCAATTTAGTCTCTTAAAAGTACTTGAAAAAAAACCAACACATCCATCCCCTCCTGGCCTGCCCAGATATATCTTCTCATCAAATAAGACTGATTACAGTAGCAAGAAGTTCTGGATTAATTCAATTTTCCTAATGAAAGGACAGGTTGCTATAGAAGGAATAACCAATCTGAAGAGGTTTTCATAAACATGGAAGTTCATTTCTTCCTCATTGAAACTGAAACAAAAAAATCTTTTATAACACATTCTCATAAGTACTGTTTTAGCTTGGGAATAAAAATCTTCTTTAATCCTGGTTTAGCTTTTAATATTACATCGTACATTAAAATTCATAAAGTAGTTCATTCCAGGCAAAACAAACTACTTTTCAGTTCTGCTCTGCAAATAGCACAGGAGGTACAATAAATGCTGTTGCTTTCAGAACAGCTTTTATCAGGACAAGGTTTACTACTCCATTATTACAGTGGCGCCTGGAAGTGCAGTTATAGTTAAGTGTCAGGGTTTCCATTAACTCTCCTCCATGGTGGTTTTTCACGGGTAAGGGGGATGGGGGGTGAGAGGGTTGCATTTATTATTTTGTTCATTTTTACTTTCATTAAAATGCAATTTGGCACAAAGACCATCAACCTAAATCTCAAATTTTGCAGATGTAAAAGTAAAAATTTTGCTGGTGGTGATGTATGGCATGTGCATGTGTTTGAACTCCAGGGCTCCACCACCAAGTTTCATGGGAGCTGCTGTTATCCAGAGTTCTTTGCAATGGAATTTCACTGGTCCTCAAACACCAGCAAAGCAGTGTCCTCCTCAAGACTACTCTTGAAAGAGTGACATCCTATCTCTGGGACCCAAGCTGAAATTGCTTTAGCATGAAGGAACTGTAATGTATTGGTAGTCAGAGGGAGGCCAGGATTATATTTATGAAAATGAAGGGTTTTTGTCAATTAAGTACCCAGAACCGTGACTCATGCAAGACTTGTGATACTTCTTAAAACACTGTCTTGTTAAAATTATATTCTGCTCTTGACATTACACGTACTCTGTTTTTACACGGGATGATGATGGGCCCCAAGAGTAAGCAAAAATTTTCTTTGGGGAATATGGGTGGTGAGAAGGATTTCTTCGGGATCTCTCTTCTGAAATGGGAATTGTTTGTCCTGAGAAGGATGTGTTCATAACCGCAGGATGACTAACAAGCTTTAATCAGATTATTTTGAAAAAGAAAATCTGTGACTTGGTCACCTGTCTTCATCCTTCCACCAAGCTATACTAAGGAAGAGGGAGTCCTCTTCTCCCCATACCCTGAAATGCTCCGATGAGAGGGAGAGGCCATTGCTAGCACCTCCCTGGGGAACTCCATCCACCCTGAACACAGCTCCACACTCAGCATCCTCTGAAGTATCCCCACATTCTCTTATTCCCATGCAATGTGTAATAGACTCATCCTCTGAACTTGACTTAGAGATACACAGAAAGGACCTCTGTGGTGTGATCTGCATGATGAAGGTGTTGAAGAGGGGAAAAAATTTAATAAAAGAAATAGAACAAGAAAGGACCTTTTTTTCCTCCTCTTAGGCTGGTGAGGTTAAACTATGTTTCCATGCAGTACCTACCTGACGGAGATGCTAATATTTATAAACTCCACTGCCCCAGGAAAGAGCCTGACAGACAGGCTTTTGCCCCAGGAGGTGGCAAGTTGAACAATGTCCAAGGGAATAATTCTTGTGAACACTGTCTCCTCGCACTCAGTCTGCCAGTGTGGAAGATAGCAGACTTTTACAACTTGACCAGCTTAGAGGGCTATACACATATCCCAAAAGCTCATGCATTAGAGGCTAATGATTTCAATTTAAAAAAAAAAAAAAATTAAGATTTTGCTTCTTTCTTTAAGTCAGAGAGAAAGGGAGAAGTAAGGGGGACAAAGAGCTTCTTAAAGGATTTCAAAAAGAATTGGAAGCAATCCAGATACATTAGCTCAAGTAGCAACTAGTAAGAATGCTGTAAAAATGAGATAAATTCAACACAGTTCCTTCTAACTCAGGCACTGGGGTTTATGCTTGGTGAGTTCCTACTATCCTATCAGACCTCCAAGGTCACGCTTTCTGTTTTCGCATGCAACAGTATGCAAAATTCACACAGAATAAGCTCGGCTGCTAAATGGTTAAGTCTGCTCTACTGTCTGGCCACCAGTTGGCAACACAAAAATGCAAAATAGATCCTTTTCAGGATGTTTATTTTCACATCCTTCTGAAACTGATAACTTGCAATTGCAAAATAAACCTTCATGTGTGGCACATTAGCTCCCATTTTTCATGGTTTCATAGTTTTAATTGTTTTAAATGTTACACTGGTCTAAAGATTTAATATTAAGTATGTTGGCTCTTGCGTAAATTCTGTTGTCAGGATAAATGGTCTGGTTTGTCTTTCAATAGTTATTCAAGAAGCTCACAGCTAAGCTAGAAAAATATTATGCTCTATCCCTGTATAGTGGACTTTAAATAATTGCTTATAATAAATTTAGTAGTAAGGACGCTAGTAGTTTTATTTCCTTAGTATCAAATATTCAATAAACCGTGGACATTGGGGGGGGGGGGTATCAGAGTAGTAGTTTGCATTAATAATTTTGCCGTATCCTGATTATAATTTATTTCTGCTACGATTTGTAACACTATACTTGCCAGTGCAACAACTGGAACAATTTCATTATTATATCTAGCATTAAGTATGGTACTTATGTTAGCAACACAAATATTTCAATTTTCAAATTTAAGGCTCTGAACATTTAGTAGCAGGTGGCAAGTGCTACACGTGTTTATAGGTGGGTAATTCTGGCAACATGTAAAAAGGTTGCACAGAATCCCAGCTCAGAGGTTTCTACATCCTCAGTCCATCCACTAGAAAAAATGCGTATGTTTTGCTGAATGACAGAGAACAATATAACAACTAGAAAAATAACTGTTTTATATTCTGTAGATCTCAAGTATTAGTCTTAGTTAGACAGTTAACAGTTTTCCTTTTTCTAACAGTTAACCTGTTTTCCTTTTGAAAAGGATCAAAACAGAACTGTACGCTGTTTCCACTTTGAACTGTTGCAATTAGGTTAACTATACTCCTGACTCCCACTAAAAAAATGAAATGTAATTATGAACAAGAGCACGGTAGAGACAGATAGATTCCCCCCCACCTCCGACCCCTAAATTTGGACTTACAGCATGTTTTGTCAGTTAAGAAAACCCCTAAGTCTCACTTTCTTTCTGGCTGCAAGGGATTTATAGTTTAAAGTGTGAATTAAAACAAATACAAGGACTAACTCTGACTTGACATCCTTCTGGAAGGTCCTGTAATTAACTCTGTTCTTTAGCTGTGAAATTGCCCAAGACCACTTGAGACAGAGTGAGACATTACCTTGGCAGAAAGGGATAAGTTAAGAAGGAGGGTTAGCCTTTGCTCTGAATTACCTGGGCTGTGGGAGCAGGTACAGATATTAAAACAAACTCAAATGTTATTTTAAACACCGTTATCTATATTTAACTCTTTCCCACTAAAGCATTACTATGTAAATAGATTCTCGTCCTTTATCTTAGACTATCTATAGTGGATTTCACAGACTAAACTCAGTTAATGATAACAAAACTAGAGCATTAGCACAGTCCATTCTTTTTGCTAAATTTTTTTTCTCTTCTTGTGCAAAGTACTGCAGCAGGTCAATGTGATTTTTCCTACAATTTTGTTATTCATTAATTCAGTGTGGTCCTTAGTATCCATTAGCTGCAGGAAAATTAGAAAAATATTCTCAAGAAATGTATAGCGTTCAGAATGGGTATGGAATATAGTCATAGCCACAAGCCTAAGCCCTGTTAGCAAAAAAACTGCTCAGTGTTTATATACTCAACCATCACAAAATTGCCACGATCCCAGAGCCTTCCTTTATATAGCAAATCTGGACTGTGTATACAGCATGATTCCCACATATCTGCAGATTGGTTTGTTTTGTCCTTGCACAGGTACAACCCTGAGCCACAGCAATGCAGAGTATTTCAGAAAAGATACAGTCTTTTGGAGTGTTTAATTCACAACCATGTTTCTTCTTTGTGGAAATCCTATGCATTCCTATGGCTCACACCAGTATTTCTCATAGACCCTAAAACTAGCATTAGTTTCCTTCATAGACACAAGGACTACCTTGAATTTCTCGATACCGCTCTACCAAACTTTATAATTTTGGAAAAATTAAACCAATAGTCCCACTAGATTTTACAGAAATCAACAGGAGTTTCTTTTGAACAAATACTAAATGAAGCTTTAATGAACATATCCAAATCTTTCAGTGATGGATATAGCAAGTCTGTTATGTTATCCAGTTGTCAGTAGCTCGACCTGGTGAAAGTGTGCCCAGCATTTTGGGATGGAGTCTTCTTCCCCCATCCCTTTAGTTTTACCTGTTCATTTTCTGGAACATAATTTTTAAGGCGATACGATGTACTCATACTTCAGCTTTCATTCCCACTCGGTTTAGTGGTCCAAATCCTTCAAAATCCCTATTTGAACCTCTAACATTAAAAACAACACCTGAGAATTATAGGAAAAAAGAGACAACTAAAAGCCAGCATCTTCCAGGCCCAGTAAAGCTTGTACCTTTTACTAATGAGCAAAAATACTCTGTAGGGGCCATAATGGGTAGAATTTATCTTAAAACTAGAAAATAGGTAGTAATAAACTGCTACTATCATCCATTATATTTCTTAAATTTAATTTGTGATATGCACTGCAAATAATGATTCTACAAGCACTTTAAAAATGCAGCAGTAAAAGCTTTCTTCTCTTTAAGAAAGGTATCACCCAGCAGGACAGTCAGAAAACACAACGAGCAAATCTCAGAGAGAGAGAGAGTGGTTTACTTGTGGAGGCCGGCTAGGCGGTGTGCTTATGAGAGGTGCGGGGCCCATTGCAGAGGCTGCGTTCAAGCTCCTTTCCCTTTCGTCCTGGTAAATTCGATCTCGTTCGGCTTCTGGCAGCTGCAAGAAGTTCTGCATAGCCCGAAGGTTTACCAGTAAGGACTGCGAGGCAGTCTTGGGATCCTCTTCCTTTCGGAGGATTTCTGAGAGCAAGCCCTGTAGGGAGGAAAGAAAACAACACGCTGTAGAGTTAGCCTAGGTGAGCACCTGTAGAACTGGGCTCTGCAAAGCCACGGCTTATCAGTCCTCTTTCTCCTTTCCCCTGGGCTGAGAATGAGAGCAGCAAATGCACTATTCACTCCACAGAGGAATATATTAATGGCATTTTAGGCAGCAGAGAAGAGAGCCTCAGTTGTACCCTTAATTTTATTAAGCATCTGGTTTACATACAACATAAACTCAATCTGCCTAATAGGTCTCCTTCCTTTTACTGGCTTAACTTGCCATGAAATCTTTCACAGTTGACAGACAATCACAAGATGTTAAGAATAAGTGAAATAGAGACAGTGGAGTGTTCTCAGGCTTCCCAGACAAAATGCACAACCAGCCTAAAAAAACAGGGCTTTCCACATTTCTAGCAACTTAAATAGCTCTTTGAAAAGAAGTGATATTTCACAACTAATCCGATACGATAAACTCACAACGTTCCTAATGTACTGCTTAACTGACTCAGGTCCACATTTTTTTTATAAGTCAATATATTGTTTTGAGAGTTGTATATTGGAGTTTAACAATGAGCAAGGAAACTCAGTGTTGGATGCTCCCCCTCCTTCACCTGCTTCCTCCTCCTCTCACCGTCCCCCTCTCCTCACCAGGACAACCCCAGTCCTCACCCAGTCCATGGCCTGGGCTATTTATTCGAGCACCTGCTGAACAAGTCCCATTTCCTAAGTCCATTTACCACTGTTGTCCTTCAACCACTTTCAGAGTACAGCAACCATAGGTAAAAGCGAGCGCTGGGGAATGAGAGGAAAACAGCATACAGGGCATCCACAGCAGTGACCCAGAGAAGGGCAGACTGCAGATGATAGCATGCCACCAGCATACAGTACAGACCATACCAGGTTTCCTATGTAATCATTTCATCTCAGTTCTCAGCAATGGAGTACGCCTGGTGGTCTGGGACACCTAATTACTCTGAAAGATCAAATACTGATGAACATGTGAGTGCAACTACAACTTTAATGTCAACAAGTTCTTGAAATCTCCCCCCTGCCAAATTCTCCTTTTAAAGATGTCAGGCATACAAAATGCTCTCCTGTCCTGAGGTAACAAGGTGATGATAAGAAAACTAAATTTTGCAAAAGCAGATGTGAACTTTTTAGAATAAATGCTGTTGCCATGCTGGGACAACGGGAAGGTTGGTATGAGAGGCTTTTATTCCTAGCGTAACAAGGGAACACAGATGTGGTTCTAAAGAAATAATACAACCCAATGTTTCTTCTCCTAAAGAACTGTTATTTGGGATGATGGAGGAGCAAATGGATGGAGGGAGGCAGGCAATAAAAAAAGCTAAAACTAAGAGAGGTAATCCTGAATGAAGATATCTATTCCCAAGGGAGTGCAACAGAATGCTATGGTCTAAGCATCAGCCTACTCTGTACGGAAAATCTGATGCTCAGAGCACCTATGGCAAGTTGTCACCTCTCTAAAAGGTGACATAGAGGGCAAAAATCCCTATGAAGGTGCTGCTGCAAAGCCACTGCTCTCAGGCAGCTGTGCTTAGGCAGGGTCAGAGCCCACCCAGTGCGGCTTTGAGCTCTGCATTTCCCCTGTTGCCCCTCCATCTCTGAAGGGCGATGAGGACCGGGGTGCTAACCAGTACACCGGGGCCAGGGTGGTCCTCATGGCCCTGTCTGTGCCTGCACACATAAGAGGGAAATGGGATTGAAAACACAAACAGACTTTATAGCACCAAGCATGAAAAATAATTTGGAGGAGGATTAAAACCTAATAATCCTGAGGGATACGCTCTTTCCACTATTCTTCATCCCTCCTCTTTTCTGGCGTCCAGGCAGAAACTACGTAGAAGGTAAATAAATGCATTACAGACAAAAGTGGCATTTGGGTGGAAGTATAAGTTTTAAATTTTTTCTTAATGACTAATTTAATAATAAACTTACTTATTAGCAAATACAGAAATTAAATTCTTGTCTTCCATTTTTTTCTACTTCTAAGGACTCAAACCCACAGTTACTATTGTTTGTCAGTGGTATGGTTACATGACCCATCCTCCAAGGGAGGCAAAAAATGATTTTGTGCCACTGGAGACAAGGCAAAGCTGTCTGCAGAGCACAGGATGTACAACGGAGGTGTAAACACATGTGATTTCTGGCTGCTACTGTGCTGAAAACCACTGCACCAGGATTAAAAAGAAGAAAGAAAAACTGAACTCAAGTGGACTGATCCTTGGCAGGAGAAGAGGCTCCTTACTAACAGCCAGCCTACTGTCAGCCACAGGAAATGTCCTTGAAAAATACTTTAGCCCATAATAGAAAATATTTGCTCATATAAGCCTTTGCCACATAGTGGGCAGCTAAAAAAAGCAGAAAAGGCTGGTTTTTCTTGTATAACTTTTCCCCCCTCAGTGAAATAAATAAAGAAAGAAAACTGGGGTTTGTAGTGTTCTTGCGTTTGTCAGTACAACCATTGCTGCAGGACACCTCTTGGTGATTAGAAATACCATTAAGTATTCATTGTCCTCTCCTTCCCCCATCACTGCCATGACTCTTTGCATGAGCTGGGAGCAGAGCAGAGCACACAGATGCAGAGAGAGCAGGGGAGATGAGAGAGTGGAGAGAAGGCAAGAAGGAGGTGTTTGCTTCTAGGAGCTTTGAACCTAAAGGTCAGAATATGTGAGAAAATTACATGAAAAATAAGGTATAGTACCAGCTGCAGGCAAAGTCTTACAATACAGTTTGCCCACTTCATATATTACTTCATTTCTACTATTAAATTTTCTGAGCACAAAACTTCAGCTAAAGATTGTTAGACAAGATGTAAAATGGGAAAATCCTAGAAAGAAAACATCAGCTCTCACATCCTGCCCCATGCTGATATGCAGAGATCTAACATTTGTTTTACCAGGCCTGAACTGGTTTGCCAAGGTACAAGTCTTGGTGTGATCTCCTGATATAGTACTTCAGGTTGCATAAAAGCTAAATGCTGTTTTGCATAGAGATTACAAACACTGTTAAGCTCAGAGTCCTCCTCACTGTTCCTCCCCTGTATTCTTTTCGCACTGGAAATGTATTTTCTTAAAATGTTACCAGGTCCCATTGAAAAAAAGAAAGTTTACATGTCATCACAAGTATAATTCATTACTAATTGCACAAAAATGTTCAATAAATATTATCAGGGCTTTCAAAAGCTAATTATGAATTCTTTAAAAATGGAGATAACCGAAAGTGTCTGCCAATATGAACAAAAACATTGTCTGGCCCCCAGTTTGTCTCCTCTTTGAACATAATCACTGATTCAAATAGATTTTATCAGCCTGATAGAACTTCAAAGCTCCCAGAAGAAAAATGCAATTTGCCCAAACCTCCCCCAAAACAGGCAGAACATCCCTGAATGCTATCCCTCTCTCTTGCAGGGTGCTCCCATCCCGTGTCCAGGTGGAAGATTATTTGCAAGCTCCACCCACAAGCCTGGATCCCTGCCAAGTAAGTTATAAGCAGACACATTTATCTGTGTCGCTTAGTAGCAAGAGGAGAGCTGTCATGATAGTGTAATAGCACCTTTTTACCTTTTATTCAATAGTGATATGGGTAGTGTGCTTTTTCTTAAATTACACTACAAAGAATTATATGAATACAGTGGCAATTTCTGTTATAGTTAAGCAGGCAAATTTCTCTCTACCACATAATTTACAGAACTCAAATTCAATAAAACATTACATGATGGTCCATTACTGTTATCAATTTTGAATAATCCATCTTCATTTTTCATTTTACTGGAAAATAAAGTGTGCCAAAGACAAAGTGGAGGGGGGGGAAAAGTGCCTGAGAAGGTGGTTTGTGTAAACTTAGATTTTGTTTTAAAACTACACAGAGCCGTTTACTGCATCCAAGTGTTCTCCTTCGAAATAGCAATTGCCCAGAATTAGCAGGAGCACAGTCCTAAATACACATACGAGGGGAAAGCAAAGGTATCTGGCAGAAATGCTGAGAAGTACTCAAAACCCTCAAGATGAAAAACCGTCACGGGTGGGAAGAAGAAAAATTACAAGAGTCAGACATGGCAAAAGCCGCAAAACGCACTCCCCCTCCTTTCACGAAGATGGAGCCAAGAGGTCACCTCTGTAGAGCAGCACCCGAGTTCACGCGGCAGATGTTACGGCTGAAAGTGTACACAGACAGAGACGGGCAGCCCCGAGTTACAGTTCCAACCACAACCATGACTAACACAATTCCTTGCTCGCGCAGTACGTTCATGTCACCCTGCCATGCACCAGGTTAAGCTATGCCTTCAAGTCAAATGTCAGACTTGCTTGTGGGAACTCAAGCTTTCCGTTTCCTGACTCGTGTTTACATTTACAAACAGTCGACAGAAAGGGTAGAGGAGTTTGTTTATTTGTTCAGGCCTCCGAAGGTGGTTCAGCTGAACAACCGCCAATGCCAATGCTCCAGCTCTCTCTCCAGAAGCACAAAACAGAGCAGAGAGCCTCCCGGTTCAACTGCGAATTTGCAGGGGCAGGCCGAGCCCCTCTGCTGACGGGAGGCTCTGGCAGAGGCCGGCACCGCGCTCCGCAGGGCCATCCCGAGGCATCGGCCCCGTCCCCCCGTGGCTGCTCCGTGCCACCCAGGCCAGCCAGCTGATCCCAAATGGCATTTTCTCACCAGCAAAGCGCAAGAAAAGACTGAACTCACTCGAGAGAGAGAGAGAGCAGAGGTGTCTGCACAGCGCGCTGACATCAGCTGGAAAAAATACCATGTTTATTCATTCTGCCAAACGGCAACCAAAACCTAAGTGGTTCAATTTACCAAAATTACCCTACAAAACAGAGAGACTGGTAGACACGCTTGGTAGCCATGCTTGAGGTGAAACTCAGATGCACCAGCACAAATCCTGACTCAACAAACTTCTCCATGGTGCAATACAAAGAGGTGCTAACAGGATTCAATCTGTTTCTTTGCGGCCAGTGAGCTGGAATCGCAACTGCTGAAGGACAAATAACACTTCAGACCCCACTGCGCTCTGAAGCCTTCCTAGAAGGACTACTGTGAAATTTCTCATGGGGAGAGGCGCTCCACCCTCCGAAACTACTTCTGCTCCCTACAACAATTGTTCTATTGTGCCTCTATAGATGTTAATTTTCATTCAAGTTACAGCTTTCTGGACTCCTCTTTGATTAAACTTTGCAAGGCACATTCCTGAGAACTACATATTTTTGAAACTACCATTTTAAAGTTAAGGGTAGGGGGGAAGTTATCCAAGAAGATATTAAGGACACCCTTTCAACTTTCTGAGGTGTGGCTGGAGCATGGGGCTGGGGGTAGGGGGGTGTCCACCTCATAAATACATGATAATTAAAAAAAAAAAAAGACACCCTGGTTTTCAGAAGTAATTTTACCAAATCCTTTCCTTTGAGCTGGGAAGAGGTAGAAATATTTCTAGTCAACATTTTTTGCCTCCAAATAAAAAATTCATGAAAATCAGGGCCAAGTGATGAATTACCACACTAAGCTGGTAAAACCCACCCTTTCCACCCAAACCCGCCACCACGTTCTATATTCACATTATAGAGCACAAGACTGTAAAAAAAGAGGTGCCAACATCTTCAGCCAATTCCACCAAAGTCCACTTTTATTCCCAAAACGTTAAGCTAAATTACTCTTAGTTTATAGTTCACTTCCTTCCTTAACTTTTATGCAGAAAGCAAATCTTTCCCCTCATCTGAGACCATATCTCCACATCAGGGTTTTTTTGCGCAGAACTCCTAAGTGATTTCAGTGACATCTTCTGCCTTTAGAAACTGATGGCATGATATGGTCCCTGGACACGGCTCAAATATGCTTGTGACAGTTTCAAAAATGTCAGTGGTAAGCCTGAGTTAGCTTTTTATCTCAGAAAACAGTAGATGAATTTCAACAAGCATTTTCACTTGCTCTAGCCAGAAAAAAAAAAAAAAAAGACAAAAGATATTACATCTATATTAGAAAATAACTTCTAAATAGCATCAGTTATTAAAGTGCTGCTCTAATTTTAGTTAAATGTGGTGTTTCCTTGAATAAGCTGTGATGAATTCTGAAGTACGGCAAGCAGAACAAATCTAAGTGTTTTCATATAAGAATCACAGGTATCTCTTCCTATGTTTATACCTGGGCATTAGCTGTTACTGTGGGTAAAACCGACAATTTTCAGTTTTGCAAAGGTGAAATGTGCCTACAAGAAACTCCTCTGGATTTCAGTAGGGCTTTGCTTCATATGAAAAGTATGCTATTTCTTGGCAACACTGAGGCTAACATTGTCTACGCTGCTAGTATTTTTCCTTTCTGTTCCCTGTGTTTGCCACAATACATGACAAATACTGCAAAATCTTACATAGCTAACTGCAAATACTAATTCAATTAGCTAACACAGTTTGTAGGATATAGGGATACTACCCTGCGTTATTTCAAGCTGATTTGGCTGAAAATTGCCAAAGTATATTACATATATATTTCATATCTCTTCATGGAATTTGTTTTCAATGTTCATTTTGGGGTTTCCTCTCAGTTTTGGGTCACTTTGCACACATTTTACCAAGCTGGTTAATCACAACATCTGTAGAAGAATTGAACTTTAAACAAATATTTAATAACATTTGTAGTAAGAAAAATATATAGTAATCAGGAATCAGTATTTGCCCTAGAAATCTGGTTCTACAATTGCGTTCACCTCATCTCAAGAGCATCTTTCATACTGTGTCATATAAATTCAATGTCCAGTCAGAGCAAATCATCCTTGTATTTTAGGTAACAAATACTGCCCATGCACAGATGATAGACCAAAAGCTGTATGCAAAACTAGCTGACAAAAACTGAACAAATTACTTTGGAGGGGGAGAAAGTTGAGAGAAAACAAGCTGCTTTTAGGCAAGTCTGAGAAAGAAATAGATATATAATAAACTAATTATTTTCTTAATTATTTGCTTGGCTTTTTGTCTAGGTAAGATAGCAGGTGCAAACCATTGTAACTTGAAGCTACTATTATTACTTCAATACTTTATAATTTCATGAGCTAAAATATTAGACATTGTATTAAACAAAACTCTGTGTCACTTATTTTTAAATATAACAACTGACACTGCCTGGACCCAACTTACGTAAGTAATCCTTGCATGAGTTAATGTATCCCATGGAATTTGGTATGAAAGACCCAGATCTTGAAAAACTCCTCTGCTGTTAAGAGGAAAGATATACACACACAGAGAGCTCTACAGAGAATTCACACCATGACTCTACTTTCTTTTAGCTAAAGGAGGATGTAAAAATTTTTAAGGCAATAATAATTCAGAACAATTACAAATGACATGCTGATTCAAACCTGGTACCAGTGCATTTGAAACAGAATTTGTATTCTCTAAGCTCTGCTGGGAAAAACATCAACATTTCAAGAGAAGCCCAAATTACGATATTTTTCTACTGTATTCTACAGTGGACAAATACTTGTTCCTTAAGTTTAAAAATGTGGAATCCAAAGCAAATTTACCTATGTCTTTTTTAAATATTTCCTATTAAAAAAAATAAAAAATCCTATTTTATTTTCTGTTAAAACAGACTTCTAAAATTTTGAGATCTTATTATTTGCATTGGATATACTGACATTTCTTCCATAATTTCTGCTTGATTAAATTCCATGCAACATGGCATTAAGTTAAATTCATAGAGCAGAATAAATTATAACAGGGTTAGCTTCTAAAACAGGTGTAAAAAATAACACATTTTAGTGTTACTTATCAGCTTTGCTAGGGCTAGCTTTTTCTGCATTGAAGAGCTGAAATATATGTTCTGACGTGGACATCGGCAATCTCAGCAACTACTGTTTTTGCAACAAACTGCAAAATACATGAAAAGAGTAGATGATCTAAAAATAAAGCTTTTTCTTTTTTTTAATCTTTTCAGAAGCCTGAAAAGATATTATTAAGACTTTCACTAGAAAATAGTAAAAAATAAACGCGAGCAAGAACAGAAGATGATCTCCAGCACACCTGTGAAAGAAGACAAGTTGTTCAGTGCATGCACGTGGTCAGTATTGGTATACCTTTGCAACACAAAAGGCAATTTGTTGGGTGACTTTGTGAATGGTACTGCATAGAGCTGTTCATTTCCTTTCCAGGGAAGATTCAGTTATTCATGAACCATCACAACTGGAGAGGAACCAAGGTGTCTGTAAGAACCATGGGTATTTCCACAAACCAGTTACAGTAGATTTCTGTATTGTATCAACATGGACACTGGTCCTGCAAGGAACCTTGGTTCCTTCAAGGGAGCTAAGTGGCAAGGCAGAACTGAGGAGAGAGACTTAAAAGGTGACAATTACTAAATAGAGAGAGAAAGAAGGGACTCTTAGATTTAAAAAAAAAAAAAAAAAGAAAAAAAGATGACTGACCTGAGTTCGATTAAAAGCCACACGTGCAAATACTGCCTGTGAGATTCCTGCTCGTTTCAGTTCATCACGGACCCACTGGTAGATTTCGGAAGACACCTCTGTGTTTGTTGAGACCTGCTGCTCCAACGGCTTGTTCATGGATCTACTGACAGGAGGAGGGTGGTTCAAGTACTGTTGGTTTAAGGACTGCTGGGCTAGAAGTCTGTTCACTGCATACTGCTGGTTCAGCAACTGGGCCATTACCAGCTGCTGATTTACCAGCTGAGGGCTAATGGGAGTAGATACAAGTCCAGGGTGCAGGTTTGGAAGCGGGGTCCGAACTGATGGTTGACTGCCATGAGAAAGCTGAACAGGGGATGGAGGCTGTTCGGCTGTGTTCCCTGGGACCGGCTGCTGACCGAAGTTGACATGGTTGGCACCTTGCTGGGATAGTTCAGAAAGGCTATCCATCTCAACTATGGTGGAAAAGAGACATTGAAAAAGCCAACATAAGACTGGAAATCGCAAACTTCATGCTCCTCACAAGACGCGCTAATAAAAATAAACAAATATAAAATGGCACACTCAGGTTCAAGCTTACTGTACTCTCCAACCTAGATCAGAGGCCTATAACATCACTGTTGCTGCTATTTGCCTTTAAAATCTACCTACAAATAATGGTGTAGTGAATATTTAAAAAAATATATAAAATATCCAACAAACTGCCCATCTTCATCACTGGGCCCTTGGACTTGGAGGTACCAGCAGAACATCAGAGGCAAAACCACATGCTGGAAACCACATATGGCAAAGGAGTAACTTCCTGGAAGTTTTGCAAAGGCACAATGCAACCAAACCGCGAGCGTGCGGCTGCAAAGCACATCCCGCAGCGATGGATGCGGCAGACGTCAGACAAGGCAGTAAGCAACCAGAGAGGGGGCACCAGATGCAGGCGAAATGGTGAGTGCGTCTGCGCAAAGGGTAAGGGGTTCTGTCACAGGAAAGCACACCCCAACCAGAGAGAAAGAAGCCCCCCATGACTGGTTTTGTTCCTCCCGCCATGACATCTGCAGTTCCCAGCCACTAGAAATCTGTAACAAGCAGGGTGGGGTGTGGACCTCCCCATGCTCTGCTAATTTCTAGATGCTGCATCAATTGTATGGGACTGCTAGGAACTAGTATAATTTATGTAAATTACACAGATGGGCTGCTTTATCTTGCAACCATGTATGCACGTTTTTTTCAGTGACTTGCAACATGGTTGAATTTTTTTTCTTATATTAACTCATCTGCCTTGACACACCCTCCTCTTTAATTAACGACACAGTTTTTTAAACTACAAGAGTTCTTCCAGCTCCCCTCTTGTGCAAGATAAGACAATATAAAATAACTCTAGGCTGAAGTAAAGGAGTCTCCTTTTTATTGGCGTATGTCACTTTTTCATTTTAAACAATCTCAGTTCTAGGGCTTTAGCAATGCTGGTCTGGAAATAGTCTTAAGAAAATATGCTTTATTTGAAAACCAAAACTCCAGTATCTTCAAAAAAGTGTGGTAGCAATTTTTTTCTTATACTAGTAAAGCATATTAAACAAATAAAAAGGCAGTGTCTGAGCTTTTCATAGTAATTATGATCTTCACTAACAGTCACTCAGTGCAAGACCACCCTTTCCTCCACAGGGATGAGAGCTGGAAGAAGAAATCGATGCCTGGATTCCCACACGCAGCCCTGCCTTGCCCCTCTGTCCTATCACGGGCAGAAATTTAACAAACAAAAAGCAAGGCGGTTGTTCTGCAGAGAGGTGTGGTGCGCAGAGCCTGGACGAGTGCCCCAGCAGAGCACCCGCTGCATCTCACCCGTGTGGCTTTGGGGACAGTGCTGCCTCTCCTCCCAGCACCAGGTAACACAGGAATATACCGCCCCACCACCACCATGCTTCCTATGCATGGCTTCATTGTCCCCGAATGAATGGATGGTGAACCTGCCTTGGCAGGTCACGTAAGGAAAATGTGGCAGGTGCAGGAGCGCTGCTGCAGAGGTGTCACCCTCCCACGCAGGGACTCTTCTGCCTCACGCACTGACCCCCTGAAAACAAGTCAAGTCTCACCACCGACTTCGGTGGTCTCAGAAGGGCTCGGTGTTGCGCAGAAGGTACAAAGTAGATAAAGGAAAGAAGCTGCCTTTTTTCACTAGTGGAAAGTAGAGATCAACCCAAGTGGGCCATTCACTTGGAATAGTAATTCAAGCAATTATCACAAAAGTGATGCATTGTCTTCATTACAGCCTTAAGCTATAAAAGGCAAGGAACCTGTTTTGGTAGATGAATGATTTTGCTTCAAATACTGAAAGCTAAGTCAAGTTCAAAATTCAATCCGAATTGAGGTCCCATTTCTTCATTCTGTTGAAAACTACATAGAAATTTTCTGACATAAAGTGTTCAAAATTATGTTAACAGGTTTAAAAAATAGTTTTAAAAAGGGACAATACAGAAAGATATCAGGTATTACAGAATTAGTACGTCCCACTGATGGATTTCTTTTCTCCACTATTTTAACTTGTGCTTACTACAACAAGCAAACAATTGTCACAACAACTATTTGTTAAAATGAACTGAAATCAGAGTCCCAAAGTTAGAGAAAGATATGAATTTATAAAATTATAGCAGTGTTTTTGGAAGGCAGTGATAGTTATAGAAGCCTGTTTCTTTAAATATACATTAGCCAGAGCAAGAAAAAAAAAAAAACAAACCCCAAGCCATACATCAAAAAAATCAGTCCATCACAGTTCCAGGAACAGGTTTTTTAAACAATTATTTTGGGTGGTAGAAGTTCTCTAGATTTACAGAATGACAGCTTTACATCTCTGGCAACCCAAGTCAGTTTGGCTGTTTCAATAGCAAATATTTATTTAAATGAATTCTTTCACTATATATGTACTTTCTACATCTACTTATCAAAAGCATCCTAAACTTCTCATGAAGGGACCTGGCTTCCTTATGACTGTGACAGACCTCAACATGACACATAATGGTATGTATCCACCATCATGGCAATTTTTTTTTTTTTTGCTTACCCATCATATCTTTTGCCTTCTTGAAATGTTTATACCACCTTCCAAATTCCTGACATTTTGCTGCTGAGACATTTGCATAGTAAGTGCTGTTCACAATGGAAGAAATCATACTCTGAGTGAAAAGGGGAGAGGAAAAAAAACAATCTGTAATACAGAGCAGTACAAGTCAAAGCACGAATTACTTCAATTGTTGAAACCATTATATTTTTAGAGTTTGAGAACCATATTGCATTTTTAATCCTATCATCCAAAGCCTTTTAAAAAACTCATTAATTGAGCATAAAAACAAACCAAGGTGTATTGTAAATGGGAGCAAAAAAAGCAGATGTACTAAGGGAAGAACAAAGTTATCGACCAAGAAACATCAGGCAATGGGATGTGCTCTGGATGGAAGATGTTAATCTTCGAAGTACATTTTGTTCGTACTATTTCTGCTTTTAAGTTTGATTGACCCTTCATGTACCCACACAAGTTTACAGGCACACAAATCCTACACTGACTCTAAAAATCTAAGCAATGCCCCAAGTTACCCATGCCCATTCCCTTTGTGCCACTTATCACAGGGCAGACACCAGAAAATAGTACAATGGAAGTTTATCTGAATGACCTATTAGTAGAATAAAATAAGAGGGTAGAATAAAATATGTGTGTGTTACAACCCAAAACAAGCACAGACTTGCTTTTCCTAAACAGGGTATTTTAAGTGATTTGCAGAACAGGCTTATGAAAAGCTCTTATTGTCATGTCTAATTCTGTAACTGAATATTAGCTGTAAAATAGACCAAAGGATGATAGAGAGATTTTTTTCTCAAAGGTTCTCGAGATATCAGATAGCTACAGTGAGAAATTTACCTTCTGCTCAGTTTTGACCAATTTTAAAATAGTGGAATTTACAATGCATAAAACTTTCAGTTCCAGTACATTCTTTTACAAAATCAATTAAGACTAAGCCTTGCAAAATGAGATAATGCTCCAACTTGAAAATTATACTCAGTATATGATGTATGAACAACAAAATTAGCAAATGTAATTTCAATAGACTGAATTTTGCCACCCTTTAGATGTCTGTGTGGAAAGTAGTTCCTTTTAGCTTAACTACAGGAATTGTCCAGCGTATTGAGAAGACAATGACAGTCAAGAAGATGAAGCCCTGATTATTATGTTTCTTCGCTATTCAGCATGTAACATTTAGCTATATTTGTACCGTTATAAAATTGATGCACAGCATTAACCCTCTGTTACACAAACTGCAGTAACCACTGGAAGAAAGAGTTTTGGATTAAACATGCAATGATTACTACTGTAAGTCTTCTTTTATAAGACTAGTTTACTTCTGAGTAAAAGTACCTTGTTTACTGATCTTAGTGAAGTTCATTATAACCATTTTTTAATGTATTACTCAGTAACAAGCTATTTGTGGAGGCTCAGAACTGTTAAGAGTGAGGCCAAATGTGGATACCCTCTACTCACCAGGCAGCTATTTTAATGTTTTTCTGAATCACCAAAATTCTTACCATTCCTTGATATTAACCTGGCATTTCTGAAATTAGCTAGAAGCCCTTTGTCAGTGGCATAAAAGGAGAATGAAATCTTAATAGACTACTGCAACTCTAGCCTGAATGACCTGAACCAAACTCAGCTGAACCCAATTTCAATTTCCAATATAATAGCAGTATCATTAATGTCTAATACTTACAAAATTATTGTTTAAACTCTTTTACAGATTAAACCATTTTAAACATGGGCACATGATACATAAGGCATGATTTAAAAAGTCCTTTGGATCTGAACTGGTAAATTATATGAATGCACACTTACTATACATGCAAAACCTGCGTAGCTGCATGTGCAAAATAGGAACTGTACATGTAAGGGGCCACCTTCCCAATTAGCTTGTGCATATTTTGTGGATGTCATTTAGACTTCAAAGTGGTTTTCTCTCATTTTACTTAGATGTCTTCTCCTGCCCAAACAACTTCAGTAAGTATGAAAACATGTATATTAATAATAATTTTAGTAGATTACCTATTATTGATGAAGATGTTTGTCTAGAATTTCCTAGTCCTCCCTTTCATGTCATTTTACAAAGAAGATATGCCAATGACATGACAGTTTGTGACTGTTTCTTCAGAAATAAATTTAATGCAGTCACTTTATTTTACAAGCAAATAGGGGACTGGTCTGTTTAAATAACACTGCTAGGAATTTTAGCTTCTTTGACACAATATGAATTTCAGGCTCTGATGGCTAATACTGGGATTTTAATCCAGCTCTTCAAAGTAGATAAAAAAAAACCCTACAGACATTATCAACACATTTTAAAATGAAAATTATCCTGCTTTTTCTTTGAGAACACTTCATGCAAGTATTCAAGTGATATTACCTACGCTAAGAATCCTCATCAGGAAGAATCAATGATTTATTTACTAATTCACTGAAGGCAAAATTTTACAAGCCAGATAAAATATTACTACCTTGTTAACTCAGAAAATAACTTGACAACATTGAATTTCATTGTTTCTATGCTTTATTTATTGTCATCAAACCTGCAGTCACGTCAGTGCAGAGATGCACTTTGCTATAGAAATCCCTATATAATTCCTTTTGCTGTAGAATTCCTGTATGTTTTAATGGCAATCTGCATATACAAATGCCCACTATACTTAGGGCCTAAAACTGAATATTAACCCTATGAGTTAGTGGTCTTCAGAGGTCCACTATCTAGACTGGAGGCATATTGAAGTTTTTCTTATTTCCTGGGTCATTACATGTGAGGAGCTCCCCGTGTCTTGGTTTATACTTATCAATAATCAAAATGTAAATTATTGTATTTAGAGCACATCCTATTCAGTTACTACTGTACATGGACATTATCTGTAAGACACAGAGGCAGATGCTTTCCACATACAAGGATGACAAATATAAATATACAAATATTCACATGCATAGCATTCATCACTCAATCTGATTTCTTTTTCACACGTCACAAAGAAAATTGAAAGAACGCAAAAACTGGTCACAGAGCTGCAGTCTTAACGTGTTTCCTAGAAGTTTATCCTTGAAAGTAAGTTATGAGACTTCCAGGTCCCAAATTTCCCTCTTTGCCCTCTCTCCATGCCCCCTCCCCAATCACATCGCTTGCAGTCCTGTTTTGAGAATCAGGAGATCTCATCTGAAATGATGCCACCTTCACAGAAATCCCACTATTCTGGAATGATACCATCTGCTGCAGCCCAAGTGCTCTTTTTTTAGCCAAATAAGTTAATTATAATTAGGCATCCAACAACTGTGTGGAGGTAGGGGTGGAATTCGTTCTGAAGTTCAGCTGAGGTTCACCCAGCGTAGTTTGAACCAAATCCCATTCTCTCACGAAGATTAAATACCAGAGGTTTGAAAACCAGACACCATCACTTCTCAAAGAAGCTGCGGAACTCCCTGGGGAATATCTTAAATCTCAACCAGAACTCTTTTCATACGCCCATCAAATAAAACCCGATAAAACAGTAGCATCAGACACCTCTCCTATTGTGCCAGAGCCTAACGCAAGGTGCATACCGCAAGACATGGGAAGGACCCAAGCCTTTCATGCCGGCTGGTTGCCGCAGCCACCGCTGCAGGTACTACAAGGGAAGCATTTCTGAGTCATTGCCTCCAACAGTGCTCTCCAACCAGGTGAAGTATTGTTCGAACATCGCTAAAAGTATACTGTTGTCCTTTTTGCAAAACAACAAAAACAATGTTAATCAGGTTAATTCAATCATCTAAACCAAAACTGTTCATGCTTTTCTGCCAAATCAACCAACCACAGCAAAATCTGTTATCAGTGATTGCTCAGCTTCCAGTCAAAAAAAGCTTTTAACCCCCACAGTCCCAAAACTTCCCCTAAATAACCTTAAAATTATTTTTATATGGGCAGAATGAGGTTGTTTTCATGCCTCATGAAGGGGTAGTTGGGCTGCAGTATTTACACAGAACAAATACATGCTAACAGACTTAGCAGAGAGTAACAGACACAGCAGCTTCCTAAAACAACTCGGCTGAATTAGGTATTGGGGATTCCTTTGAAAATGAAACATTTCCCTCAAAAGGAGCATTGTAACCAAAACTTATTTAGGCCTTCCAGGTTGTTTAACTAGGAAAAAAAACAAACCCAAAACCCCAAGCTTTTTTGCAACTCATTCATCGGTGTTTAAAGCTTCAAGCCTGCTCAGTGGAAGGGGCAAGGGCTGCAACAACTTATTTACACAATTATCTAAATACGATTAAACAGCTGATGGACAAATATTAAACTGGAAAATGTATAGTCATTTCAGCTTAATGTAATCCTCTTTCTGTAAACACCCAAGATGATTTTTTTTCAACCAGAACAGTCCTGACATCTCATAAGCCTAAGGGTGAATAGCAAGAGATTGTTTTTGATAGTTATAAATATTCAAAAGACATGCAGACCATCTGCTTTCATAATACAGGTAAAGCAAGACTGAAATGGTGACTGCTGTATAAAAATGGTTCTTTTAACAAAGTCTTCCTCTCCTCGAAAACTATAAAGACAGATGTCAAAAACTGTTTACACAGGGTAATCAGGAGCGTGCAAAATGTAATATTCCTTTTACACACAGTGCTTGCTAAAGAGATTTTTTTTTCTTTTTCTTCCCATCTGTGTGTTGCAACACATTTCTACAAGTTAAAAACATTTTTTCAAACAGAGATCTCATGAATACCCAAAAACATGCTATCTGGTTTCTGAATGCTAATTAATTTCAACTAAGGAATCTGATTTTTTTTCTGTAGGAAGGAATGCATGCTTTTGAAATGGAGTACTTCAACAATAACAGGCACTGAAAACAGAACACCCCACAAGTTTAATTTTGCACTAGTTTGACACTGGCTATTTTCACAACTGTTTTACATTCAAACCCGCATCTGCTAAATCTGGCTATGAGACAGACAGCAACTATTCTCCTGCTTTTCAAATGAGATTTTATTTATGTTTTACTATTTATCAAGTTTTCCAGTATAAAGCCTTGTAACAACATAATGGTTTTGTCAAGTGGTAAGTAGAAGACACCTCATCTTCCAAGCAGAATATGAGCAGTGCTGCCCATAAACCCTACAGTCAATTTTCAGAGCTGAAACACTAATCTTGACAGTAACCTTTTAATGTATTATATTAATGGCACAGAGGCGTTAAGCACCTTTTTTATAATTCTCAATAAAATGAACATTTACTGAACAATCTGTCAAACTACTGGCTCCATTTTTTAAAGCCAAACTTTTAAGGCTCTATTCTATTTTCTCTTCCATAAATCCTCCACTTTACATCCCTAGACACCAGCGGGGTAGCACGTTCCAATGCTGCAACCCTAACATGCCTTTAAAAAAAAAAAAATAGAAAAAGAAAAAAAAAGAAAAAAAGAAAGAAAAAGAGAAAAGCTATGAGCCTTTGTGCCTAGACCTAGTTTGAATAGTGATAAAGTTGCAGCACAGAACAGAACTTAAAGATTGGGGTGGGGGGGAGGAGGAGGATCTTTTCATAAAGGACAGAGGAACTTTGTTTCCCTGATCCTAGCCACTATCAGTGGCTTTTGTTTGCGTGGAAATCGCAAGCACCGGTTTTAATACAAGCTGTACTCTTAGGAGTGCTTATTCCTCAGGAGACTCTACGTTAACGTTTTTCAAATGAGAAGGGGACATTCAAGCACCAACTGGATAACACAAGATTATCCCCAAATCAAAAGATTTTAGCCTGCACCAGCCCACGTACTGCAAAAACCCAACCAGGGCAAAACGTTGTGCTTAGTGTGCTGGTATGGTAGAGAATTATCATCTGCCACTCCAAACAAAAGCAGTTCAAATATATCCAGCCACTAGCTGTTTTTTTGGACAAGGAATAATGAAATGGACAGTTTAATTGCATATGAAGAATTATGTTAAATTCCTTGGTCTGTTACCTTGAACTATAGCAAGTAATGCAATGGAATTTCTTGTCATATGCCCTATAAACATGTAGGATAAGGGAAAAACCCACAGATGGACAGAGAAGAAAAAAAACTTTTGTTTTTGCCTTTGGCATTGCACTTGGATGGCTATCTGACCTCCATACTGTTGCCAGGGTCAGAAGAAGTAAGGATCTGCATGGCAAATGCTGGTCATATAAGTTAAAACTGCCTAAAGGCAGATTTAAAATGATGGCACAAGCTTTTCTTCCAATACATAAGCATGTCTTTCCTCCTTTCCCCTATCCTTGTAAAGCCTAAATTATCTCCTCCTCCTTTTCTGCCTTATGTTGTCTTTATGTATTATAAATGCACATATTAACGTAAACATGAAGCTACAGTGAATGTAATGAGGGAATATATAAACCAAAAAGAATCCCAATCATATATACATACATATACACATATATTTATATAAGTATAGAAATATATCCACACACAAGAAGATTGTGAAAATCAGAAATGAGGATTCAGCATCTGAAGGAACTGATCTTTGCACTATTTTTACCATTTTGTAATGTAAATTCCCAGTTGCTGCATGACAGAACAGCATTCTCCCAATGTTTTCCGAGCATCTCCCACTGACGGATATAAATAAAGCTCAAATAAAAAGCTGCTTCCCAAGATACTAGTCTTGTATCTACAAAGGTTAAAAGCTTAGAGAGAAAGATAGGTAGGTGGGAAACGTTAATTCAGATTTGAAGAACTTCATAACTGCTTTACAAGCTTTATGGCAAGTGCTTAGACTTAAAGAAAAAAAAGAAAGAAAAAGAAGTCACAACCTCAACCTATAAAAGATAAGACGACATAACACATTTTTGTCTGCATTGTCAGATGTCCAACATGAATCTTTTTAAGAATCCCAATTTTTATTGCACACCATTTGTAAATGACAGGTAGGTAGTAGTAAAAGTCCTGGCTAAACCCTTCCTAAAATCAATGTGGATAAAATATAAAAGGCAAAATAATCAGTATTCAATAAGTTAATTCTTGATTTACTTCATGGAATGATAATGGTCCTGTATTTTGAAGGGTGAATTATTACATCCTAAGGTATTTATTCTGTAAGTGCCTTTGCCAGAAGAGCTCTGAAACCTGAAAGCTCCAAGGGTAAGGAAAGCACTATCCATTTTAGCCAGCAATCAGCTTGAAAAAGCTGTTATGAAGTAACTAGATTGCTTTAAACTGCTCTTTTAGCTTGAACTGGGAAGGTGCATTTTCAAGGGCTCTCCCCATTGCTCCTACTTCGATGCCCATCACAAAGCTATCTCAGGGTGTACAGGCAGAATTTCTGCTGGATGAAGCCAAACCTAGAAGCCATGCTCCAACTGTGGCTGGACTTCAAGTCCACAGAACCAGAGCTAAGCTACTCCAGAGTAAATTCCGTCCTTCTTTCCCAGTCCTGTAACGTGGAGAGAGGGTCCTCAGCCCCTCTCCAGGCTGCTGCGGTTCCTAGGGTAGGCAATGCACTACGTGCAGCCTGCGTGCCTGTGCTCACCACTTATCCTCGGGATGCAAGGAACGAGACTAGAAGAAGCTGGAGCCTAGGAGGACAATCCAGGTCATACATGATGGATGTGGACAAACCGGCATTTCTTGTACAGGAATAAAGGTTGGGGTAAGTGGGGCCTTGGATATCTCACAGACTGCTCTGAAAATCCAGAGCAAGAGACACCTTCAGTCTTCCCCTCAGATAGCTTTTATTTCCAACCAACTCCATTCCAGCCAGGTCAGAGTGCTTCTGACTTGTTTCCCGTCTAGAAATGCTAATCCTAAATGCACATGCTTCCAAATGCTTTGTGTTATAGGGAACATTTTAGATCTATTAATGCATTAAATTCAGCTTTGGGCACTAAAATTTTTCCACATAAATGAAGCATATACATTCTTCTGACAGAGATGTTGATAATTGTTCTATCTTCAACCAGCTGCAATGGTTGTTTTCACTACGGTTTTTGTAAAAGGCTCTTCGAAATTGCTTAGCATTATCTACCACGTTAAGGAAGATTTCCTTGCTGGGAAACAGGACATGATTTTCAGCAAGTCTCTTCTCGGATTCCACTGTTCTGCTAGGCAAAGCATCAGATGTCTGGCATGAAGTTGAGCCCTAAGGCACAATGTCCAGACAAGAAGTCATCAGACTCAGTAGCACTAACAGTTGTCTTGCTGAATTTCTTCTGGTGTTTAGGATAAGCCTTTTCTTTGATGTCTTTTCCTTTTTCTACACGAGTTTTTGCAGATTTTTAAAGCCAAATGAGACCATTTTGAGCATCTATTTGGACTCAATATAAAAAGAGACCCTAGAAGTTCATCTAGCAATTTCTGAATTCATCCAAGTTACCTGTGGCTGGGCTAGAGCAAACATCTGATATTGATCTGAAGACTTCTTGTGCTGGATCTTTCACCATGTCCCATGGCAATCTCCTTCACTAGATATGTTTTGGGTTTTTTTATAACGTCTGACTAGCTTTTAGTTTGAACTTCATTGATTTCTGCTCCTAGTCAGTGCGTCTCTCATGCCTCTGATTGCTTGCTTAAATACCCCTCTAGTGCCAAATGTAACATCCCTTGCCTATCCTTTGTTTAAATGGTTAAGTGTCAGATTTATTGTTTCAGGCCATGTGCCTCTTTATGAGCCACCTGTACATCTGATGATTCTTAATCATATAGACCCAAATTCTGTGAGAATATTTATGCTGCTAAAAGCACATGAACAAACTCCTTTCTGTCCTAAGAAAAATGTAAAAATTTGTCAGGAGAAAAATGAGTTCTAGTATGAAATGTGCTGTGGATTCTTAACTTCTGCTAAGTAAAAGCATATGAAGGTGACATTTTAAGCAGCTATGTTAGCCAAGAAACTAGTTTCGCCTCTGTGTTGTTGCCTTTTACTGACAAGAGTTTGTGAAAAGTATAGATGCTCTGAAGAATTCATAAAAAGATGCAAAATTCAATGAAGGTATCTCGAAAGAGAAATGTTCCAGCTAGCTTTCCATGTGGAATAGGCACATGCTCTTTGAGGGTCTATTTATTAAAAAAAATTTCTTAGTTACCCCTTATATTACAATATATAAATTTTAAAAATGTAGCTAGATTAGGTTTAGCACACGAAGGTCCTCCTTACAGAAAATGCAGAATAAGGAACACAGCTTTAAGAGCCTGGGGACATACTAGCTGGCAAGTAAGTACATTTTGGTGGGATTTTATTGTGATACATATATATGTGTATATATCTACATACACACACACAACCCCCCACAATTCTGAGAGAGTCTAGGTATATTGATTCAAATACAATCACAACAGGTAAATTTAGGGAGCTGAAACCTCCCCTCCATCTCTAGAAAGGCCACTGACACAGATGTCATTCGCATGTGCCTCAGATATTTCATCATCACGAATCTCATCCTGCTCCATGACAGTCTACTAAAAAGTATCAAATCCTTTCGAAAGGCGGCACAGCCAGGCACAGATTACACTTCAGCACAGTTTACCCCCCTCTTCCAGTGCACACTTATGGAAGAACTGCAACTCTCAGTGTAGGAAATCTTAGTACTTGAAAAATAAAATAAAAATAATTAAGAAACAGGTGTATATGAGGAGAACCTTTCATCTGCTCCCACCCCTGGGGAACAGAACTTTTCCCTTTGAGTAGTCTATTCTATGGCTTGGAGTGAAGCAGATCTGAGGCTGCTGCTGTCCTGAAAAACCTGCCCTCTGATCACTGTGGCAAGGCACCAGGGGAATCTAATACTATTTGTGCTGTTCTTAAAGAAGTGTCCAAGGAAAGAGAGACAAAGCTCACCCTCGCCTTATTTTCCTACCATGTTTCTTGGAAATAAAAAGGAATAACTTATTAATTTTAAAAGAAAAAAAAAAGGGGGGGGGGGGGGAGCAAGCCTTGAGAGTTTTGCTCAGAATCTGAGAAATGCATCTCTTTTCTTCTAAGTTACGATTAGAGCGAAAACATGCAATGAGTCTGGTCTGACAAGGTGAGAGTTGCTCATCTCTTAGCATTGCCTCTCAATATGAGGGTTCTACTTTGCTTTTATGCCTGTCAGGTAAAAAATTCAATTTTCTCCCAATGCATCTTTATGCCTACACCCCTGCGTCCCCTAACACAGACGTATCTCAGCTTTAAATCTGCTGACAGTGACGCTACAGCACCTACAGAATTTGCTCAGCTTTTGGGTAGGTTTTATAACCACACTGCTCTCTCTGTGCCTCCCACCACCGCTAGTAATAACTGAACCAGTCAGGGAAGGTCTCTGCAAACCAGTCGCAGCAGTGATTAAGATGTAGACATACATATCTCCTCGCCCTTTAAATAGAGGGCTTAATTGGCGATGTGGATAGCAGCTTCCTAATGGACAGAAATTAAACTCCATTTAATTCCTGAGCAGACACTTCCAATGCACAAGGTTTACCACACATTTGGAGCAGGGAGGGAGGGGGAAAGGAAGGAGCCGCACGCACAACTCGCTCTACCTCTGACAATCACCGAGGAAAAGCAACATGAGGACCAGAATGGCATAAGTGTGGCAGGTGTGAATTGACCTGCACTGGCAAAGCTGCGAGCTGGGAAACTTGCAAATCACATGATTGTGCAATACTTGGCTCCAGTCAGTGCTATCATGTTCTTTATAGAAAAAAAAAATTCTTAAAGACATGTACATCAAGTTAAGGGATTAACTGTCAAGTGACATTACTGAAACAGAGACAATATATTTCTTTATTGGTAATGAAATTCAGTTAAAAGTGAAGGAAGTGATAAAGAAAGTACTGTTTTGTAATGTATTTTACATAAGAACGTAATATAGAAAGGGAAGTGCAATTAAATCTTAATGTGGACTTTTTTATTTTTAGTTTATCATCTGGTTTACATTTTGAGCCCCTTTGCAGCAGTAAATTATGCTGGCATTTCTTAGGGAATAACTGCCATGTTAATTTAGTTTAATAAAATAACTGACAGAAAAGGGGGAAAAGAAGCAAGAGACAGTACCCCCCCACACACACACTCCTTATCTTTAGCTAAGTATTCAAATGCTTTCTATATAAATTGTCCGTGGTCCAACTCCAGCACCATGTAATAATACAATACATTACAACACAGTACAATACAATCTTGGGTTTCTGTAGCGCCCTTCATGCAAGCATCCCAGGGTGCTTTACAATCATTATGAGTTAAAATTAAAACTGAAGCACATACAATTCCTAATAGAATCATTTTAAAAATGCTAAACAGAACAAATAACTTTTAAGTCTAGATTTAAAAGTCCCAACAGCCAGAGCTTTCCTTACTTCAATTGGCAATGAGTTCCAAAGCTAGGGAGCAAAGCGACTAAAGGCTCTCTCATGTTATGTTAAAGGATCTCTCATGTTGTTTATACTTGTGTAGTACTCTACAGCCAACAATTTACCAATAAGGAGAAAAAAAAAAAAGACTTATTTTCAATCTTACTTTAAAGAATACTGGAGGAGTGGCTTGTTAACCTTCTAATAAATTTATGGGAAAAAAAAAAGAATAAATCAGGGTTTGCGCTCAGCCATGACTGCGTTAAGTATGTGAGAAACATGAATGAATGAGTATAGAATTTTGTGGCAGTGTATTACTTGACTGGCTCTTAACCCACTAAATATAAAAAGAAAAAAAAAGCATGGTTATATATATATATATATAAAGAGGAACATCACCGCAAATATTTAAAATGCAAGTTATTCTAAATACGAGGACCACTGAGTGAAAACAGAAGTCGAGTAGGGCTCAGTTCTACAACACGTGCATATTTTAGAAGGAAAATGTATCAAAAGAAAACGTCTTGTGTTCCTTTTTTTATTCTGTTACTTCCCCAAGACTTGAAGTCCATATGATACAAATAATCATTCACATGACAGTTCTCGAAATTGCTGAGATACAATCCCAAATGGTCAGCACACAAAGTGGGAAGCACAGTCCCAAAAATATTATTCCCTTAAAAAGTATGAATTTTGTACTTTGTTCACAGGGGAGCATACAGCTGACTTCAGGAATGTATTAAAAAAAAATAAAAGAAAGAAATCAACACTAGCACCATCCCTCTATTAGACTCTCCTCCACTTTTTCAAAAGCAGAAACACAAGACCTCATAACAGCACAGATACCAAGGGACATGCTGACACCTTACAGACTCCTCTGAAGTCAGAATCTGCATTTATTTGAGAAATGAGGTACGTTCCCCTCCTCCCCACAATAAGTCCATGCCCCATTATTGTTTTGGAAAGGGACATTTGACATCCTCATTATAGTTAATCCTAATGAAGACACAGAAAAAAAAGCTATATATTTTCACCTTTAATAGGGCACTGCCCAGATAAAACAGTTGTAGATAGACTGACACAGCTTTAATATGGAGAGTGTTTAGATGCATCTGAAGAACATAAATCAGTGATCAAAAGATCAAGCAATCGAAAGGTGGAATATCCTGCGAATGTCCTCACACAGCCCTACCAACCTGCATATTTCATCTTCCCCATCCTGCCAGCAATAGGCTCTGTACTGCCCATTCTATCTGGATGACTAAAAATCACCAGCACAAGTTTTAATAGTTAATTGAAAATGTTTTTTAAAATCCAGATAGTACATCAGCTTGAAGACACATCAGAGTGAATGCTCTTGAGCAACTGAGGGGTGGGTTGAAAGGCCCTGCCTGCCAAAACCTGAGCCCAGGCCCTCAAGGATTTATTCCCTGAAATAATTAATGACATCTTTAAAATCTAAAGTACAGCAACTTCTAAAGTAGAAAAAGGAGCTGCATTCCTTACTCAGGTTATTAATTATTGGGGGAGGGGAGGAGGAGGAGAGAAGGAGAGAAGAGAATCACAAGCAACAAAGAAATCCTAGGACTTGATCTCAGGTCTAGGCAGGTAAAATTGAAAGGGGAGGACAAAAAAAAAAACACCTTTCAGTTCTGTAAAGCAGGAATTAGAAATTGTTTATAAAAAGTATGTATTTTGGCAGCTCTTAATAGCTCATTCCTTGGTTATTTATAGGTCTGGAATTTTCAATTTTAGCAAATACAACTTTTTTTGGTTGGGATTTTGGAGGAGTGGGGGGTGAGAACAGCAGCAAGGAAATGCGAGAGGATTTATATTACCCTGCTTATTTGCTATGACGGTCAGGTGCCTTCAGATCAGGTGAACTAAGAAACACTGATGTTCCAAGTAAGCTTTCTGTCTGGCATCTCTGCCAGATCATATAAAGTCTGCACGATGCCTGCATAAAACAGCATGCAAATTCAGGGCAGGTTATCTGACCAAAAAGGAAAGTATATGATCTATATTGAGCTCATGTCAGATACAGACAATCATTCACTACAGCACAGAAGTTTGATCAAAATGCAGTCAGGATAGCTATCTTTATCACAAGTGCAAAACTATTCAGACTTAGGTATCATACCAGCACTTGTTCTATGTGCACATACATTTTATGGAATCCAAGTATATATCCCTCTGAAAAAAATCATTCCCTCATCATCAAGAGCAAAATTATGTTAAAGACATTGCAGGCATGGGGGGTGTGTGTGTGTGTGTGCACACAAATATCTTCAAAAAAATTTAAAAAAGTAATGCAATGTCTGTAAATTACTAGGTATCACACCACTGGATATATTCCATGGAAACATTGCATGTCCCGTACAAACAAAATATTTTTTAAAATAATAAACCATGAGATTTGAGATTCTACTATACATCAGGCCTGGAATTTCTCATCTGTAATGCACTGATTATTGGTTGTCCTGAGAGTCAGGCTAGATACAAGCAGTTTCAAAGGATGAGCAAAGGACAGAAAAACAAAACCAAACACCTTTGAGCTTCAGGATGCTATGGGGGAAGAGAAAGAATACCTTGCTTCAGAAGTGCTTTTGCTGATAAAGTGCCTGTTTGTGAATACTAACAACAATCATTTAGAAAAATCTTCCTGTAGAAAAAAAATCAGGTGAGATAATACCAGTAGAAAAGTCAATGTCATTTGATCACTGCCATATTTTCAAAGCAGTGCCCAGATACTAATTAATCTCTACAATCTCTTCCTGTAGTAGGTGACTTGTTATCTTTCTTTCATGGAAAAGGTTACAGGAACTCAAGATAAGGGGTACATCTAAATGTTCAAAAGCGCACAGTGAGTTTGTTCCAGAATTATCAAAAGAATTTCCAGGCTCTTTTCGGGCCAATAGCCCGTATTTCTCTCTTCTCACTCATAAAAGCTTATCTAACTACATATATACAGAGAGAGAGAGAGAGAGAGAGAGGTGATTCAATAGGGACAAAAAAAACCCAAACCCACAACCCTTATAATATCAGGATAAATATGGTCTGTAGTATTTTAGTTATTTTAACTGTGGAAGTAATAAGAGACTTCTCCACTAAAAAAACAAAGCAGAGCAAAACTGTGAAAGTAAAGTATGAAAATGCTAGGACTAAGGCTGAGTAGGGAGATGGAAGGACTAACATTAAATAAATAAATGCAACAGGCCTGCCTGATCACTTTAAAGCAGCTCCCAACAGACTGAGGTAGAGAAGAGCTCCTGTGCAAGGGGCTGGAAATAAGAATTGATGGTAGAACAATTTCTTTACAACCCTTTGGAGACTGAAGAGCCAAAACAGAAGGGAAATGAGATCTAGGCCACTCACAAGAAGCACCAATTTAATGGAATGCACAAGATGGCCCAAAATTGAGCCCTAGATAAAATTCCAAGTTGCCTTCCCCATCAAAGAGGTCTGGAGAGGAAGCAGAAATGAAGTGAGCCATGCGTATCAAACGCGAAAAGTCTTTCACCCGGCATCTGCGTATGCTGCTAATCTCTAGCAATAAAAACTGCAAACCTGAGGTAAAGCATGAAAATACACACTGCAGCACATAATTCAGAACAGGCTTGGCTTTTCTATGCAAAATTTGCAGCATCCTTTCACCTTGTCTGCTTGATACCAAAAATTTGAGACTAAACCTCTGGACAGATGCTTGCAATTCCACGGCAATTCAGAGCCATGCATTTGCTCTGTTTTATCCCAAGGACTCCAAGTCATGTCAACAATAATTCCCTGTGATGTGGGCTCATATATTGAGTGGTAAACCTGGCCTTTGAGGGTGGACACAGCAGTCACAGAGTGAGACAATTACAGTAGCTTCAAAAGAGATCGTGTATTCAACTCTCCTAATGAGAGCAAGAGTCACAGTAGTATTTTACCAAGGAAGGCATGAAGAGTTCATACCTGCATGCCCCAAGGTTTTAGCTGGACAAGAAAGCAAATGGCAAAGAAAAGAAGAAAAAAAAAAAAGAAAACCCACTCAAGTAGATGATGCTGTTAAATTTTCAAGACTCTATACTTAAGACAAGCTGGATCTCAAAGTTTATTTGCTCATGTTTTTTCAAGCTATTAAATATATCTGCACTATAAAAATAGTTTGCCTGGGTTTTTTTGCGGTGCATAGAATATCAGTATTCTGAATAAATATGAGCAATTTTTTAATACACAAAATGCAGGATTAATGAAGAAAATGCAGTAAATTCTAAATAAGGATGATGATTCTCAGTTCCAGTTTCCACGCTTAGATGGGGCTTCAGACATGCAAAGCACTGAGCACAGAAACTTAAATGCTTTACAACAAATCCTTCCATACCTACACAAAATAAAGTACTGCTAATGACAGTGACAGAAAACGATGACTACTCTTGTTTCCACTTTGAGTCATTTTTCTGTGGTTAATAAATTATATCCATAACAGTGTTAATAAGTTATGGTACAGTGTCACTGCATTAGTTTGCATTTGTGATGAAGCACTTCATATGGCATTACCTATGCCTGTGGAAGTACATAACAGGAGAGCCACTTCTCTGCTCTCAGGAGAATCTCCCATGCTGGCATTTGGATGGACCCTCTAAGGAAACATTGCCTCCTGACCTCTGCCTTGCTCCTACTTCTCACCTCTGTTGCAGCAGCACACCACTGGACGGGCAATTCACAAACTTCAATGCGTTTAATAAAACACAGACACTCTTAAATCAGTGTCCCTTCCATAGGAGCCATATACAATGAGTTATTAGTTAGGCAAATACGGGTAGCATTCAGATCAATTTAGTCATGTGAAAAGGACACCCTCAGATCAACGTGTCCTCCGTCAAGCTCCCGGAGGAAAATGGGAGGATTTAGACTGACTGATGGGCTCTTGATCAACCACTGTAACAGCTTGTTTTTCCAAAGGCGCAGAATAAATAGATGTATTTTAAGTTTAATGCGATTAGGTCTTTAAAGAAAAAAACAGAAGCTATCTAAATTCTTGCAACCCAACTACCACAGCGTTGGTGAAGATAGAGATGACAAAACTAATAAGCATGCTTTTAACACCAGAAAGAAGCTCACAGCTTTAAGTACATTCTTTTACAAATAAAGTAGTGCAAAATGATAAACACCCCCAAATCAGAGTTCTGTACTCTGGGATTTTGGTCATCTCATGCACTAACTTCAAGAGCTGTTATTAGGCAAGAAGCCTTTTGTCCATTAAAATTATAATATAAAAATTCAGTATAGTTTAAAAACAACTTTTAAAAAGAGTGTAATTATTGAATTCTCTGCAGTACCATGATACTGTCTCTAGTGAAGCATTCCTTTGAAAAACTTTTTTCTGCTTTATCATGGCATCATCTCCATATATACAGAAGCTGTTATGTGAAACACAATGTCCAAATAGAAAAAAAATATTCCATCTCAATAGAATTTACTTCCTTTCCATCAGTATCAAGTAAAAACTAGCACTATTAGCTCAAAATGGAGAAAAATCCCAAATTATCTGCAGCCTCCATAAGCCAGTAGTGCAAAAGCTCACATGCTTTTATAGTAGGTACATACAAGATAACTTTGCAGACATATTACTGGAATGGTTTGCAACCAGTGAAGATAATTTTTATTATTTCCACTTCAAAACTTCCTATATTGGAGCCACATCACTGAAAACAATCTAACCATAGGGGAAAAAAAGTGATGGGAAAATAGCCTGCTAATATATCCACTGGAAAGACAGACAGAGAAAGAGACTGATCCTCTATAGATCAACTGAAGTCTTTCAGAGACAAAGACTCCAATATTCTGAGCAAGAGAAATAAAATCCCTGCAAAAATACCTTGGCTTCCTTAACCCCCTTTTTCCCTTCCCTACCACAATGAGCATCATTTATTTGTATGCTGAATTTTTCTGCACTGCGCCAGAACAAAATACCTTTTAAAATTAAAAAGGTAAAGATAAATAGGATGTTCCCACCACAGCATCATTGGACATGGTACTGTGTAGAAAAATAAGTTGCGCCTTCACAGTAATTTGATAAAAGAATGGCAAAAAAAGAACAATACACCAAGGCTTGAGGAAAGCGTCACTTCAATATTTAGCAGTGCATAAATTGAGATTTCATTTTTGTTTAGGTATATTTTGATTAGAACTAATAAATGACTGATTTTCCTTTGGTTGTTTGCAACAACAACACATCATCCAAAGAGCTTTATTCTTTATTCCCTTCTCATATAGCATGCCAAAGACTGTCTCATTTTATGAATTAGCATTTAAGACTACTGTAGGTTATCTAACAAGCATTCAGATTCAATAGTACTTTTGACAGCAGTAAGTAAAGAGCCTTTTAACATCTTGAACACATGTGCTTGAAAAAAAGTAGTTGCATCAAAGCAGTTCAAAGACTGAAGACAAAAATCAGTTAAAATCCAGTTTTCTGTGAGACAATTTTAGTGTGGTGTAAACAACCTTTCACGACTCCCCATGGGAAATGTTGTAAGACTATATTCAAAATGAATCAGGCATATTTATAAAGATCACGAAGTGGTCAAATGAATTTGCATTTTTGGCAGATTCACTCCATGGGTACTACTTGCTACAGTCTGTAGAAATCTCAAATCTCACATCAGCGTTGCATATAGTGCTTTATTATTTATTACATGTTATGCTAAGTACCTGTGAAAGGGGACATTCCTTGGCCAATGAACTCTGGTTCATATCCTTCAGTAAGTCCTTCAGAGCATTTCTTACTGTTGTGTGAGACCATTGTTCAGGAGGCAAGTCTTCTAGTTTAGGGCAACTATTTGAAACACAGATTAGAAAAGGGATTATTACAAGATTGCATCCTGCTGCAGAACATTCCTTTAAGACAGACAGATTTCATTTCGCGCATCAAGCAGATGCATCTGGAGATTGCTCTCGGTCTCCTGATTGTTCCGATTAGTTAATTACTTTATACAACACATCTGCTGTATTGATGCATGAATTATACATCAGCTGCATGTGGCGACTATTTTTTCATGTTACTTCTACCTTCCTGCTCTGATGCGCTTGGTAAAACAATTTAAGGTGTAATGCTTTCTCACGACTGATCATGAAAAGCATTAATATATTAACTGGTTTTTTTTCTTTTTTGTTACCGTGAAATTTAAGAACCTAGACAGCAACAATAAGTGTGAGCAAGTCATTCTTTTACAAAATGCACACAGATGGTATTGTTCATGATATGCAAAGATATTTTTCTCTTAAGTAAACTTTATGTAAAATGCCTTCTTGTAATGCATCATTTAATTGACTAAAATGCAATATAGTTTTAATGAGATATCCAAAGAAAATCTATGTATCAGAGCTATAAAAGTTTTCTGCAATAGTATACTGTAAGTTAAAGAAGAATTAGAGCAACTAAAAATGAATTTAGATAAGCTTTTGTACTTTGAGCACACACCACAGTAGGAATTAAATACAAGCAATATTAACAGTAAGAGCAGACAAGTAACAGTTCACGTCCCAGAACTGGTATGCAACTTACCTGTGTAACTGGATTTTCAGTGTGACCACATGATACACGTCTTGCAGCATGTCTGCTACTGTAGCATCAGGGGCATCTGTCACATAGGAGAGTGGAACTGGATTCCACTTCCCAACCTGGATAAGACCTGCGGGATTTTTATTTTTTGATGGGAGGGGGAGTGGGCAAGAAGGGCAGGAAAAATTGGGGGAAAAAGAAGTATTTATCTGTTAATTCCTAGGGGCAAAAGAAATACCTGATTTTAACAAGATCACCACCTTTGTTTCTAGCCTCTTAAATCTGGCAAAACAAAAGAACACCCCTGCAAAAAACCCCCACCCACGCACCACCAAGGATATGCTTTATCTATATTATGAAACTATACAAATGCATTACAGTAGAGATTTTTTCAATATGTATAGAAGTATATTTTCCTGAGTTCCCATTAATTCAATAGGACATGATATAATAGTTAGCATTCCTCTTAATATATTAGAAAGGATTTTGCAATGCAAGGACTGAGGAAATAAATAAATAAATAAATAAATACTTTGCAGTCTATAAAACCATCAGGAACAAAATAAAAGAAACAGAGCTGGATATTCAGTCATAAATGCAAGTTGACTCTCAACAGTCCATCTGCTCAAATATGCTTTACACTTCCTTGTGGATCCTCAGTGGAGCAGATTATTAAGGTCAATAAGCATACTAATGATTCAGTTGAAGTCTTTTTTTTTTCTTTAAACAACAACAAAAAAATTTACCTCCACATTACCCACGAACAAAACGTGCACTAACTAAACAAAAATACATTAAGAAAAAAAAAAAAAGAGACAGAATCTGCAAGAAGTTTAAGAAGTAAAACCTGCCTCACATTCCTGAAGGAAATCCTGCCCCTCCCCCAAGACCCCACAAACAAACATAATTTATCATACAATTTCATAATCTTATTTACCTTTTGCTTGGGCAGCAGAGCTGTGAGAATATCCGAGTGATAGCAATGCCATTTCAATTAGTTGGTTGAAAAGCATATCCTTCCTCACCAACACAAATTCTGCATGCTCCTCCTTAGAATCATACTCAATGGCATTTTCATAATGTTCCACTACACAGAAAACTGGAAGCATACTTCCTATTAAAAAAAAAATAAATTTAACGTATTAAACTTAAGTTATAGTAGAGTAGGTGGGTCTATACAGCGTTATGTAAATAAAACCTGTACAAACAGGCAGAGGAGGCATCAAGAATCATCACAGATATTTGATAAACATATTCCCCGAGTCCTTTTCCTCTCACCCTCCCCAAAAAAGAGAAAGTTCTACTAAACATACATCTCTCTGAAAAGCAGAAATGCAAATTTATCTCGCTTGATCGGATACAGATTAAAGAATTACCTTCTATAGAAAGAACAAGGTTGGCTGAAGAGAAGTTGATTCTCTCTGTCCTGCCTGATTTGTTGTGAGTAGCAGGCAGCATGAGAACCTAAATACACACTGCAGATGTCTTCACTGTAAGCCATTTTAGTACCAGCTACATAATTTTGTTCATTAACATTAAAACTTTCTTAGTCCTGCCAAAAATATTTAATTGCCTTCAACATCAACAACAAATCACCTTGTGTGTTATACATTTGCTCTGAAAACAGTACACAAGGAAACAAGGCAAAAGTTAACACTAATTCGTGCTTCATTCACTGAGTGCACTTGAGCACTACTTTCCCTCACATCTTTAAGAAACAAATCATGATTTCAATGCCGTTTTAAGAAGCGTACCTGCAGTTTGGGCTTTTTTGTTGTTGTTGTTGCCTCCTGCACTTTACATGCCACGTTTCTGGTATTCATTGCTATTTTGGTATGCCTGAAAGTAATTACTAATTTCCAGGTTTGTAGCATCATACGACAAACCATTCCCTACGCTGCACAGAATATTAAGCAAATAACCTTTTTCCTTTCCTTTTTCATTGTTTTTTAAAGATTTTTTTCATCCCTTTTGACAACAAACAAGAGAAGTAACAAACGACCCAAGCTGTTTTAGGGACAAAGTCTCTTCCAGCAATCAGATTCCTAGACTTTGTGAAAATCCCTCCCGGCCTCCCAGACGAGCACAGATGACATGATGACCTCGGACCTGCAGTTTTAGGCCCCTGTCCCACTGTCTCCAGCAGCGCAGGTTAGGATCTCTTAATGACAGAAAGCAAAAGGGTTAAAAGCAGATGTACAGAACTGTCTTATGGCAGCCTGCCAGAGGGGTATCATCTTTAGCATAAATGATGACAAGGGTTATTTTAACAGGGCACCCAGGAACTCCAATTAGTCCTACAATGTTAATGCCTCTATAACCACTGCCCTCTAGACTTACAGAAACCTCCTAACGTGCTAAGGTGCACCAGACATGTTGTAGTCTAAAAAGACGATTTACTCTTGACAACAGATAAATGCTTTAAGGCTGCGCCTGTTGATTTGTGCTCTAACATATAGCAAGAAATCATGATAAAAAAGATACCTCTTAAGCACGTATGTTTAAACTACATCTGTTCACCAGAGAGTCAATCTCTGGCAAACAAACCCCTTCAGGCTCGCTTGGAAAAGCTCACAAACTCACTCCAGTTTGCCCAATAGGCTCAGCATGAAAGACAAGACTAAATGCTTGCCAATATTTATGTAGTGCAGGAAGGAGCTTTTTTTTTTTTTTTTGGTCTTGTTTTTTTATATCTAAGTAAGACTGGTCAGGAAGGGAGTGAAGACCAAAGCAAAAGCAGTACATGCAAATTGGTGATTTCTTCGTTGATTTTAATTAAGCTGTGGAGAGCTTTCTAAAACACACACACAATTCATCTGCAAAAGGTGGTTTGGTTGTTTTGGTTTTTTTTCCCCTTCCAGGCTCTTACAATTGATGTTTGAACTACTACCGTCTGACTCAGAGTAAGGGCTCAAAATTCTTAAGTAGTTTCACCATTAATACCTAAAGATAAAATGTAAACAAAGCTTCATTTTAATAAACAGTGCAGATACACTCAAAACCAGCTAAAGAGTATTTGGTTTTCCCCTTATCGGTTCCTACAAATTAAGCTATGATGAGACACAAAACTAGCAATGCACAGGTACTTCGCTGCATATCAGCACACTTTTTGCTGGGTGCAAGGTCTCATGAGTCGCAGCGTTCTGGGAAATGTGGTATTTTAAACAACACAGGAAAACCTCCTGGCCAAATTTTGATGTACAGCGTAGATTGTCAGAGGTGGATCCTGGTAGTGCGACACAGGTATCATCTGACTACAAATCAAGCCACTAAATCTTTTAGCAAACTGTCACTAGTGTCCTTCTGTTAATGTGAAAAATGTTATACAGGAGAGCACAATCTCAGCTGGCTGATCACTCCTGCTAGTACTTGGCAAGACCTCGAAGTGCAGCAACTTCATAACCTTCTAGTATTAAAGGGGAGAGCATTGGTCAGTGCTCACTGCTAAAAATACAGCATGATTTAAACCTGAAGGCAGTGTTAGAGCTTTTGCTGAAGGTTTACGAGTCTGTGTAAACAGCACGTCTGCCATAAGGAGCAGTGAAGTCTGTAGAATCCTTGTCTAAAACTGTCCTGGCATTAAAGTTTGCTGTGCAAATATCACATAATACCAGAGACAGCTGAAATCTCCTATTTAGGAATTTATGGAACTTATATGTTTGCAGGCGTCAGAAAGTCCTTTTTATATAGCCCCACTGCTTCACTGTACAATATTAATGCACTCTGCTTGAAAAGCCGTAATAAATTATATTTTTAATGCTCTTACCCTGGCTTTCTTAAGATGCATACATTCTTGGCAAACAATCAATAAATAGGGTAATCACGAGCAGAGGCCAAAGAATTTGCTGAAGTGCTGTTTTTCCATTTTTAATAGATAAAGATCTAACAATACGGACTGCTGTGTCTGTTCATTTCAGGATCAATATATTCTTTGTTTTCGCCAAACCGAGGAAAAAATAAATGATTGTACGATAAATGTTATGCATCAGACACAATGAAATTCCTCTGCCTTCTAACTTTGTGCATTTAATAGTCTTGGTTGCATTTTGCACTTTGCTTAGCAAACGCAAGACAAATCTGGATTATAAACATACACCGATTATACTAAGAGAAGTAGAGGCTGTTTTATGCCAAATTACATACAGCATATTTTGATCTAAATTAGCAAGCCTGCAGGACATGGTCAAAAAGACTTACACATTTTGATAAGCAAAATTTATAGATTATTGTCCATTAAAAGTCTTTTCAATGCAAACAAAAGCCATCCATATACAAACATCAATGATTCTAAATGTGCCTTTTCCTTGTGTAAATGTCTAATTACAGCAAACCAGCCACTGAAAAATATGACACCCAAGTTGTTCATTGTTCAATAATGAATTGTACTTAAGAAAATAAACTGCGAAGATTGACATCATAAATGACTTTTCCAATGTGATACCTAAAGATTTACACTCTCTCCTTTAAACCAACTTCCAACTGTTAGGGAAATACTGCTGCCCTTCCAAGCTTGGACCATCATTAAGAGGAAAGGCGAAAATTTGGTTTGGGGGTTCGGTATTTACTCTTACATAGTTTTGCGTTTCTTAGCCCAATACTTACTCAAAGAAATAATGCATTATATTACTCCTATTTCAATGTAGGAATTTGCTTTTATCAGGGCAGCTAGCCTTTACCTTAACAAAAATCAGACTCCACCCTGTAAAGCAAGATGCTCCACCCAAGCATGAAGCTTACATTTCCCAAATGTGATTTATATCAGAGTTGGGAATATATAGTATTTTAGAATGGAGATTTAATCCTAAAATATAAATGAAGTAGAGTCTGCAAAAGTATGCTTTACCCCCCAAATATTATAAATCATATTTCTCTAGTGCAGAATTATCAAAAGTGTTACCTTTTCTAATATTAGTTTTCATCAGGTGTCCAGAGTGTTTTAAAGGCACTCCTTGCATTTTAGTTCCTGTACTTCCAAGTCTTCCTCTTCCTAATGGGCTCCCATTCTGTTCCAAGCGCGCAATTTTGGCTGGTGGACCCTTCGGATCGCTTACATTGTTAGACATTTCTGAATGTTCTTTCCCCTGAGTTGCCTCGTTCAAATGATCCATACTCAGTCCCGCCTCTAAAGATCACCTGCCATGATTCAAAAAAAAAATATATGTTGTACACGTGTGCGCATATGTATACGTACACAGCCTGCACATGTACAGAGAGAGATATATATGTATCATAAGCTCATAAAGAAGAATAAATAACTATTTTAACTGGAAAGAAGACGCCTTTTTAAAAAAGAAACAAACTTTTTCTCCAAAAATTACCTCATACCCCACTTTACAGAGAGATCGCATCATAATCTGATGGAATTATTTTTAAAAGCCAGTGAGAGTACCCCTTTAAAAAAAAAATCTTCAGAGATAGTCTACTAAATCTGAGAGAGACTAAGACTCATATAAAAGATGATGATTGTCAAGTTATGTGCTCCAACACAGCTATTGTTACAAATCTCATAGAAAGGTTTGTTATTAATCCCGGGTGATTTTACTGTGTTAGGAGAGAGACAGAAAGAAAAAGATTCTAGTGAAACATTTCTCGATCTACTTGATTAAAAAGACGGATGCACAATAGAGAGATTGTTAAAACTTTAGTTGAAGTAGCAACAGATTTATTAGAGATGTAGAATATTGTCCATTTACATCCCCCCCC
>JANZLQ010000078.1:5206682-5219558 GCA_026212715.1 Elanus axillaris | reverse complement strand
AGCGCGCTGCGGTGCGGGGTTTCCGCGGTGGGGAGGAGGGGGCGGCCGGCGCGCTCGGTCCCGCAGGTGGGGGCAGCCCCCGGGGGGGAGAAAGAAGTTGCGTGGGGGGTGCGTGGGTGTGGGTGTGTGTGCGTGTCCCGTCCCCCCTCCGCCGCGGTATCGACGTGATACCGTGTTCCCCCGGCCTCCCCCGGGGCTGGGCGACGCATCGCTCCGCGCGCCGCCGCGCCGCGGGGCCGGACCGAAAGCCGCCCGTAAAAGGTGAAAACTGGAAGGTGCTGAGGTACCGACGAAATAAGTAACTGGGAGACGGACGTAAGTTTTTTTCCCGTCATGCACCTGGTAAAAAGTAACCCAACTAGACAAACTTGAAAGCAACAAGTTTGTACAAGCCACGAGATAAGAGAAAAATTAAACCTCTTTATTGATAAAATGCATAGTGTTTGAATACGCTATGTCTAAAAGGAAGGTTGCGTCATCAACTGAAGAAAACGCAAATTCTTGCACAGACAGATACATAGCCAGAACGTTAGGGTAGTAACTTTAAAAAACAAAACCCCAAACCAAGAAGAAGCCCCATACTGTGCTGCATATACAAACTTGAAGCAGCAGCAGCAGCAAAAGTAGGGAAGTGGGGAGGTTAACACCAGTTCTGTAATACACAAAATAGCATTGCCTTTGAACAAAGAAAAGGTGAATCAATAAATCTATGAAGAGCAAAATAATCACTACACGTATATTACTTACTAGAAAAAAAGAGGAATTCATTGAGACTAGGTGAAGAAACAAGCTGATGTTTACTGAAATAAGCACAAACGGCATACAGGGCATGCAGGAAAAAGTGGTAATGGGGTGAAATACATGAAATATTTATCATATTCAGCAATGCACAAAATGGATTATGATCGCAGAAGCAAAGAAATGCAAGGCTCGAAAATGAATACACTGTTACATAATACTGTTACTCAAAGCGGAGCAAGTGGAGGTGGCATACAAAGGAAACATGAAAAGTTGTACCTATGTTGCATGTCCTGAAAAAGGTTACTAAGATTGTTACCAAGAGTGCTGGAAAGGAAAAAAAAAAACACCAAAACAAAAACCCCCCAAAACCCACAACCAAAACCCAAGAAACACGTTTCACAAAGAAAAACAAGGGAAAATGTAGGTGACATCTTCCATAACATATGATCAAGGGATAACTGTCTAGCGGGTTGTTTATTTAGAAACCAATCTTTTTCCAACAAGATAGATTATTATTCAGTCCCTCTTAAAACCAAAACAAAACCAAGAATTATTATTTCCCAATATGTTTGAATATTTGGAGGAAAAAAGGTGTTAACTAGTTGAATTCAAACTTTGCGGGCACAATGGAAAGTATCGACATTGTATTATTTTTCATCCTTTTCAGGAAAGCCTGATACAGTAAACTTCAGCAGTGAGCAAAACTGACTAAAGAAGAAAATTGTGAAGGATAAGAGAGTTTCAGCTGGCAGTATGCTGCCTGCAGTATGATGGAAGAAAAGGACACTGAAGATAATTTGAGAGATGCAGAGCTGATTAGAATAGAGCAGATATTTACAAATATGATTTGGGACAAGATTTGGGACTAAAACACCACCTTATAAAAATGATTACCAGATATGACAATAACAAAAAAAAAAAACCCAAACCAACCCCCCCAAAACCACCACCAACAGAAGATTAAAATCTGTTCTAAAATAACTTTTGCTTTGGTGTTCACAAACTGTTCCCTTCATGGTCAAAAAAAAACCCCAAAAACTTAAAATGTTCAGACAGAAACAAAGTGATTAATCCAAAAAGCAGAGACAGTGAATTAAAGGAGCAGGGAGATAACAATCTGATAATACAGGAGCACAGAAGGCCTAATAATGATATTATTATGCACACTAGCCAAACACTGACAAACAAATATTCTGTTAATTATATAATCATGCATATGCTTCCTATGCTTGAGATAAATGATTATGGAAAATAACTCTCTTCTTGAAACTGCATATATGTACTAAACCTTATAAACTCACTACAACATGGATTAATCTAATTCCCATACATCACTCTGCCCGGTAAAGCATTTACTACAGACTTGGAAGGCTGGAACCCTTACTCTGACTAGAACTACGTGGAACCCTTACTCTGACTAGAAAGCACGAATTACTGAAGGCTGCTACATCTTGACATATAGACAACAATCAGATATCTCTTATCAATACCAAACTACTTGGAATAAATTCAAGATACGGATATCTGATTTTCATTTGACCTATTCCAATTTGCACTTCACTGTGTCAACTCTGATATTAAAATGTTCCACTAGAATAAAGATATTTATAATAAAAACATATATAAAGAACAGAAGATGAATAGATATTGTCATGGATACATATGCAGGCAATCATTTAAACATGCGGCAATAGTAACATCACATTTTTCATAGCTTCTACTCGAATATACCACAGACAAATATATGCTTAATAAAGCTTATTAATCCTTAATAAAGTTGTTGCACTGTGTTTATGATATATAAATGCATTTTGCGCTAGGTTGTGTTGAAATAAGACAAATATGTAAAAAGTTGGACTGCGTTTTTTCAACTCCATGGTGAATTAACTCTCGAACAGCAGTCTCAGTAGCTGCAAAACAAAACAAATTCTCCAGTGTGGCATGCTGCCTTGGTGCCTCCTAAGGTCTCTATTCCAATATTTTCTTGTTCAAAATAAATTAGGAAATATGGGCCCAAATCTTGAGGCTTGGCTCTTGTGCAACGCAAACAGAAATGACCTGGCAGCAGAGCAAAACCAGCATGGCTCTGTATTCTCTTTTATCAGATTTCTTTGGGGAGATCAGGCTGATTGGGTTTTATACATACGTACTTCTGACAACTCTGCGGCCATTTGGGTAACTCGTAAGCACCAGCCAGTGCTGGAGGTGATGCAGAGCTGTGCAGCGGCAGCGGGACTGTCGGGAAACTCACTTCGGTGGGGATTTGGATGTGTTTTCCCCACTGCAAGGGGTGATGCATGAGCATCTATGACTGGCGGTAACTGCTGGACAGCAAGGCAATGAAAATACCAATCCATGGCTTTCTGAAGGTAAACATCTATGGTCAAAGGTGGATGGCTCCCTGGCGGGCTTGTGCCTGATTGCTGCATGGGTTAGACAGAAGTGTGGGTGAAGGGGAAGGATGCGCCCCACTGTCCTTTCCCACGTCTATCTGTGCAAGCCTCGGCACAGTCACTGCTGCGGTGTGGACACAGTCCTGTGGCCCTACAAGTTTCGCACCTCTGACTGAAGTAGTTTTTCAGTCTCCTTAGACTGACTTCCCCTCTGTTTTGCCCTGAACAGTAGTTGCTTGACACCGCTCAAACACTTTAACCAACCTGACTGCTGCGATCACAATTTACATACGACCCAAGAATCTGATGTGCACCGATGTGAATCACAGCGATTCCGTGACATCCCCCACACTGAACTCAAAAGTTACATACCAACCTAGATTTTTTTTTTGACTGCAACCTGCCCCAGCCTGGATAGGATGCCTGTCAAAAAGCAAAAGTGCTATGAAATGAAATTCATAGCACTGAAAGGCATCGCACACAAGCTGTCGTCCCCTCTCACATTTTGCATGAGCAATTTCTGCTCGTTTGTGTTCTCTCACACACGATGTCCTGAAACAGTTACGTAAAATGAATATTTAACTTACAATAGTCAGCTGTATTGAACTGCATTTAATTGCTTATTAAGTGAAGTAAATTATCCTTACCATATTCGTCAGAGGTGAAAAACCTACATATATGGCTACATGTAGTGCATTCATTAGTTTATGGACCCCAAATCCCTTGGAAAGTATCAGATATCTGCACAGTGTCCCATGGTGCAGCATTTTGTAGTTGGATGTCTCAGCTAGCTTGCAGATATGTAAAATCATATACAAACAGACATCTCCCTATTGATTGCCTCTGTGACGAGGCTCGTTTACTCCTGCAAACATTTTTCTGCAGTGTATTTCAATCATGGAATCTTTTTTTAAAAATAGAGTTGAATAAGAATATGCAAAATGCCGTTTTGGATAAATGAAGTTACTTTTAGTCAAACTACTGCACGATTTTGCGTAAGGCCCTTTCATGGCTGTACGTCTATTTGGACTATGATGCTTGTACAACTGAAGTAAATACACACATTTGCTGATGTGGCCCCAACAGTCATTTCAGTTCACCCCTTGGTGCCAAATGAGTCACGGAGAAGAAAAATGCAGGAAGAAAATTATGGAGTAAAACCCAATGAAACTGTTCGGCATGATAAAGTAAAGCGTGAACACGACCGCTAATGAGAATAGAGAGTCTTTCACCTCTGGTTGCCACGAGAAATCCTAGCTGGCTGAAATCGTAATAGACAGGTGTCCACTCTCCCATAAAAGATCACAGCAATGAATATTAATGGATTAATCACATAAATCTTACTCTGTAGTTGCAGAGTTGCCCGCTATGTGGACAAGCTGAGTTCACTTCCTAAGTGTATCAGCACTGCAACTTCCACAAACAATCTATACGTTATTTAATATAAGCCAGTATTTTTTATGACTATGGGTCTCAGAACTGTTTCAAAGAAAAAGCTTCAACTTAAAAAAAAAGCATTTTGTGGACCATATCGTCTTCCATCCGTAACAGTAGACTAGATCCTAGATGAGTCATGGTCATCATTTCCATGTGGCAGGTACAGCCAACTACTTCCACAAAAAAGAACAAACAAACAAACAAATGCAACAGAACTTTATATAATAATATTTATTGCAATTAGGCAGCTGGAAGTAAGGAGGCATCTTAGGATCAGCCAAGTTACCTATGTCATAAGTCTATGTTCAGCAGGTTACTAATTTCACGGCTTTCTCCCCAGAGGTATAATTTTAGGCCTATCATGTGAAGATGTTTAATGTGGGACATGGGAGATAAAGAGTGATTCCTGTTAAAGCCCTGATCATCACAGCACTAGGTAACTCCTAGGCATGAGATGGGCACATAATTGTTACCTAAAAGAAAAGTTGGTTGATAAGCAGTTATTTTAGGGATGTGTCTGAATAGAAGCTCTATTAATTTAATAGTACGTAAACCATGATCACTGCAGTTTCCGTTATTTTTACTTGTTAAAAGCAAAGTTTTACCAAGCTATCTCTGAAGTGGTTTGCAATGTTGTTGACTAATTTCCTTCTCTTCCCTTTCCTGACTACTTTTCCATCACCTCCAACCACTGCATTTCTTTCCCAGTCAAAAAAAAAAAAAAAAGATGCTTTTAGGAATACAGAAGTTTGATCCAACTATTCTGGGTGAGGATGAATTTCAGATAGCCCAAGCAAAGCTGTACATTATGGTAGAAAACAGCTTGAAACATTGCGGTTAGCACTACAGAGGATTATTCAAGCATTATTAGCTAGAGCTTAGATGCTCATGCCGTCGAGCTCAAACCGCAGTGACTTGTTACATAGGAATACTGCATCAACAGGACTACCATCTTTTTTTTGACCTGATAGTATGAATAAAATCTACTGATAAAAATTGAAAACATGGAAGGGTTTAAGTCTAAGGAAATGGTTAGAACTGATTGATGACATGAACTATGTCAAACTTTCATTATGAAACCCAAAACCACATGAAATGTCCTGTTTCCAGTTTCACTGTTAACTCAGAACTCTGCCCAGGTTCTGCTACACTTTTTCTCAAGTTCAAAACCTTTTAAGTAAAACTGTGGATCTAATTATGGCCAAACTTGACAGGAGTCAATATTCATTGTACATAAAATACATGCAAAATGTGTGGTTTTGGTGTAAAACAAATTGAAAGTTGGTGGTTTTGGCCGAATTCGCTTTTTCTTCTGGGGCTTATTCCAATCTCAAACTCAGATGATTCTACAATAACAAAGACTAAATAAATGAGTTTTTCACAGTTCTTTTCAGGAACAATTAGCTGTTAATATTCACAGTTCTTTTAAGGAACAAGGTACCTGTTAATATTCAGGCGCTAACATAAAAAAGGTTTAGCATATGCAGTGTCACTAAGATAAAGGTCATTTACACATGTGTCAGAGTATGCTTAGTTTAAATGCAGATAACATAAGGCAAAAAAAAGCAAGTCACTTCAAAATGTTACTCCAAGTACCCTGTAAATGTTCATAATACTTGTCCTGATTTAGAAAAACAGAAAAGAAAAAGAAAAAAAAAAAAGAGAAATGAACAAAAATGCATTCAAGTATTTAATTTATTTGCTAAAACAACTACATTTCTGGACTTCCTGCTAAGTGGCTACAACGAAAACAAACTGAGATGGAGAGCAGCAGTTGGGAACCCACTAGAATACAGTATTTTCAGGGCAAAATGAGGTTAATAGTTACGATAGTTCATTTGTACTTGTGGAAGGACTAGAAGGAAAAGCCTGAGTAAGTGTGCAAAAATTAGATCCTGCATTAAATACAAAAATTTTTGGGGAAAGTTTGTATTTTATGTTGACGCCATAACAATAGGTGACTAATAAGAAACTGAGGCATGCACATGAAGTTTCCTAGCAGAGCTTCAGCTGTGATATAAGAAATAACATTTAAAACTAATTATTTTCACAGCATCCATGTTCATTTCCTTAGGATCTTTTCCATATAATTTGTTTCTGTCAGGTTATACTACAAACTCCTTCCCATACTAGATTTTTTTTCTTCACAAATGTTGGTAAGATGCTCATGAGAAGTTTTGAAATATTCTGCTCTTGAAAAAGATGCGGTGCATTCTCTCAACTAATTTTTCTTTCATAGGTATACGGACGGAAAATCTCCCTGCACCACATCTGAAAACATGCCGCTTCAAAGGTGGGTGAAGCCAGGTGAAGAAGTGCTCCAAATTATTGCAGTCATAGAAAAGTAATGTCCAGATCAGCTTACCCCCATGTTTCTGAAACACGGGCCACCTTCAAATACAAGAGTCCCTCAATACACTGCCATGAATAAACTACGCAAAAAAACCTGTCATCTCACATCTAAGCCTGTGCTTAAATCTCTTTTAGATACTTTTGCGTAAAAAGAGAAAGAAAACATATTTAGCTCTTCTTTTATTTAACACCAACTTGTTGTTGCTGTGGGCATATCACAAAGGGTTATCATCTTTTTTGCGTGATTTAGGTCTGTGAAAATCTTCCTATGACCGAAAGAAATATTATGCCCAGTCCATACTGAACTTTTTAATAAAAAGCAGTAAAGCAATCTGTTTCATTGTCAAATGATTGAAAGAAATTTAATTAATGCCTTTGGAGGGAACGCCTATATAACTATCACAATCACAAGAATGTGCGTATATGCATATATGAATACGTATGCACCGCCACAGTCCACCCTGTTGCTTTAATGTCGTAACACTATAGGCCATGAGCAGCTGAAGGCAGAAGTGAACTCATACAATTTAAAATATCACCCTGACACAATTTTAAGGTTAAATGACATTGTGTAATTTATTAAAAGATTAAATGCTGGCTTCATCACAGGACAATTTAGCCCTAGAAAAGGAAGGCAGTATAGAAATGCTAGCAGACAAACAAATTAAAAATAGTCAGTTATAAACAGGGGAAAATGAGTTTATGCCACACCAACAAAACCAGAAAGAAACAAAAAAAAAACCAAACCCAAAAAGCAAAAAACACAAAGATGCATGAAAAGCAGTATGCTATGTTAGATGTTTATCTATACATAAGAGACAGGTGTCACAAAAACAAAACAAAAAAATCACGAAGCTAAAGAGAAACTTTAACTCACCAGTTTCCATCTGTTATATCTGAATTCATGCATAATTGATTATCCATGACTGGTAAGTTCTTTTTTTTCACTAGCCTAACACAGTTTTCTAAACATTATGTGTTAAATCACCACCAAAGTAAAGGGTGTTTGAGAAACCGTAAGGGCAGAATAAAAATTTTTTAATGAAAAATAACATGTCAGTTAATAATAGAACTGACCTATGTTTAAGAGAGAAATTTTAATCATGTGCATATTAAATATTAATAACCTATTCTGTTATTGTTATAATAAGGTTAAGTAAGCTTCTCCATGCTTAAGGAAAGAGAAAAAGTAGGAATATGTAACAGTGAAAAAAAGCGCTGAGAAGCAGAGACATAAGGAAAATGTGTCAACAATAAACAAGAGGAAATGAGAAAGAAGGAAAAGATGAAGGTGGAAACTAATCTCTATGTGTCATTATGACTGCCAGAGTACTGGCAAAGAAGCAGCATCCTTTTATTTCAATTTTAATCATTTCTGAATTTTAATACCCTGCTCCTTTTGTAATTCTCCTGGCATTCCCTATATGCATCCAGCCCAGCCAAAACACCAGTGTAAATTAAATGGCATGCAACCACACCACTGATGTAGTTCTCCCAGTAGAACCAACTGAGTGACCAAAAAGCAGAGAAGGTATGACTACTTTGTGTCCCTGTGGACCACCGGCCAATTAAGTGACTTAATGTTCTTCAATTTCTTTAATTTTGAAAAGAAGGGCAGTGGTTAGGTAACCCAGCAATATAGAGCCATTAAAAAAAAAATAAAGCAAGCCAGTAGTAATACAATAATCAGTGACCATCAGGGCCTGGAAAAATGAGTTTGCTCTCACTGGCACTAAGGAGCATCACATGATTATTTAATTACAGCTCTAATTTTTGTCTCGTGGATGGCAACATATCAACAATTAATAGGGCAAATAGAGGAGACTGCATTTTTAAAGAGACAGAACCTATATGAAATACTGCTTGGAAATGCAATTTATCAGACAATCTAATGCTTCTTAAGGCGTATCTGTCACCATGCCACACATATAAAAAAATTCTCCTGGTTCAGTTTTCTCACATGGTATCTATAAAACTATTCTGAAATGCTTAGAAAATAATAACTACACCTATGAGTACGCTAACTGTCAATTTAAGTAGCAGTGCAGAAGTCAGTTTCTCGTAGGACATGCAGTCCAAATACAGACAGCAGTGGAATCACGAGTTTCAAATATAAAAATGTTATTATAAAATTATTACATCCTTCATCTTAAAAAGATTCTAACAAAATTCTTCAGGAATGGCCAAAAGGATTATGGTATTCAGCAAGTCAACTGAAGAAAAAAAGAAAAAGAAAGCCAATAAAATACAGTCAATGGGACAGAGATTGATTTTGATTGATTGATTTTACTGTGAGATTTTCTTATAAAGCATAACGAAACTAGAGGCTCAACACCAATATTGTACTGTTCCTGCACAATACTGCTAGTTAAGAAGTGAAAAACAAAACCCAAAAGAGGACATCCATATGATCGATCGAAAAGCTCTGCTCTAAAATGGTTGGATGCGGTTCCCATTGTGCCTCGTCCTGCAATGACCGCAGTGCGAAACACGGGGAACTGTGGGAAGTTCAGTGTGCAGAAGAGCACTTTTCACGAGCTGCAAAATTACAGGAATCTGCAAATGTATCAAAAGAAAAACTCTGATTTTATGATCTTTCTTGCAAATGTACTGACTTTTCCGCAGCAACGTGTGGACCAAGTTATGAACTTCATAAATTTACATTATCCAGAACATGTTTCAGACAATACTCAGTATCTGACACGGGAAAGGTAAGCTCCAAATTTCCTCTAAATGTTAAGCTGTACATGTGAAAAACCTACCAATCTACTCCTAGATTCATTTGTTTTAACCTTCTCAATATACAACTTAAAACATGCTTTTTTTCATTTGGTGTTCTAAACTCTATCCTTTGAACAAGCAAAGAAATGCTGTGTTTGGGCCCTTGCACAGAAAAAAAAAAAACACCCAAACCTGCTAAACAACAGTTCGAGTATTATTGCAAAAAGAAGTGTAACTACAGAAGAAACACTATTACAACAAATGCCCCATTCCTCCTGAAAATTGTGTAAAATTAAGTTGTTTTCATTGAAGACATGAACATTCTGGATTGGAGATCTTAATCTATAATCTTAAAAAGAAAGCTGGCAAGCAAGAGCTTGCATCTAAAAGTATATACCATTCTTTTTATGCACTAGTTACTATACAGATAACGTGTCTCACAAAGACTGTAATTAAATGTCTAGTGCAGAAGTAACACTAAAAAGCACGCAGTATTATTATATGACAATGAATCCTTAGAAGCTAAAACTGTCATTTTTTTTTTTTAAGTTTTAAGATGCCTTTAATTATTCTTGAGACTTCTTACATTTATCAAGGAAGCCCACCTATGATGAAAAGCGTTAATGATTTAAAATCTTTCTAATATGGCTCTCCACAAAAATATTAATTTAATCTTTGATTATAAACATTTTAAAACTCACTCTGCAATTTCTTTCCACTTCTTCTTTTGCCTTTGGTCCTTCTGTGAGTTTGCGTGCATGCACACTCTCTTGCACTCCCTCTCCCCTCCTCTCTTTCTGTCTTTTATTTAGTGTATTAGAATTGGAAATACAGGGCGTGTATGATATTTAGAATTTTTCTCCTGTTCACTGAAAATGTTTTTAATTACCTGGCTGTTACAAACAGACATGTATTCTAAGTGCACTTACTGAAAAGGAAATGCCTTGGTCATACCTTTGCATGTGGGTTTGAGTTCAGAGCAGCAATTCTTTGCACTTGTGCTGTACAATGTTTTCCACTCTAGGACGATTTACAAATACAAAGAATTAATTAATCCTTCAGTGCTCTATGAAACATATATATTACTAATTTTATAGCTGGGTAAATAAACCAGGGGCACATTAGGGCCACATTTACAGAGGGATTGTGTGCCGCAGCTTCCTTTTCTTTCATATATGAAGCTCTAAGTGCTGAGCATTTTCAAAACCAGGGTTACAGCATTAAGGATTGCAAACGTGGCATGGTCAGTTATTCACCCAAGACCACACATTTTTGTCAGGGCTGAAACCAGAACCAGGGCTCCAGACACCAGAAAAGATTACAAGACACGAGACAATCCTCCAGGTATATAGGATCCGAGTGCATCCCCACTTCTTCTAGTGAGCAGCAAGTGGAACGAGACACAAATGATTGCTGCTGGCCAAATAAATCCTGTCAGAGCAGGATCCTGGGAAGATGAGATGCACTCGAGGTTTGAAGCACCTCCCTCACCTCCTCAGGTCATATCATGTCATAATGTGCCAAGGGAAAGAGATAGAGCAGATAGTGGCTGGGAGTTACGCAAGGCCAACACAGCTGATAGATGTGGCCCATCCTGATGTTCTGCACCCAGGTGCAGCCGGGGTGACTGAGGTCCATCTGCAGGGGAGCAGACTTCTGCCTGCCTAACCTGCAGTTCACAACGGGAAAGCAGGAGGTGGCGAGAACCTACAGCCGTGGAGACGTCTTTCCAACGAAGCTTTACAACAGCTCAGGGAGAGGAGCTAGTCTGCGCTCCGGTGAAGGGAAACCTTCTCACAGCCTGTCCTAATCCCACCATACACAAATGCACGCAGTCTCACAGGACAATTGATCCCCAAAGAGAGCGCTGAGTATCGGTATTCCAAATAAATAGCTAAAAGGAGACCTTGGCATAAATACTAAAGTGTCAGTGTGTCCCTCAGCCCCTCTGAACAGCTAACACTGATCCCCTACAAGAACTGTAGAAATGAAGATCTACCAACCTCTGCAGTGATCCACCAGTGTGCATGGGAGGAAAGTCAGGCCCAGCAAGTTTAAAAGGAGATATTTACAATTCAGACGGTGCCTGAGGTATGTTACTACGCTCTCCTCCTGTACTCTACTATTACTATGCCATTCCTACTACACTGCACCAGACTACACAGATTAAGAGTAGTTTACAGCTGGTACAAGGCACGAGGACCAGATCAGAACGTAGGAACGAGATCAGTACTGGCAAGTCTCTTTAAAATTAATCTCTGTCAAGATTTATACCTACTGAGAGCAACGCAGTGTGCACAAACCATTAGAAAGTCAACATTTGCAAAGGAACAAAACGGATATCAATTAAGTAACGAAGTGCTGGTTATAACTGTGGTAAGCTTAGATGCCACAGGATGGCAAATGCTTGAAAACACCTACGTTTCTGAAGGGAACATCATAGTATGTCCTTTTTGAAGTAACGGTTACAAGCTGCGGTGGGGGCTGATAGAGAGTTCATGATAGTGCTCACATGGGACCTGACATCCAAGCTAACTTAATGTTAACTACAATAATTTGAGAATCTGAGGGAAAAATGGACCTCTCAGGTAGAGGTTATTACTGGAATCCTCCGACGGAGAATTCAGGAAAGCTTCCTGCAAAGCATGGGTTATTCTGACTGCGCTTATCTTCAGTTCAAGTGCCAGCTACTCGGACGCATTAGTCCAAGATTAAATGCAACATCAACAGGGTTTTCTGACATAGATTTCATAAAGTTGCAAGATTTCAGTGTAACAAGCAATAAGAACTATAAGTTACTCTTTAACCGTCAAACTGTTTTACTTTTTTTTTTTTTTTTAGAATCAGTAGCAACTTTGTGACAACTAAAGTTTAAAAAATGCACTTGATTGCATAGTGACAGATTTGCAGAACATTTTTCATCACACACACATATGTGCTTTCAGTTATTAATAAAATGCTTCTGCCCTTAATCTGCCATTGCCTGAATATACAATTTCAGTGACTTGGATAGACAAATACTGTTAAGGAATTCTGTTTTCCCTGTTTGAGATGCAATTCAAATACACCAAGTAAAACTGAATACTATGTCTTTAAAACTGGCTTCTGCATGCCACAGAAAGGAATAGTGATTCACTTTTCTGTTAAGTTCCTCTTGGAGTGGAACGATAACAAAACTTTCTTTTCTTCCTTACCACCACCCCTCGACCCCCCCCCCCCTTCCTTTTTTCCT
>JANZLQ010000078.1:5187447-5201600 GCA_026212715.1 Elanus axillaris | reverse complement strand
TCCCGCCGCGCATCAGCCCCGGTTCTGTCGCCTGGTGTGTCACGGGCACCACGTGCTCCTCGGTAAGGCTGCCTGAGAACTGCCTTTATTCGTGTAACTTCTCCTTGGGGAGGGACTTGTTCTCTCTTCTTTTGTTTTTTAAGACCTTCTTTCCCATCTTCGCTGATGCAGGATTTGGAAGTGGCGTTCCTGGAAAGTGAACCTGGCAACGAGTGCAGGTTTCCCTGAAAGCTGAGGCTGTTTCTTATTCCCTAGGAGACTGAGAAGAGAGGGGACCCTGGATGTCAGCCCCATCTCCGTTTTTTGGGGGCAGATTTCCTCTTTCAGCTCTGGGAATTGACAGGTACAATTCCTGTGGGCACCTTTGCGTGTCTCAGAAGCGAGACCAAGACCGTGAAGTTGATACGTCCGTGCTTTTCCTAGTTAACCGGTGGTACGCCCTTCTATTAATTGCTATTAGAAAGTGCAACCTTGTAGCACAGTTATTGAATAATCATTAATCTGCGGAGGATACACAAGCCCAAAGGTTAATAATAAGAATAACAATTAATAATATTGACCTTGCCAGTGGGGAGAGTATTTTCGTCATAGTTATTAAAAGGCACTCCTATTTATACTTCGTACAGTGGTATAAATTTGGACCCGACATGTTGAGTACCAAATTACTGCAGCAACACCAGAAATTACTTTACCCCGTTATCTCCACGTTATCAGGCAGGCCTCTGACTTTTTCTCCCTTTAAAATGTGTCATCTACTACTCTCATTTTAAAGAGAAATGCTAAGTCTTTAATCAATTCTGACATTTCCACTAGAAAATAACATCGAGCTCTCTTATACAGATAAAAATTTATTTGCCTGCAGCTGATCTGTTGTAGTGCTTTGGACCTATTCATTTCTCAGAGAGGACTTCGCTTTTTATGGTCTTTAGGTACCACAGGGTAATAAATAGAAAGGCAGTACAAAGGGGACATTCTCACTTTGTAGGTCCAGCTCTCCGCTCCCTAGAGCTGCCTCCTCGCCACGGCTACTCAGACTGACTGATTGACTTAACCTTCCTTCTGTTGTCAAAGACCCATCTCCTTTATTTGTATCACACTCTTCTGACTGGCTGGTCACTAAGTCCTAATAATAATCATGCTTCATGTCTCAGAAATCTAATAATCAAGTTACTCATTCTTATAAATTGCAGCTAAGCTATTTGGGTTAGTCGCGCTATCCCCACTTTAAAGGCAGGGAAACTGAAACAGGAAAAGTAACACATCTGCCTGAGGCCACACATGGATTTAAGAGTAGATCCAGGACTGGAACTGAAGTTAGACCAAGCTCCCTCTTAAAGATCCTGAAGTGCACTTTGGAGAATGCTTCTTTAAAAAAAGAAAAGTAACGTAAGCATTTTTCTTCACTGAGTTTGTATATTAGTCAAAACACACACACTTTTTTTTAGATCACATCTCCTGTTCTAAAGGTAAAATTTATCCAGCTTTTTAAAAAAGCGTGGTGGTACCTTTCAAGTTACATAGGGCTGTTTACTTTGGAAACAAGAAACATTTAAAATGAGATAGTGAGCAGTAATGGGAACAGAATTGCTCGTTATTAGGTTACTGTAAAGAGTGTTTGCTGGATGTTACGGTCTAGTTACGGGCCAACAAAATATAATGAGAACTCTGGCATTAGTAGAGATAAGGTGCTATTGCTTACCTAGTGTGCATCGGTTTTCACCGTAATGCTCCTTCAGTGCTTTCAGTATCAAAATACTTAGCATGGGTCCAAACACTGAAAAACATAAGGGAGAACCACATAGTGTGCTGGAGAGTTATGGTTTATGTCATTAAGCAGTAAGTTTTACCAAGTTGTGTCATTCATGTCAATGAAGCAAGATGTATATTGCCTACCCTTTAGCTGCGGCTTGTCATCAAAGCTGTATTATGGTATGACTGAGTGCAGATGGCATGCCTAAAAAGCAGGTGTACAATGAAACTTTCCTATTACTGACACGTAGATATTTCCTTTTCCTCAGTGTCCACCCCCAGATGTTTGCTTGCCCAGCCTTCTACAGGAACTACAGAAAGTCCTGCTCATCCTGCTTATCCCTAATGGCTGGAACTGTACAGTCAAAACCTATATAGTCCAAGTGTTCACATATATTTCTATGTATTTATGCTGACAGCTCCATTCTGAGCTTTTTTAGAGTCCTGATCTGAGGTAAGTGGGTGCAGATTTCATTAAAATAATCAGTCTCCAATAACATTACGTTACCTGCCAAAAATGAAAGTGGCATATGAATCACAATAAGCTACTCATGAATTTGTGGATTTAGAGCCTGCCAAGGAACACCAGAAATCCACACGATTTCAAAGTCCCATGAGTTTTTGGGACTTTGAACAGTGTGTGAAAGTACATTTATCCCCATCCTAGAAGGACTACAGACATAACAAATTCAAGTGAAGAACAACATTAACTGAAAATATTTCTGTTCAAATCTTTCAAGTTAGGTAGTGAAAGTGGTGAATCTGCTAATTGAAACCATGTCAGAGGCCCTTCCTGAGGTGCCCCTTATTGAAGTGCTACTGTGACATAATGATGTGGAAACATGCTTCTGTGTGAGAAGAGCTATTGGATCTTCTGGGAAATACCACAGATGCTTTTCAGTTCTTTTCAGACATGTAAATATCTTTATGTTTAGACATGAGTAGAGAGGGGTGGGAAGTGAAGCTGAGCGAGGCGTGGAGTGGGGTTAAAAAGCATCCACATGCATCCAGGAACCAAATAAATATGTGAGGGTTTTTTTCTGTATCTGATGTTAGCTGGGCTTGAATTGAAATAATCATTATTAAGACGAAACGTTGCATGAATGTATGCATACTAGAGAGTTATGTTGACCCATGTTTGATAGAGAAGACCATCTTCTGCCTGAAATTACAGTTGATCAACAGAACTCTCAGTAATGCTCAGATACTCAGGTTGTTTCCAAGTAACACGTACCTTATCAAGTATGCTTTATTTCCAGCTTGTAGTAAGTATATGGCTAATGCTATAGCGGTGAAAAACACTACATGCCACCTAGCATTTCTTACAATTGCTTGCTTTCTTCATGGTTTGCTTTAAGCTAAGCACTTCAGAAACTGAAAATAACGTTTGAGTCTTTTTTTTTTTCCCCTCTTTACATAAAAAAAACAGCGGTGTAAGTTTTGTAATCTACTTATATGTTAGTACTTGTGAAACATAGCAAAAAACCCTGCTTACCAGCATGGGCTACACATAGCTGTCTCAGCAGCTTGATGAAATGTGAAGACTTGGTTTGAGTAACTATGTTCCAACCGGTATTAGTGTTACCTGTCGTCAATGAAAATAGCAGTGAACAAATACAACCATGCTGGAGCGGCCTTCTGTGCATATTTTAAATGCAAGTGGCCACTATCAGCTGTACCATAACCTTGTCTGATGTTTCATCTCACTGGTGGCTCAGTGGAAGACACTCAGATGACTTTTTCTGAATGTGGCTGATGCTTTCAGTGTATTTCTGCAGTCTTTTGATTATTTTACTCTTTGTTGGTTACACACCAATATTCTGGGCTTAGGCCTATGCCACTTCAGTATCTGAATGCCTCTCTTGAAAATTTGTTCACTGAAATGGGCATCATGTCAATAATAACCAATTAATCTGTCCATCTCCAAGCTGGGTTAAGTTTCCTCCAGTCATTCACTGAAGGTTCGTGTTTCCAGGCCCTGATGCTACAGGTACCTCGATTCGTTCAGCTTCTTTCCAAGGTGACAACTGCTTTCTGCTCCACATCTCTGTGACAGGAGATCTTTTGATTACCTATAAAAGTAAACTGCATCCTCTAGATTCCCTCTTACAACCTCTGCTTTACAGAAGAGAAAATCAACTTGTTGCAGGTGCATCAATGGCATCAAGCGCACTTCTGTTTTGCCTGACTGCCGTCTCCATCTTCTGTCAGTCTAAAATTATCATTTTTGAAAGGATTGAAGGAGTTGTATTAATACTTGTGTGAACCATTTTTCTTGCACATTGTCTGTTCTTCCTTTCTTCTTCCCCTTGGTGTCTGGTTCGTCTTGGCAGCTTTTAAAAATTCTGTTGCCTCTAGTGAGGGACTGCCAGATTAAACCAGTGAAGAGAAACCAGGTGACTGTCTACTTTTACAAATATAGGTTGTGTATAATAAATTCAGGTTTTACATCTATGCAAATTAAATCATCATATGATTTTGACTACATGCATTTTTTATCAAATATGGCATATATTTCACAAATTATATTTAACTTATAGTCATGTTGCTATTCTGAATACCTAGCTAGGAATTACAAGGTGTGCCACTAGATCTTAGTAAATAGGCTTATGAAAACAGAAGAAGTAAGAGAAAATCACCTTTTTTTTTCTTGTAGTCCTGGTAAGTCAGTGGAAAGGCTTTTCCTGCTATAAGTGATAATATAAACACCTCACCACTAAGATGTTTTAAGATACAAGTACATCTTGTTACTAGAAATGTAGAGATTTTGTAAAGGCCGAAAGAGAACATGCCCGGAATAAAGAAGTTTTAGAGAAATGTGTCTTTTGGTCTGGAGTTTACCGCATCTGGTTAGCAAGGCCTTCTGCTAATGGTTCTGTCATGGAGTGGAAGACATTAGTCACAATGTCAAAATAAACATTTTACTTCCGCAAAATTATATTTTCACCTCAGGAATATTGTGAAGTGAAAACAGGATTTAGCACAGTTCTTCCTTGGGGGTTTATTGACTGACGGGGCAGTTTCAGTGTAAAGCCCTAAGTCTTGCAATACGATCCCCAACCATAGGTGCACGATACTTTGAATAATCAATCTGTCAGCTGAGCTATGACAAGGATTACGCTGTGAAGGTAACAACTCAATGCTTTCCCTGTTAAGTGTCCTCGGCAACTGCTGCTGGTTTTTTCGTAAATAAAAAGATATTTTGGTGAGCACAAAGATGTCTCTGTCAATACTTGTATTTTTGTCAATAAGATGGTCTGGATTGTGTGAAATGTGGGACTTAGGTGGAATTTAAGCTTGTGAACAAACAGGTGTGATTCAGAAAACGTCTGCTGAGCAGTTGCCTAAACCTCAAAGCCCTACATTTGCCTCTCATGATTCATGCTTTGGAGTTAGTTAGTTCCTTTTCTACCTGGGACTCCCGAGCGGCCTTTCAGGAGTGCTCATGCCCAAGTCCTCTGGACCCCAGGACCACCAACATTCCCCTACCCAAGTGTCCTGGTCGGCTTGACTTCCTGGCCACTCCTGGGGCATGCCCCAGACTCCCTGACACAACTGGCTTCTTGGCAAAATGCAGCAGGGTCACAGTGGTAATAATGGTGGTACTCACTCCCAGGACTACTTTTTTAATTTATTTTTTTTTGGAGGGGGATGTTGTGTGTATTACACAGCAATTTAACATAGCGAAGACAGAAATAATCCCGAGAAAACTGTGTGCCCCAGCCCTGGGAATAACCTAAACATTAGATTATGATCTAAGGAATCTTGAATTTGTTTGTGCTCAAGGGCACTGTTTCAGCAAAAGGGTCGAGACTGCCTTTTTTAAAATAACCATCAGCCTGATGGTCAGAGTCCTCCCTGGGGTGAGAGGAGTTGTGAATTGGGGCCTTTCAGGGCAGGAGAGATGAATCCCATGATTGCGTGAGTGCTCTAATCACAGAGTTGTTATATAGAGGGAGATGGGAAGCCAGCTTCTCCTCCAGCTATGTTTAAATAAAACATAAGTTTTGAAGGAAAGATCACAGGAATCTATTTTCATAAAAAGAATCAGGGTGTAGATACTGAGTGGATGGAGGCATCTCTCAGACAGCCCTGTCTTTAGAGGTAACCCTCAGGTAGAGCCCTGGCTTTAGAGGAAGGCAGGATTTTAGATTTGGGACAAACCTCATTTTTTCCCTGGTTAATTCCAGTCAGCTTATGTTGAGGTCACGGCATGCTGTGCTGGCTTTTTTCCAGGCCACCCGGGTGTCTCTCCATGTACACCACAGGAAAGTTGCACTTTCTGGACACCTGGTAAGGGGACTACAGGCCGAAAAATTCAATGTTGGAGCACCAAAGTTTTTGCAGTGCCAGAATCCTCTGCAGGATTAGGCCATAAACCATATAAATCAGTATCTGTTTATTCATAAAAGACAGTTTCATATTAACACCAGTACTTAGTATCTGCTGGTAACTGTTCTCTCAGTAGGGTTTCTGGTCCATTTTTATTTTGTATCGCAAAGGACAGCACAGGAAACTGTTGGATTGCATATTATTTATAATGAAAATTCTCACTGTAAGTGATTCCCATTAGAAGCTGTAATGGCTAGCATGGCTAGACACTTATATTGGTTTGAGTCCTGTGGGATACAAGGTTAGAATTATATTTTTATGGAATTTAACTAAACTAAAATGAAAATACATACTAAAATTTTGACCTTTTTAAGGAAAAGTGTAATGATATTCAAAGATGCTTATTTCTCCTCTAAAAGTCATTTCATTTTACCTACTTGCAAACTTCCAAAATCAGGGGATAATATAGTCCTCCAAAACAAGGTAACAACATGACGGCCGTCCAGTGCACCAATTTCCCTTGCTGTGGCATATCTAACTGCTTTTGCCACATATAGGATGTATGGGCACACAGTTCAGACAGTTTGTCCCATGCATGTTTCCTTCCCCAAACTTGCTTGATACAACTGAAGACGAGGTTACAAAGCTGCTCTGGAACCCTTCCACTTGTGATCTGCATCCTACAATATGGAATATTCTAAATATCATGGGCTTTCCCTAGCTAACAAGCTGGTTATTCTGGCTATGCATGAAGATACAGATTTGGGTCTTAATTAACATCTGTAGTTTAATCAAACCATTTATGATCCTGAGAAATCTGAACTGTAGACTTTCTGGTTTTTCTGATGACAGACAAATACCATAAACAAAAAGGAACTAAAATAATGGTTTAGTACATAAAGCGTTTGCACCAGCTATTGCTGAGGTAACTTTTGTGGAAAACTGGGAATGCTGAAGATCCTATTTTTTAGCATCTGATGAAGATTTTAAAGATAATAGACATGAGAATAATACATTAGGGACCTCACAAAAGTTTTTGGTTAAACAACATTCTATTTGATTTTACAAGGGCTAACTCTCCTGCAGTGACAATGCTGTAAATCTCCAGCTATGCCCAGTTTCATTATAAAAGACGTTGGCCCAAAAGAGAAAATCTGGAATAAATTGCCATGAAAGTGGATAGGCCTGTTTAGTCTGGTGACCTAGTGAAACAGTGCAGGACTTTATAATCTTCAATGCAGACAGGTCTTCATTGTTGAAGGAAGCAGGAAGTGTAAAGAGGGCTGTAATTGCATATTCTTTAATAAGAAATATAATTGTTGCTTTCTCCAAACAGAACTCAGACAGATTTTAATAGTGTGCTCACATTGAAAAGCCTCTGAAACACACCCTTCTACCCTAATTTGTTCATATACATTGATATATTCTAATGTATTTACAGCCTCTACAAATGTAGTCCATGTCAAACATTTCCGATGTGCAGGTTCCTTACTCTTTTTTTCCTTTTAGATTGACAATGATATAGAGAAATACAATGGAGCAAGATTCAGTAAGAGAAAAAAAGGTCCAGTAGATGTGGGGTTTTTGATACTTTGAAGATTCTGTCTTAAAATGTTTATCATTGCCATGATTATAGTGGTCAGTCTTTACTGTAGTGTCAGGGCCATACCATCTTTCATATTCATTGAAATTGTTCTGGTTGTGCAACAGATTTAAAAAAAAAAAAAAACAAAAACAAAAAGCCCCCGAACCAGTACTGTATTTTGTTTCAGGAAACTTCAAATTAGGAATGTACATCCGTGAAGTGGTATAATTTTCTTTGCTGAATTTGAAGGGATCACATCTTACGTTAAACTAATACCAATATAAATCTTGGTCAATATGAGGAAACGTGGTGTTGTGCAAAGCCTGTAGTAACTACTGAATATGAAGTTCAGCAAAAGCAGACATGAGCTTCTCCTAACACAGCTTTATCTTTGGTGGCTGAAATTCAGTTTTTCTTATTTCTTCATGTTCTATACTGTTGCTCTAGTCATTACAAAACAAATGGTCTTAACTGGCATTAGTTGTACGGCTTCTCATGAACCATGGTAACTGAGGCTTGAGATTTATGAACGATTGTTTAGTTTTCATCAAACTCCCTCAATCTGTAGATCTAAGCAAAATCATGCCATATGTTGGAAATGAGTTCAGTAGTGACTGTCCTTCAGCAGTTGTGCTAAATTTGTATTGTTCTGCAGCGCAATAGACAGCTTTTTTCAGGACAGTTGAGATCACAGATATATATTAAATTATTTTCATTTCCATTGAGTATCATATTTTAAAAGCCTTGAATTCTTCTTTCTGTGAAATGTGAAGGAAAATATTAGCTTTTCACCCTAGGAGACTCACGCCTTCAGTTTATTTGTAGAAAAGATACACCATGGATAGTGGACTTGTAAGATTCTGCATGATGACCTGACTAGAATAATCATCAGGCCAAAAATGTTAAAGGTTTCAGACTTTGTACCCATAAAGCTCATGGTTTTTTTTTTGTTTACTAAAAAAAAAAAAAAAGCAGCTGCATTATTTTTTAAATTTGACATTGGCTTTAGCATATAAATGCTCATCTGATAGTAACTGTTGTGTGTTCATCAACTCCTTTTATATCTTCCACTAATCAGTCACCCCCGATAAAGTGAAGTATCCCACTTTAGTCCCTGAGGGGTATTCAATATCATCTATCTGATCAAGGAAGAGTAGGACAGTCTGCAGTATCTACTGATGATATTTACACAACTGGGGTTTAGAAAGAGATTTCATTAAAAAGGATTATCTGCAAGAAGAAGAAAGGACCACTACTGTTTGTCATAGTTCATATGACTTGTCTTTTTTAAAACCGCACATCGAGGTAAGTTGTGTCCATGAAAGCAGGAAAATGAAATCGTGGTTTGCTACTGCTTGGCAATATTCATGCAGTGAGTCAAGTCAACAATACTGAGGTTGAGAAGAACACAAACCAAGGAGGTTGCCCATGCAAATGATACATCCTGGTTGCTTCCTCATGAACTCTTCCATGAAATCTTGCTGCACCCATCTTGATTGCATATGCTAATCCTGGCTTCTTAATTGACTCATAACAGATTTATCTGGAATTCCAACTTCCTCTTCTCTTTAGAATGTTAATTAAAAGAAAAGCGATTACACTTAAGATATTCATGACAATAACAGAGTTTTCTGCTAGAGCTGTTCAGAGCCAAATTTTGCTTTTATTTATATGGGACTGTTTAAAATCAATGAGCTCAAGTCTATTTTGTGCTAGGGACCTTTGGATACACACATAGCAAAAAATGGCCTTAACAGGAATGGGAGACAGTTCATATAGTATATTTTCTAAATTTTACCTCATACAGTAAAATTGAGAAAAAGCCCCCAGCTTTTAGAATAAAACATATATAACAAGTCAAAAGCTAGTTTGTTTGGATGAAAATGAGCCCAGAAGTGCTCAGGCAGACTTGTGTATTCTCCCTTTCTTCCCCTAAATCAGTCACTGTCACTATGAGGCCTGCAGAAGTAGGAAAAGGAGGGCTTTGATATTCTCCGTATGGAATATGGAGATTTTGAGTCATGTCCCTAGCATAAACAGATAATTGTCTTTTCTTATTTCTTAAACCAGATGAGGAGCTTGTTTATTTTTATCCAGGATTTAGGAACTCTTTAAATCATAGTTATGTTTTTTGTCACATGGACAAAATGAAATTTAATTAAAGAAGGAGAAGTAGAATGAAAATGCTCTTTCTTCTTCCTTTATTAAAAAAAAACCCCTTCATTCCTATTGTGGACTTTACAGGGCTTTTTTTCATGTGTTTGTTTTTGGTTTTGTTTCTTCTTCGCAAGGCACTTTGTAGTCATAGTCTTGCTTGGTACCCCACCATATTGTTGTTGGTGATTTGGGTTTTTTTTGTATTCAGTAGATTAAATCATACTATCCTATTTGGGATCTTCCCACCATTACAGCTTTTGCCACCCATAACCTTATTTTATGATCAAAGGGGAAATAAAGGGAAAGCAGTAATGTTAATAGGCTTTCCCATGCAGTCTCTCTGGGAATGGTCTTTTTATAAGTGTCTTGAACTTGACCTCTTCAGAAGGCCCAAAGGTCCAACACACATTTTTAAAGTTGCATTTAAATTTTAATATTTTTATTCTGTGAAGCCATTTAAAACCTGGCCCTCAAAACACAAAGCATAAATCTTTCAGGACAGTCATACAGTAAAATTGATGTGTGCGGAAGAGAAGTTCCGGAAAACCCCTAAAGCTCTGTTGCTTTGCTTTTCATGTTGTTTTATAGATACCTTCCCTACAACACTACCAAATAATCAAACAAAATCCAATGAATAATATTGTGATTTCATCACTCTGGCATTTGAACTTGCAAATACAATTTAGCAATGAATTAGGAGAGGAAAAGTTTTGCATTGCCCCACCCTCATTATAAAAATGTTCTTCAGAGCCAAACATTTGAGGCATTAGAAAGATTTACAGTAATAATATAGGTAGCTATAATGAACTTGGGAACAAGGGAGTCTTGTAAGAGATTCTCAGAATGAGAGAGGTTTTGTAAGCAATTCTATCAACACTAAATAAATATTTAGGAAGTTTGTCTTCTCTTAGTGAGTCTGTATAATAATTGTAGTGTTAATAGGAAGTATATGATTTGGATATGAGAAGATATGTATCTCTGAGTCCATACAACTTGTTTGTGTGGGTGAGTCTAGTTCTCATTAAAGGTACTGGTTTGACTGTCCTGATTGCTGCAGTCTTCTTTCCATGAAAATAAGTCAGCTTTGTCACCAGCTGTGCAAGGTTTGCAGCCATCCCTCAGTTCATCTGAGGACAAGCTCTTCTGTCTGCAGTCTCTTTTTTGGGATTGTCAACAAGGCAGCCAGATGTGACAGGTCGATTTGATAATATACTTGAAAAGGAAAAGAACACGTGTTAAATGATCGAACTTGGCCCGTAGGTGGGGGTCACAACGTTGCTCGTCATTCTAATGTCAGTGTCCACTCCTCCAGCTTGGTAACACACACAGTTCCTATTTAATTTTCCTTTCTTTACTTGTGCAACTTTCCTTGCTCCGATTCCTAAACCCAAATCGCTGACCATGCCAGAAAACTGGGGAACAGGGAAAGGCAAGGCATGAGGGAGGGAGGCGAGAGTGGTTACTGGTCCCCTCGGGCATCTCTGCCCTGACCCCCCCCCGCCATCCTGTGTCCCCATGCCAAGGGAGTGGCTGGGACGGAGCGTGACCTCTTCTTCCTGACACTCGCCCTGGCTTCCCGTGTGCAAGGCTGAGCTGAGGATGTGGGCACAGAAACAGGGAATCCCGTTGAAATTACTGGAAAAAAAGCTCTCATTAACTTAATGAGATTTGGAACATTGCAAGGGAACTCCAGCTGGAACCAGATCTGAACCCGAGCGTGAAACATTCCTGAATATACTACCACAAACTTGTTTCAAGGAGAATATGTGCTCAGACATACAAATGGCTAGATTCTGATCTCGGTAACGCCAGCCTGAGCCTCTTGACTCATACAAACTGCACTCAGAGGACTAGCCCTGAAGACTTTAAAACGAAGATGCACGCACGCCACAGGAGACTGTGAAAGGAGGGTGGAGCTATGAAGGTTTAGCCACACACCTTGCTGGAACACCTTAAGACAGGTAGACCTGGCAGCAGTTGGCTGAGACGGGACTTTCATGCTGCATAATCACTACTTTCCATAATTAAGAGCAGAGTCTGACTGGGTTCACACTTCATTGTGCTGTAGTCTAGCTACGCTCGGATCCTCAGTACCAGACTTCTTGCCCAGCTCTCTAACAAACACACTTTGCTTTTGTTTCTTTAAGAGAAGTAACTGAGCTGCCATGATTGTTGGGCTTCTCAGGGGGAAGAGGACCACCTTGTGAATATCAAGAAGAGAGATGGAGGAGAGAAGAAACAGATTCTCCTTTCAGCTTAATGCGATAAGGCAGCAGGCTGGGCTCAAAATAGGCAGAGGAAGTGCTGAATGACCCAAGTGATGACAGGCTTGGTGGCATTCTTCTGCATGTATAGAAGACACTTGTTTTGTCCATATGTCTCCATACGGTAGCTGAGAAACTACTGTAGTGTTCTCCTGGAGTGATATTCAGACTGCAAGTTTAGGCTGGAGGGGAAAGCCAGTCTGTTTCCCTCTAGTTTATAAACTTCTGAAAAATGTCAGTAGAGTAAAGATCTCTGCGTTAACTAGTCTGTATTCTTTTCCATCTGTGGAAGTACCAAAAGTTCTCACTTCGATCAAAGTTAATGTGAATTTTCCTGGAATAAGAATTGGCCCTTGATAGAGCTTTGACTTGTCACCTGTTTAAAAGTGTTTTCATTATTTTCTGATTACTTACCCAGCATTGCCAAATATAACTTTTCTTTATTAAGTAATTTAATACTCAGAGCTCACAGAAAAATTAACATGTCATCCATCTCTTTCATTTTAACTGATTCAAAGCAAACTCCATTTCTTGAAGTAGATCCTTTTTTTTTCACATTGCACATCTGAACTTGCAGTGAGAGAGACTAATACAAAATAAATAAAAACTTTCTTTTTTGAAACTTTTGAACAAGTTAAAACACATCCGAACCTCTATTCGCAGTAATTGATACTAATTAAAATGCTGAAGCTGCATTAACAAGAAATGAAAAGGAGTATTTTGGGTCTTATCTTTTGCAACGTGAATGTTTTTCACGCTCAGCTTTTCATAAGTGCAGAATTATTATACCTTGTATTATTTCCATGGAAAATGCTATTGCTGTTTGGCATTTTATGGGGTGTGGTTTATAATTTTATTAACACCATCTGTTGTTTAAAAGATAATATAGAATGTTTAAAAATTACCAAAAATGCTGGTGTACACAGAATCAGGAGCAACATTTGCAGTTTGCTCTTTGCCTGGCAATTTATCTGCACATAAAGCTGATTCATGTTGAAGACAGTTGAATTTAACTCCTTAGGGTTCATGTGATGCTTTAAATATCTGCACTGGACTATGCAATAAACACTATTAATAATAATGAACACATTCTGTATCTGAAACAGACTTTGCTGCCAGATCTCCTTAAAAACGCTAAAGGGTAAGGAGGGAAATGAAAGGCCATATTATGAAAGGACTAAGGACCCCAAGGATCACCTTCAAACAGAATTACATGTCTTTAAAAGGGAAAGGCGGGCCAGCAAGATGAATGAGGAATGGATTTGTTTGCGTGACTTATGTTTCTGCTAGAAACACTTAGACACATCTAAAGGCAGAAAAGAGTTTTTAATTACTGAACAAACCTTTTTTCCTGAAGCTGAAGAGAAGCAGCATCATGGGCAGGTGGTTTTACACATTTCACTCCACCCACAGCCTGAGAGCAGAGCCAGTTAAAATACAAAGGCAGGAGAGGTCATAAATACAGGAGGTAAGGGATGCTTGAGTGAACTTGGAGAAAGATCACTGAAAAAAGACCAGGAGAGATGCCTGTGGTTGGCCTGCACCTTGGCCAGGTGGAGAGCTATTTCAGCTTTGCTTAACAGACAAACCATCATGGCCACCTCTGATCTTTGTCTATTACCTACCTACTTAAAATAAATAGCCAGTTGCATCAAGGGAGAAAGGAGAGACAAAACACTATTAGGTAAGGGTTTGCTAGTCACGATTTGTCTCTTCTGGATTTATGGGGCAGAAACAATTGCCCTCTTTTGTTAGAGATGTACAAAACCGAAGATACTTTCCAGCATGGTCCCACAAAATAAAATCTGTAACACTTTGGCTTCCAGCTACAGATTTCCTATCTGAAGAATATGCTGAGGAGGGCAAGTCCCCTGTTACCAAGGAACGGAAAAGCCATGTCAAGGAAAGGTCCATCAGGTTGTTACTGACTGCCAACAGAAATATTTTGGACTGAGAAAAACTGCACTTCAGACTAACAAGAATCCAGGTGACAGACATTTTATTTAACTCCATACCATAACTTTGTCTATAAGGAAAAATGGCCTAACACAGCTATTCCAGGGGTG
>JANZLQ010000078.1:5168269-5187438 GCA_026212715.1 Elanus axillaris | reverse complement strand
GGGGGGGAGGAAATAGTCCCAGCTATTCTTGTACAGTATTCATAGTCTGGGGTAAAAAAACCCAAACTCCAAACAAACAGACAAAAAGTCCATGGGTGTATGCACTTTATCTTGGAATTAGGCTGATTTTTATTCTAGAATAATTATTCCACTCACAATGCAGAGTAATTATTCCCAAATAAAGTCTTTTTTTTATTGCAGTGAAGTGTCCACAGGGAGCTATCTCAGAGTAGTTATCCCAGAATCGCTATGCTGCTTAACTTCCCCCATGTAGACAAGCCTTGAGAAAGTATATCCAAAAGATTGAGGAAAAAAAAAAAAAAGTGTCTATGCATGTGTTGGAGCATAAAGTGCGAGTGCTAAAAGTTATACATTGTAATGTAGATGCTGTAAACCACACATTTATCCTAGGAAGGTACACCATAACAGCAGCAGAAAAGGCTTTTGTGGAAACATATAATAAGAATTCATGCCTTTTCATTTAAAAGGTACTTTCAAATATTTCAGATTGAGCTTTTGTCTTTATTCAATGCAGATGGACTGTTTACTAAGCAATTTTATGGTATACCCTCTCTGGATCTGCTGGGAAGCTGTGATTAACAGCGATGCTCAGTCTTTTGGAATACGGTAGCCCTGGTATGGTGCTGGGTCATAACTCCTTAAATGAGCTGAAATGCTCAACCTTTGGTGTGTGCCTCAACAACAAATTAAACTCAAGGGTGAGAATGAGGAATGTTTTATTAGCTGAGCTGGTACACCTCCTATTATATTAATACTTTACTGAGATACACAGTGCAGTCCATCCTCTCTCTTGCTTCAGGCTGAGTGATGTTTAGTTGTAACTGTGTTCATTATATTTACGTCATGTTTTCACACTGTTGGAACTTGTTTGTAAAAAAACCCACAGAAATTATGTATAAGTCAAAAGATTCCTGGAGTTTGTGGTTCTGGGCAGCAGTTTGACTGTCCTGCCACTTTATGTCACTCTCAAGGTTTCCTTAACTATGGGTGACCCAGACAGGATCATCTCTTCTGACTCCTGTCATATCCTCATGAGAGAGGTATCCTTACGGTATCCCTGGAGTGTCCCAATCTCATCCTTGGGGCATACTGTGTGACGTGCTGTTGGATTTGTCCCCACTTCCACAGTTGCTGTGGTATCCCTGGCAAAGCCCTTCTGACACTTGGTCCCGCACGTGGGTCCCACCGATACGTGCACATGTTGTAGTGTGCAGCCACTCGTGCGGTTGGAGAAGGCAGGGAGGAGGAACACAGTGTTCAAGCTTGAGGTAGACAGTGCTAGTTGTGTTGGGAGCATCACAACATCACAACAGGCTGATGAGGCACCATATCTACCAGCCAAGGCCCCTTGACAAGCACCAGTGTTAACTCCGTGCCTGGTGCGCAGCACCTGGCTGGTGAGAGCTGCCGCTGCCCAGCCCCGGTCTGAGGTGTCTCAGCTGCTCTGGGTCCGTACCACAAGGCAAACGATGCTGCGGCGGCCTCCCAGGCAAGGAACGACCAACCCTGCGCCTGTAATTTTGGGATAGGTGGAGGAGCACCACTATGTTTTTGTTTGCTTTTTCTTTTTCTGCTGGGAGCAGGCAGGTCGCCCATCCCAGGGCAAAGGCTGGTGGGCACCATCTCCTGAAAGGTCACCAGGTAGCCCTCCCCGGATCGGGGGAGAGCAGCTTGTGTTTGCAAACCCACCGGCCTTCCAAATCCAAGCAACTGCCGGGGGGAGGAGAGGGAGCTCTGTAAGGTCTCTGCCAAGCCTTGCCGTGACCTTAGGTGCTGCCTCAGTGGACACGGCTCCGGCAAGGGGAGAGCCATGTGCAATGCCATCTGGGCCCACGCTGGCGAGGTGACCCTCCCTCCGGCACTCCGGCTGCGGACACCTGTGCCCCTGTTTGCCTCCAGAGCCCCAGCCCCTGCTCCTCTCTCAGATCTCTCTCTGGGAACTGCTCAGGCATCTCCCTCCGTCTCTCCTCTCTGCGGACAACAGTGATGAGCTGCTGTCTGTCCACCCCAGCTAGTCCAGGGCTCAGCAACACGCACAGTCGGGATCTGGATCCCTATGGGCCCTGCACCAGGCCTGAGGAGATGCCTGTGCAACCTCCCGGGACCCTCGCTCGCCCCTGCAGCCACACTGGGGGTGTAGGCACCTCTGGGGACTGGCTTGTCTCCTGCCACCACAGGCTCTTACAGCTCTCCACTGCTGCCCCAGAAGACAGTGGCAGAGCAGGGGGAAGGAAAAAATAATATCCTAACAACCAGTATTGAGAAGAATCTCTCAAACCCTGTAGGGATAATTTCCTCAATGTAGGAACAGTCTTCCTAATTTCTTGTTTGGGGAAACACGGAAAAAAACCACCCATCAAAAACCAGGGTTGGGAGGGGCTGTTTGTTTTTGTGAGTCTTCTAGCTCTTGTTGTGTTTTCGTCTTGCTCGGCAGGACTGCCAGGCCCTTCCCTTCACGTTCTGATACTTCTTTGTGATCTGGATGCAAACGTTAATTGCTGAAGCATTTGAATTTTTTAAAAACATGTTATTGAATCTTTTTTTAAGGGATTGCCAGTAACATTTGGGTTCAAATTTGAGACTTGGCTGATGAATCCCATGCTGGAGTGATATTATTCCTATTTTTTTGGCACCAGGTACTTGTTCCTATTACATTCAACTGTTTTCAGTCAGGAAAATAAAATATTTGTGCTGATTCTGATAATCAGCCTGTTCTTGCACATTTTCTCAACTGTGATACTGCTAAGGGTAATCTTGTTACCCTTTCAAACACCGCGAGAGGATGTCACAGTTAATGCCTTTGCAATAAATGGGGCTGTCTGTCCACAAACCGTAGAGGTATTCCCATACTGGCTTGCACTTCATTTATGTTTTTCTTCCTGCAATCCTGATTGTTAATACTAGGAAAATGAGCTATGCTACAATCCAGGCTAATTACTGTGTTTTAACACATTTTAAGTTATAGTGCTGTTTAAAACCATGTAGCAGGTCACACAGTGATGGGGACATAACTCACCTTTTTACCCTGTAACACTTGTATTACTGCCCACTCAAACCCTTCTCTGTTGTGTCCTATATACCTCACCTTATTATGAGGAGCCTGCCGTCAGTCCATGAACCGTTGTGACAGTAATAGTAAGAATGTTAATTATTTAGCCATTATTTCCTTTGTCTTGTTTTCCCTTGACTTTAGAGTTTCTCTGCCACATCTTTCCAAATCCAAAACCTGGGAGCGGGGGGGGGGGAAGAAATAAATGCTTTTCTTTGTTTTAAAGCTTGTTTCTTTTTGTTCTGTTATAGGTAAGGGAAGTATATAATTCTGACATCTGAGAAGTCCGGGTAGCGCACAGACCTGTGAGACAATACCTGCTGTCTTACCTTGCGTTACTGAAGGAAAGGTCTTTTCCTTCCAGCATTTTCCCTTCATTTCTGTAGGGGGCTCATTTTGTGAATGCGACTTCTGCTGGGAATCACATCTCCAAGATTCATTTGCAGAGATGTGCAAAGCAATCAGCCTGACATCTCTGCCTTTCCAGTTGCATCGAGGGGACTGGGGCTGGTGTATATGGAATGAACTTGGCCTCCTGAAGAGCAATATGAGGACTGGAGCTGAGACGATATTATTTTTTTTCTTTCAGAGAACCTTGTTGGTCTGAGTCCTGTTTTGATCCTGACATGAAACAGGCTAAGAAAACTCAGACTGCTTTTTCAAAGTGGGGAAGGACTGGAGTGAAATAGGTGGGCAGCAATCCTGTGGTGATGGGCCTCTCACTATTCATGTCAGTTCTTAAGTTCTCCTTGTCACTTCATTTAAAAAAAACCCAACAACCAACCTTAATTAGGCTCTGATGTTTTCCCAAAACAGTGTGTTGCCATGTAAATCTACTGGCCCAATGACAGTTACACAGGCCGCCTATGTAACATAGTTGTGTGGAGACACTGCAGTCCCTATGGACTGTCAGCCACGGAGCTAAAAATGGGATTAACCCTGGCATGGCATCTTGTGTACAATAAAGTATATTTGTTTTGGTGGAATGTCCGTGACCCCCTTTATTCCTTATTACTCTTGATGTTTCACCTCCTGATACCAAGGTGTATCAGAGTATAAAAATAAGTCTCTTTTGTGTACTGGATATAAACAGGATCGATTTAAATGTGCCATTTCACTCTCACAGACCCAGCAAAAAGTCCCTTAAGGTTTAAGTTTATCAAGTGTGTGAACTTTACCCAAGACCCATGGTGCTGACATCTCTGTATGATTCATAAAGAAACGTTCTGTTTACACATCAGCATGAGCCTCAAGAAATAGAGTTTAGACATGGCTTGAAATATAGGACAGAAATTGAATGTAATAATGAAAAGCATTTGATTTTCCCATAAAAGTAGCAGATACAAGGTCAGCAAGTGAAACATGAATATGCCTATTACCATCAGTGCTTCAGCCAGACTCCCAAACCAAGGCTTTTGTTCAGAGGCTTGTGACTCATCTATAAATATTTACCAAGGTGGCAAAATTGGCAGCAGGACTTAAAAGAGGAGGTTTTTCTAAACAAACATTTTATCAGAAGAAGCGGTGTTCCATCTTGAAGTTTTGTGGAAAGATATAGGAAATTTCTGCTCTGAGGTGGAGTATCCTAATGCAGAACATTCATAAGACTGCAAACAACAAATGCAGAAATGGACAATTTTGCATTTATTTTTTATTTATTTTTTTTTAACCAAGCCTGGGTCAAAACAGATTTCAAAGAAGAAAATAACCAGCTTTCAAATAGTTAAGATTAATTAAAGCATAATTCTACTCTATTTTCAGGAAAAAATATATGTGTTATAATCTCAGAAGCATTATTTCACTTGGAAACACATTTGAAGGAACTGCATGTTCTCAGAAGTGTAGTCACATTAGAAGTAGTTCATTAAAATGGTTCTAACTTTTTGAAGCGTGTTAAGTCTGCAGTATCTATTCATGTGAGGTAAAATTGCAGACTGAAAAACTTGTAGATGTCTGATAGTACAGAAGTTACTGTTGTTGTAAATCAGTCTTTTCTGTGGTTAAATGATAGGGTGGAGAAGGGTGAGGGTGAAGCCAGCAACTATCTTTCCTCTCCATCTAATTTGAGGGAACATTAAAAGATGAATGAGGAAAGGATTTTCTTAATTTTACAGCAGCTCCACAGTGCTCTGAGTTCAGCTGCCTTTTTTTTTTTTTTTTAATTTCTGCTGAAATGGACCTCCATTGATATAAAGCAATGTGTAAGATACTGCCTTTTCAGAGGCAGCGTGCTCCTAGACTGAAGAAACAGGATTTCCAAGCTGTGTCAGATGCTGTTTGGGAACAGAATCCTGCCTCTCTCTGCTCTGCCTCCCATATGTCGGCTGCTCCTGTTGTAGGACACTAATGAACACTGATGGACCTTAATGATAAGGAAGTTCTGCTCAAACCAAAGGTATACATGGGGCAGCACCACTTCTCTCCACAGCAGGACAACAATCAGAATTGATGTGCAAATGGCCACTGGCAGATGCTTGTTAAGGATCGATGACTCTTCCTTTATTTTTTTTAACCTTTTCTCATGGTTTTTGTTCCTTTGAATTTTTTTTTTTTGGCAGTCTTTTGTGGCTTTCTAATTTAGATAAAAAAATGTAAATAGGAAATGAATCTTTTAATTGTAGGGCTGCATGTTGACAATCCTCACTTTTAAAGAACAGCACATGGCCAACATCTCTGAATATCAAAATGATTTTATTTAGGTGTCTCTTTTTGGGAAGCTGTAAGACAGTTATCTGTTTTACCATAATCTGTGAAATTGCATCCAGGAGCTGCCTAAACTTTTAGTTTCTTTTTTTTCTCCACCACTCTATATTTATTATTTAACTGCTGTGGTCAAATAGTAAGATCATATTTACATTCCAGCAGTGATATGCGGCCTCAGTCAAGGATCACGGCTGGATGATGGTTTTCTTGCAAGCTGTTTTGGTTTTGTTAAATTAATAGGAAAAAGATTATTCTGACCCAGCAAGTTTATAATCAAAGCCTACAACAGGATACAACAAGGGGCTGAGGCAGCTAAATAGGCAGTAAACATGTCAAGAGGAAGAGGAGGAGGAGGACGAGGAGGAGGAGAAAAGCATATTTTTTCCATAAGAAATAATAATTTCCACTCTTTACCTGTTTGGTCACTGTTTCTTCTGGGATATAGATTCCAGGAAAGATTAATTTCAAGTGAAAGAGTCCTCTATCCTGCAAACACCTGTGCAGGGGATTAAATCCACACACTTTCTTTAGAGGAATGAGGCTTCAGGGTTTTACACTTTTGTAACTTCAGCCTCGAGTTTGATTCTGTTTTTTGATTACCTTCTTGTCTAGTGTCATAGTGACAAAATGGCAATTAGGCACTTCTGCTTTTATATTTACAGTAACTTTGAGTGATCATATGGGGACTCACACAGGAAAGCATAACTTACTTTGAACCTCCTACCCTTTCCTCATGTATGGCTTGAAATAAGTAGGCACAGTTATCAAACTCTTGTCAGGACTTGTAACTTGTCTGCAATAACAAGGTTAACCAGCAATAGCAGTCTATGCTCTGTGGTTGCATGCCAGTAAAACACTGACAAATTGAAAACTGTAATGAGAATAAACACATTATGAATATACCAAGCACATTGACACTTTTACATTAGGAACTGCGGTCATGGTAAGTTGCCTTGTCCTAACCAACCCCTGCCTTTTGAAATAGGGCCCCATTTTAAACTTATCATGTGCTCTAAACCAGTGGTAATAAACGTGTCCCATGTGCCATAACCCTAGGATTTCAAGACATGGTTTAAAATGATTTGTCTGCTTGGCGTATTCCTACTTCCCCCAGTAAACAAGATTGAAAGTTAATAACAAGAATGCTTTCATATATGAAAACATAAATTGTCATGGAGCTGAATAGAGTTATAATTTATAGGCAATCAGAATCTTCAAGCAATAATTGTTCTATTATTTTTGTTTGGATTTCTTTTAGTATTTTTATTTTTTTTTCCTGCAGATATGATTTGGCATGTGTTGATTAATAAAACACTCACTGAAAATCATTTTCCAGCAATGAATTCTCCTAAAATGAGCTCAGTGATGTTCTGCAAATCACGCAGAGGATTTTACGGACAGAAGAGTGTGACTTCCTGGTTTGGTATACAGCACGTATACAGGCGGTAAGGATGTGAAAGGCTGGGTTGCTACACCAGGGCTGAGAGCTATAGGTCTCAAATCGTCTCTTGGCATGTAGAAGCTAAGCGAGGAGGCCAGTCTGATTCCCCTCCACCGCACGCGTTGCTCAGGAGCGGGGAGCAGCGCAGTGGCAGGCGGTTGGGGCGGTGGGCAGCCTGGCACGGAGAAGCACAGCTCTCAGCAAGCAGGTGTGTCGCAGTCAGGAGCGAGCTGCGTTGGCAGTGCTGCGCGGGGAAGTTTGTGCAGCCATTGCCAGCACTGGCTGGAGCAGTCATTATCTTTCCGCTTTGTGGGAGCCTCCTCGGTGTCTGTTTAATTTCCCCCTCCTTCCTACCCCTCCAACAGGTGAGGCTCGGCTGGTGCCCATAGGGGTTATGTCATGCAGGAGAGGGATGGCGGGGAGGAAGGAAACTTTAGACCCCAGAGTAACTCAGGTAACCCAGGGTGATGCTGCCGGTAGCTGGAAACGAAAGCAAGTGCTTTTGAGTCTCCAAAGCTCTGCGTGTTGTGGAGGATCTGCTCCCAGCCGAGCCCTGGCATCCGTGCAGGACCCGACAGGCTGCCTTGTGGGTGTCCTAGGCAGCCCGAGACCTACGGCACTAGCCTTTGTTGTCACTCAGATTTGGGGAGCAGGATGTCAAAAAGGCAAAGGAAGGAGGTGGGGCCATAGACCTCTTATCCCTCCTTATCAGCCCGTGGAGTGGGGCCAGTACCTGAGGGAAGAGTGTGGAACATGATTGCTCACCTCCCATGGAGAGAGGGTGCATGCCTTGAGATTGTAGCTGGGTGGTTTTACTATCCTGCCAAAAATTCAGAAATTTCCCTCTTTGTATCAGGATGAAACAAGGGTTCTAAGGTGACTCTGGAGAAGCCGGTAGCCTAGAGGTTATTAGGGCACTCACGTGGAAGATGGAGACCCATGCTGCAAGCCCTGCTTTTGCTTCACTCAAATTGGACATTTGAACCTGCCAGAGGCCATGTACAACAGATGTCCCCTTTTCACCATCCGTTTAGGCAGTCAGAGAGAGAGGCCAAGCAGAAGAGGTGAGAGACACCAGCCTGGATTAAGACAGCCCAAAGCTGCAAGCTTCAGCATTAGGCAAAGTTTTGTCCTTGCCTCATTTCAGCAAAGTTCCCTCCTGGGGAAGGACAGGTGTCAGTAGAGGGAAAAGGATGGCATCATTCCCCAGCAGGAGGCTCAGTCCCATCTTAGTCCTGATGGCAGGGGTGGCAGGTCACTAACACTGAGGAGAGGATGTGTATTTGCAAAGGGTGAACGGGCAAGGCCGCCTGCCTCTGTAAATGCTTTCTGAGGGCTGTAATCATGCTGCCTAACTTCAGCGCCCTGAACTAACTGATGCAGATGCCTACATCTTCCCATGGGCTATACAGAGAAATTAGGCTCTCAGATCAGTTGCCTGAACATAGGAGTCTAGTGCCATTTGGGATACTCTCATGTCACCTGCCTGGCCCGCAGCTGCTGCAGCAGAAAGGCACAGATCTCCTGTAGTGCCTGTGTTATACTTGTCAGCCTCAGGCTGGTATCTTGGCTACCCTAAATTATTCCAAGCACTTAATGCTTAATTCTGAACAAAGTAATTGAATCCTGGGCTCCCACTTTTAATTACCTTGAATTGCAACTGGTCCAGATGCCTGTAGTAAAGCATGCCTATATAGGTGGTACGACAACCTCCTCTCTCCCCAGTGTTTGAGCAGATCAGCTGGGAGCCCTAATCTTGCAGTCCTAGCAACCCTTGGGAAGAGCACAAACTTGGTTTGGAAAGCTCATGCAGGAGCTCTCACCCACGGTGGGCTCTGCTGGCAGAGGTCAGATGGCAGGACTTATACCATGTTTCCATCCAATCTCTTCTCACTCTCCTGTTTTATTTCCTCATCTCTCCCTGGTGATTGATGACTAGCCTCACCTGTGATCCTGGGCTGAAGCTTACATTAATGCAATTTCTTGGATCACCTTCAGATTTGGCTCCTTCAAGAGAAATGCGGTATTCTCTTCTCCAATCAACAGACTTAAATGCTTTCCATTTCAGTAATTTCCAGATTTAGATGGCATTGAAATGGCTCTTGGAAAATACTGAATAAAACAGTTAAAAGTGTTGAAGTAACAGTATTAGTTTTCTCATTTTGCCTTCCCAAAGTGTTAAATTTAGAAATGATGCTCTAGAATAATTTTCTTTTGAGTGAGCTGAGGTTTGAGCTTTTACCCTAGGAGCGACTTTCCTAAGAAGACTGAATTGTTTTAACTACGTGTTCTGTCAGGTCATCTGCCACGTTGATGTGTTTGGCACACATGTAATCTTTGTTGCAGCTAAAGAATACCTTTTCAGTGGTTCTCTGCTTTTCTACAGCACTGCCCTTGGCTACTCTTAGTAGCCAAGCTAAGGGTAAACCTGTGCTGCAGACAGCAGCGTCGCATGGAGCTGTGCAATAATGAAGAGCATCATGGAGGTTAATATACTCTGCCAAATAGACTTTGTCTGAACTAGCCAATAGCCACCATCTCCTACTCAATTTTATGTGATTAGCCCAAAACCAACTGTCAGTAACAGTAGGGGCCGTGTTACTAAACTAGCAGTGCACTGTCAAGCAAAAAATGCTTCAGGTGCATGGCAAAGTGGTACCCACTCAGCACTTTGCTATAATTACATGGATGTAACTAACGAGGGAAAAGGTGTTGTAAATCTTCTTTTCATCCAGTCTTTCACTGCCCTCTTGTCTTTCTCTAAACTGTAACAAAGGCCACAAAAGGCCTGGAATCCAAATTAAAATAACAGGTGTTAAAATTCAACATTTAAAAAAGATAAAGTCTGTAAACTGAAGTCAACTGAAATGAAAATTGACCCTTTGTAAACTGTCCCTTTATTTGATGTTTCCTTCCCAACATTTCAGATTATATTAGCATTTTGTAAAGATTGTTTGTAAGTAAGGATGTGGGAAAGAAATACTGCCAAGGTATCTGCCACATAGAGCTTAGTAAAACCATGTGTGTATTCACGTCAGAAGGAGAAATATACTATTTGGCACCGAGGCAAAGATTTTGCAGATGATACAAGAGCTCTAATCTCAGTTCAAAATTTTTTTTGATTTAAATGTTATTTTGTTCGTGTTAGATTAGGTCTTAGAAGTTTATGGCTGAGAACAAGACCCTAATGAATATGCAAAGAGTGAAATGACACTCTAAAGAAAAAGTTATTATTAGAGCTCAGCAATAAATGATTTTCAGATGGTACTAACACTTTCAAAAGTTATATTTCTGTTCCAGAAGAGGATGAACCACCATAATCTTAAACAGTGAAGCATCTTAGTTACTATATTGCATTGTAGATAAGCTCTTCTCTGCTCCTCTTTTACTCTAAGCTCTAGTAGGCTTATAAACTTTCCTGCACTCTAGAAGGTTCAGTAAATCAGGGCTTATTTTCTATCTTCAAAGATATAGAGTATCTTTCACTCTTTTTCTAAAATCTCTCTAGAAAATGGTGAACCTTCTCACACTACTATTTTTCTGTAGCCAAAGAAATCCCAGCTACCTACCGTGTGGGAGGAAAGGCTCTAAAATGTAAACAGGCTAATACTACGCTATGCCATCGGATAGCGATGAAGCTGCAAGAAAGAGATGGTTGGAAGGCTGCTGGTGAAAGGTTGCTTCAACTTGAGCAGAGGAAAGAAAGTTGTCCAAGTAAGTAAGTGAAATGGAGAAACAGATGAGAAAATGATGCTGGAGCCTCCTCAGCTGCAGGAATCAAAATGAAATTTCCTTGAATAACTGTTTTGTAACCGTGCTCTCTAATCCAGGAAACTATGTTAGACTCAAAGCAGAAAGTTGCAATATTCAGGTTAAGGGCCAAACCCCCCTCTGAGACTACACTTTCTATCAGTGCGCTGGTAAGGGCAAACTTTTAATGATTTTTTTCTGCTAACATCTGATCACCCTGTCTTTCAGAGACAACTCTTTAAGGAAGTGTTTTAGCCTAAATAGCATAATATGCATTTTTGAAAGTAACAGAGTTTTACAATACAGTGTGTGTTATACAAATAATATAGCAACCAAAATGCCACTGCCATTTTATTGAAGGAGCTGTCCCATGACCTTCCATCTCCTCTTTTTTCATGACATTGAGCACTGGCTTTTAAAGTTTTCCCTGCCAAGCATTTAGACAGACATTGATTATTAGGTAATCTGCTTATTCTCTTGTTCCCTGCTTCACTTGTATGAAATAAAAACACACTTTTTCATTTCTATTATTTAGCAGGCTTTTTCAGCAATCTTTTTAAACTAGGTAGAGACAGCTTTAGCAAGCAGAAGTAATATGTAAGTGGGATAAATCCATCTTTCAGAAACTTACACTTGGTCTTGCAAGTTTTGTTGTTATTAAGGTTAGTTCTTACTCTCTTTCTCCTTTTAAAATAAGTGGTCTTGCATTTTTAGCTATCTTGCCAATATAGTTTTAAGTTTAGGGTGTCAATTTTTACTTCTCACTCAAAATCTGATTCATTTATTCTCCATAAACTTGAAATCATCTTCATAATGTTTAGCCATTCTGGCTGTAAAAAAAAATCTATGAATTGAAAAAAGCATGATGCACCACTTTATAATGCTTAACTAGTGTTTTTCTAATAAGACAATAAATAATTTTTGTCTTATTTATTTTAAATAAAATAAGCATTAAAATTAGTCTCCAAGAGCTCTGCAAGAGTGATACTTCAGTCGTAAGACAGTCAGAAGGGTTATTTTTACTCGGATCATTTCAGGGATCTGGTTTATCTCACAGCCTGACATTGAATTGTGTCGGCACGACCAGGGGGAGGCAAACTGTGAAGTGGGGAGTGGGAAGGAGGAAATAGAAAGTTTCTTGGCTGCCAGCTCCTCTGTATCATTTAATGAGAACTTGCATCCCTCCCTGATATTTTTGCACCAAATCCCTCCTACCCCAAAACAAGGGGCCCTTTTCATAAGACGACCAGCTGGATTGACCAGGGAGGGCAGGTTAGAGCCTGGGCTCTCCTTCCATTAATGTTTTTGCAGTCTCTACCAGAAGTGATACATGCTTTTTCACAGCTCTCCCCACATATCCACAAGGTGAGATGAAGTTTTTCCCTGGTTACTGGGAACGGATCACAAGGTAGCCAGCTCATCACACTGTAACTCATTTTTTCTTTATAACTTTTAGCCATAAGAACAAGGAGGAAGGAAAAGCCTTTGCTGTTGTGTTGCTTTGCAGTGTGGTTCTCAGAAAAGCATAGTTTAATCTGACTCGTCAGGTATTGGTCACCAGGACTAATTTTGATGTGGCCTCAGGGTTTCCACCTCTCAAAGGCACTGATTTAATCACTATTTGCCCTTCACAGACATTTGGAGGAGAAATTTTACAGTAGAACTCGTAAGAATGGCTTAACCAACAACATGTAGGGCAATGGTGATGAGCATCACAGAACAAGCCACCTGTGAAACAGCTGAAAATACTTGCTTATGGATCCCATTTCTTGCACATAGTGGGCACAAACAGCTGGCTGTTACACTGCCTTTTCTTCCTGGTAGGTTGTTCCTTTTAAATTGCATACATGACTTTGGGTACGTAAAGTACTTTTACTACCACTGCGTGTGGGAAGCACAGGAGAGAAAGAACTTTTCAGAAAGGAACAGCAAAAAATCTATTCCCTGTAGAAGAAATAGCAAACTTGCTGGCATTTAAAGAGCCTGCAGGATGGCTTTAAATGAAGCTGCAAAACATTGGAGAAACTTTATCAAGTGCTGATGACACTTGAAACTTCTTGCAGCAACCAGAGATTCACAGGAAGATGATGCTGTCTTTGTGTTTCTCCGTGAAAGGAACATGTAAATATGCACATAGTTCATTACTTTTAAAAGGCAGACTACCAGTTAATTTTGAAAACTAAGTAGCTCCTCGCAAATGTGCAAACTTTCAGGCATTTGCTTAACTTTCTGCAAGTGTTTCTGAGCCTACACTTTTTCAGCTTCTTTAAATCAACGGAGAGCCTAACAAATATTTTTTGGAAAACCCGAGGACTTCCTTGTGTTGTGCCACTACCACACTTTTCACTTATAACCAAATAACAATTAGACTTAACTGTCAATATTTCTTTACTATTACCCCCATTTTGTTTGATTCCTTCTGTATGTAAGTGGAAATTAATGTTGATGATTAAATGTTGCAATGCTATTACTGGCCACTGCAATGCTGAGAAATGCTGGTCAACATGACCTAATCATTTTCCAAACCTAGCGTGGTGATTCACTGTGAAAATTATTCAGAGAGGGTTTTTCCATAACTTTCACCAGCTAGCAACATTATCACAATAGCAACAAAACTAGCTAGATCTGTTCTGGTTCCTATTGCTAAAGCATAGACATATGATGTACGTAGACACACTGTCTCACATTTCCAGCATAGTGTGATATAGGTAACTCAACCAAATCCCTGTTCTGTGGCAGGTGAAATACATTGTGCTAAATGGTCTGCATTTACTACCATGTGACAGCACAGGGATGTGGACATGTGGCATATCATGGAAAGAATATTATCACTTTCTACATTCCCAAAAGACAGTGGGAAAGACACGTAGGGAGCCTTAGTTTCTCAATGCATAGAGCAGGCCTTTGGGCATGTGAGTTTAACACCAAGATGTACAGCCCAGGTAATGCAGGAGACACGTAGAGATGCAGCTGGTCAAGGTAAGACCAGACCGTGACTGGGCTGTTACCGAGAGTGCATCATTCCTCTTCCTCATAAAACTAAGAAGCTCTTTGACGCATGCTGTTGTTGCAAGCAGCTTTTTGATTCCTTGCAGACTAAGATTATGCCGTGTGTCTTTTCTAGTGGTTATAGTTCTTCAGCAACTATAACTACAATTCAATCCTGAACACATACGTGTAGAAATGAGTTTTTAATGATTTTACGCCATGCACCTATAAAAGTTTAATATGCTATATTAAGGTTACAGTACAACTGACCGTTCCTGTTTTTCATTGCCCTCTTTTATTCTGGCATGTCTGAAATTACAGCTGGATCCACAGTCTACTGAGATCGGTAAGGTTCTTCCCTTGGCACCAGAGGGCTTTGGATCAGTTGTGTCAGTCCCTCAAGACAAAGACCCTACCCTTTGAATTTATCGGTACTTCGTTTACACTGGTAGTGTTCAGTAAACGAGGTGAGTTTGCTGGGTCAGGGACAGCCTGTTGCGAGTTCATAACTGTTCTTAACTGCACAGTGGAGACCTTGCTCAGATCATGGTTCTACGAATACGACAAATAAAAAATGAAATTCAAACTCTGAAACTATGCAATTAATTTCCGTTCCGGAGAACTAAGAGAATCCAGCAAGAATGGATTCTCAAGTACTGAGGTGACCAACATTTGTAAAATACACCAGCATGTAAGCTTTTGCTGAGTAAACTACAAACTTCCACGCTATTGCAGAATGACTGTCAGTTCCTGCCTCATAAGATCTAAATGCACCTTTTTAAAAAGAGTTAATCAAAGTACACCACCAAGAATAAGTCATTTCAAGAATTACCATCAACGAACTCATTTGAACCCAGCCCAGCTGCTGCCTGCAACTTCAAACAGATGCACCACTTATTCCAGGCACTACTCCCATTCCTTGCTGTCCACCACACCTCTCTGGAAAATGGGGACACCAACTGTTACAGCTACAGAGAAGTCTACAGAAAGGTTGACACCAAAGATGTGTTTTTCCTCTCTCAATGTGCTAATTTTCTTTTCACTTTTACAAACAGTGGCTGGTATACGTTTTGGCAGGCTTGATTTTAGATCACCTATGGTTAAGGGCCATAGATATCACAATGAAATAGTAGTTTTGGTTTGTTTATCTACAATATGTCTTTTTCATTTAGACTTTTTCTATTAAATGAAAATATCTCTGCCCACAGACAAGCTGTAGTAACTTTCAATAGGAAAATAACTTCCTATCAGTATTTTTTTGTATGTCTTCCCTTTTAAAAAAAAGCATTATGAAAAGAGCTGCAAACCCCACCATTGCTTGCAAAGAAAAGAAATTGTAATTGATTCCTACCACAGAGTAACTATTCTTTAATATTTGCACTATTCACTAGGAGTTCATTAGACTACCAACAGCACATCCTGTGAATCACACCACCACGTTGTCAAAGCTTTTTATAGTAAAATAGACTAAGGGCAGAGGATTCGCATAAAGGGATGAGTATGTAACTCACACATTAGTCAATGATTGTGAATCAAAATTATTCTGGGTAATTAAGTCAGTCTGAAAGTGTTTAAGTACACTAAAAGAGAGCCAAGACAGTGTAAAATACTTTTGGGCTAAAAAAAGCATAAATCACACCAAATTACCCTAGAATTCGATCCAACCACCTTTTAAGGTATAGCACTGTGTATATCCATAAAGCCAGGTACTACAGGCTCTCTGTTGAATATTTTAATTAAGGGGATTCTGTCAAGGTATTTCTCACTATTAGGAGATTATTGTATACAAAACAACTAGAGATGGGTGAACTCATTTTACCTCATTACAAGCCCATTCAAAGACCATTTCTAATCATGAAATATTATTAGCTTCTTGTTCTTTTCGGAAGGTGATCATATAGAATAATATCTAATTATAAAATAAGGGAAGTAGAAGAGAAGGAACCACCAGCATAGGAAAACAAATATGAAAAGTGTGAAGAATGGATTAGATAATATGGACAGAGGATCTGAAAGGAATACTAGTAATACCTTCTACCCATTGTCCAAAGAAATATCTGGCACATTAGGCAGCTGTGTGTTTTTTCTTACCTGCTAAGTTACGGCACAGTCCTAATACTTACTCAAAAAAAAAAAAAAAAAAAAAAAGTGTCTAGATTACATCAAAGAAACATCTGCAAAGTCAAGCTAGCTCTGCAAAACCTGTGGACCATAAGAACAACGTAAGATGTTCACAGACATTGAGTTTGCTCAAGACTAATGATAATCCCTTGTGAAATGCAAACTGAAATTTGTTTGCCTACCAAAACAAGGCCTTTTTCTTATCCCTCTTCCCATTCACAGATGCAGGCATGTGTTGGCTTGTTATTGTAGTTTATGAATGTTGGCCTTTATTTCTGTGAAATTGGTGTTATCAACTTCATTTGACAAAATGTAAAATTATATGTAAAGCTGACAGACTTGGAAAAAGTAAATTAAAAGGAGATAAACATAGCTTTATGAAGCTGTGTTCTCTTAAATAGTTCTTTTACTCTGAAGGGCTACATAATTACACCAAGCCATATGTGTGTCTTTTTTTTTTTTCTTTAGTATATATTCCTGAAACTGGACAAGTGCTAATAGCACCACTCAGGAGAATGACATTTATCATCCAGAAAGTTCTCATTATAGCTTACTTTATCAGTTCAGTGATGAAAAAAAATATCAGCTATAAATCAGAATCTCCAATTAATGTTTTAGCTGAACTTAAAATAATATTCTAAGGTCTGATCATAAAAGTGTGGGATTAGGCAAAAGCCAGCCAGACTAAGTGTCACTCCTCCTTTACCTGGAGACCTATATGATGAATTGTACTGTTTCCACATAGCACAGGACAGGTGGAATTTGAAAAATACATACTATAGCACATAAATCATATGATATAAAGTAAACACTCCACAGGTTATGGGGTTTAGTATTCCAGAATCAAGATTTCTTATGCCAATTGGTAGCTTTTTATGCTCTTCATTGGCCTTTTAATAACAAGCTATTTGATCTTTCTATCTAATTGGTCTCATGTTAATAATTATGCGGGGTTAGGAAAGCTCTAATTCTTAACCGTGCATATGGGAAGATGTATAGTTATGACATCCCTGTAAAATCTTCGTGAGAAAGACGTGACCCAGGGCAGTGCGGAAAGTCTTGGAAGAGCTGACGAACTGGGCAGAGTGCCACGCTGACGTAGCTGCCCTGTGCCAGCTTGCTGTGCCAGCCTGGGTGGTCGCTCAGGGCTCCCTCAGAGACAGAAATCCTCCCTAGAACCCCTTGCCTGAGGGTGGCGTTGGAATTTCTACCTCCAGTGCTTTTACGGGCTCCACTTTGACTTCATCAGAGTGTGTCACAGTCTTTTGGTGACTTGCTGTTTCAGGCAGGGAAGCTGCTTTTGGCAGGTGGTGGGCTGAGGCTCCGTGGGGCTTGCAGGACTCCCTGAGAGTCATCAAGCAGGGACCCGAAGCCCACATCTCTGTATCACACACAGGAATGAGAGGAACGTTTCTCCTATTTACAGAGACTCTGACAGTTCAACAGCGGTGGAGACTAGCAGACATACTATCTTGGGAAAGCTGGATGAAGACTGCTGTCTTTCTGCCTACTGCAACAGCTCCATGAGGCAATGCAATGGGCACAAATGTTTTGTGGACAATCACTCTTTTTTTGGTTTTGAAACATTTCTTCAGGCTGGGCTGCTTCAGTCACTACTTTACTAAGCAGCTCCACAAACTCTTGCACAAGAACGATGGAGAGGCAGAGACTGATACGGTCTTTAAACCATCTGCAGTATGGGAGAGGTAGGAACATGTCAGACTCGCTTTGTTTCTAGAGTAATATGTTGGAATAACAAGATTCTCTTGTTCTTGTTTAGCCACACTGGCTGTTGCGTAGGGCAATTGGAAGCGGAGGGCGAAGGAGAAACTTAATTTCTTCGCCTTCTCCCTGCCTGCACAGGAAGCTGAAGTTCCCGGTAGGCAGCTTCTGCTCCCCGCCACGTTCCCATGGCCAGTGGCATGGCTGTGCAGCAGGGAGGCAGTGACTGTTTCATTTCCCACTAGATATAACCAAAATCTTGTCTGCTGTGTGGAAGACCATGTCCATTTTGGCTGATTACAGAAAGAAGGATCTAAGGAGGAAGGAGGCAGAAGAGGCCAAGGTGGACATCAATGCCAAAATCGTGGGTAATCAGCTGCTTCAGTCATGCTCCTGTTTGAAGACATGGGGTCTGGGGGACTCCTGTATTAGCCCTGCAGTGTGCAGGAAGCCACCTCTTACACCCTGGTGCTGGAAAAACAGGTCTGGCAGGATACTGGACCGCCATGCTCTGGAAGAGCATGGGGCTTGACTTTCCCACTTTCCCATTTCCTTACGCTTTTCGATTCACTCTGCGAAGAACGGGGCGGCGGGCACTCAGGTGTGCTTGGGACTGGGTTTCTGTTACTTTTCCGCATGCTGCTCAGGGGTCGGCACGCTGGCCCCTGCTCTGAGGGGAGAGGGAGCTCCAGGCGCTGCTCTTCCTGCCCCGTTCCCCTCAGCCCCGCTGCTGCTTACTGGTAAAAAAAAAAAAAAAAAAAAAAAACAGCAAAAAAGTCCCCAAAGTCAAGCCCTTTCAGCAGACTGAACTTTTTGACCGAGCCATTCTTGAGATGTCACTTCCCCTTACAGCTAATATTTGTCAGCCTAGTTGCCTCTCGGCCTCCGTGCAAAGCTCACTACCTTTTTCCTACCCTGGTACTATTATTCAGCGTAAACCACCCCTCACTGAACGAATGCCTTTTCCCTTCCTCTGGATGGTCTTTCCTAAGCCAAGGCTTCTCCTCCCCATCCCCGACAGCGGCAGAAAGGCAGAGGGGGGCTTTCCCCTGGCCTGCGCAGCCGGCAGCTGCGCGGTGCCCGCGGCCGTGGGGAGGCAGCTACGGGGAGCTGGGCGTCAGGGACGGGGCACGGACGGGGCTCGGGAGAGCCCTGTCCTGCCTCCCCTCTCCGCTGGCGCCGACGGCGCCGTCATAGGAGCCCAGCGCTTCACCCGGGGCCCGCCGTCGCCTTCTCCCCACCCCAGGAAAAGCTGCTTCTGCCGCGCTGCTCTGCCTTCCCCGCAGCGCTTCAGCCGGCAGAGCGAACGCTCGCTCGCACCCGCCCCGCGGCCGCCTCTGCCTCAGGCCGAGCTCCCGGCGCGCCCCCGGGCGC
>JANZLQ010000078.1:5154467-5165167 GCA_026212715.1 Elanus axillaris | reverse complement strand
GGGGGCGGGGGAAGGGGTGAGCGGCTGCGTGGTGTTTAGGTGCTCACTGGCGTTAAACCACGACAACAGCAATGCAAGCCTCAAGTGACCTGAGTCTGGGGAAGTTCTGGCACAATTCTCTGAAAATCCTACAGGCTTCCTGCTTTCTATTAACAACGATGACAGGTCTGATCTTCCCCACAGTATCACATTTAAGTATTTGGTGGCTATTAATAAAAACTTGATGGGATTCTAGTAACAATAGTTGCCATGTATGCAAAGTTTGAAAGCTTTGAATTAATATGGATTAAGATGTCAAAGGTGGGGAGAGAAACTGAAAACAAAGAAAATTCATCATGGATGCAATTTTATTTTCTCTGCAACTGAAAAATCCCTGTACAGATTCATGAACATGTAAAGAATCTCAGATTACCTGGAGGGCAGAAATCAGGCTTTATTTGCTAAGAAGTTGAGGAGGGACAATTTTGAGCTCCTGGCTGGGCAGGCTCTGGAGCATTTAGCCTTAGGAAGACCAATCAGTCAAAACCAGAACAATGTGTGGTATGTGCAACTCTTGAAATGGGCACAAAGATAGTAATTTATCTCATTGACTTTTAAGCTGCAGTAACTTGGGAGGGCTCAGGAATTTCACTTTACTACTGTTGCAGCTGTGAATTATGTTAGATTCAGAAGATGTTTGTGACACTTGTGGACCCCTAGACCTGTGGACTTATGGACCTAGAAGAAAGGGTCCTGTCTTGAGTAAGGGCCCTTTTATGCCCTACCACCATAAGAGAACTGACTTCTGTACTGGAGATTTAATTGCTGGCACAAAGCTGGTGGATGTCTCCTGCACTGGCTGCCCTCATTTTCCCAACAAAAAAGTTGCACCGGGGACAATAAAGTTGTGTAAGGATGGTGGGACATGGTCGGTTTCTTGGGATGCTGTGGCAGAGCAGAGCTTTCTGTCAGAGGCCTTGGTTAGCATCGGTGCAAGGAGCCACATTAAAACAGCTGATTGGCTGCTCTCAGTCTTGCCCATTTTGGGGTCAGTGGATCCAAAGACTGGAGGCTCAAATGTTCTCACAGTTTCACTCTTAAGAAGCACATCTTGAGCTACAGAAGTGAATGTAACTTGGAATATTAAAATGGGTTGCTGGTTGCCAGATCTGTCTTCCTCTAATGATACAGGATATGTTCTGGACAGGAACATCTAGAAAACCCTGGAGACAGATCCTTTAAAATCATCAGGCATTAACTTTAATTTTCCTTTTTCCTCTCTCTGAAAAGTTGTTCATACCCTGTGGGAATTTGATGGGGTTTGTGGGCATGACCCTGGTTTGTTAATAAGATGGACACTTTTAGGTTTTCATGAAAAACTGGTGCTTAGTTATATTTCTCAAGAGGGATTTAAAGGAGAAATTTTTTCATACAAATGGTGTTTTGGTGCTTATATTCCCCACTGAGTAATACATCTGGATTCCCTATCATTTATTGAGAAATTAATGGCTCCAAAGTATCAGAGTAGTAAATGTCAAAATAGATAAAGCTAAATGGAGACTAATCACTTTTATGGACATTAAGTATCTTCAGATATAGCATGTGCACTAATGTAATCCCACAAAGTGTAGATTAGGTGATTTAACTCAAACCAACCTGTGAAAAATAAAAAGGAATGTATATAGAAAAAAATAGCCAGAACTGGATTTTTGTATAGAGGTTTAAAGGCAGAGTAAAGCTGCTGTGTTCAACGAAGTTGCTGAAGACTCATTTGAGTGTAAGTTGAATCGGAGTCTGGCTCAGAGTGACTTAACAGTGACTCAACATGCTGAATTGTTGCTCCAAATAGTAGCTATCAAAGGCATCTTGCCTTTGCGTAAATGACTAATATAATTAGCTTATAACATCACCATAGGCATTGGCAAAAGTAATCATCATTACTATCCATTGTGTTCACAACATCTGAACCATTCATTTGGAAGCCTGTGAAACAGAAACTTCTATCCATCTCAGGAGAACTTTGTTTTCACCCTCCACACATTTTCTGCAGGGGCTTGTTTTCCATGCCTCCCCATCCTCCTGCCCATTCTTAAACTGCTTACAAAATGTAATTAGCATTGTTCCTGCTTGCTTCGTCTTTTCGTCTTTTTTTTAATTTTTTTTAAAAAAAGGAGTGAGGCGGAGATGGGAAAAAAGTGTTTTTACAATAAAAAACAAATACAAAATTCCTTTGTACACAAAACCTTGTCCTGCTTGGTTAGCTCAATTAAACACATGCAGAAATAGGCTCACAAAGTAGGCCTTATTTTGCTGTTACTTTCATTCATGCAATTTTGAAGTTATACGGGTATAACCAAGGTCAGAATTTAGTCCATTGTATGCTTAGAAAGAAAAAGAAAGTACTGGAACTTAACATTTCACTTTTCTAGCAAAACGGATGTGCTTCCATAGCCATGGAAATGACATGACTTGAATTGGGTACAATCACTAGGATACTAAGATAACTAATCTGAGACTGAATGTTGTGCTTTTTCAAGAAAAAGAAACATAATCATTAATTGTATCACAGCAGCACTAATACTTTGCTATGTAGTACTCTCTTTATATTATTAGATGTTTGTGAAATTGCAATTAAAAGCTTGCCTTATTTGCTAATATACTCTCTTCCCTAAAGAACTCTTACTGTGAACTTTGCCTTTTTTGAACACACTTAGCTGTGGTGTTAAGGAAGGGTTTAATCCTTTTAGACAAAGAGATTCCTCTCGTAGGCTGCTAAAATGTGTAAGCCACATCTGATTTAAGACTAGATTGCTCAGCATCTGGTAGGATTAAGCATAGTCGCACCTTGTTGTTTCTGGTTTTAGTAACACATAGTCTAATAACGCCAGTAATAGCTGAAATAGTGCTTCTTCAAATATCCAGGTAGGAATTCAGGTCTATCAACTCTGCCGGTGTTGTCAGCAGAGCTCCTGTCTGTCTGTGGTTACCTACTGCCTGCTGCCCTGGGTGGTGACCTTTCGCTTTGCTGGGGCTCGGTTCAGGCTGTGGGCTCACAGAACACTACCTAAGTCTGCACACAGATCACAAGCGGTAGATGCTCTGAACTGACTGGCTGGGTAGTTTGTAGATCAGTCTTGGTGTGTGCAGTGAGCGGGGCGTGTTTGGGATGTGCGGGGGAGCTATGCCGGCACAGTGCTCTCGGAGATATCCCGGGTTAGACTTCCTGCACGCATGCAGGCCAAGTGCACGAGTGAAGTAGGCCCAGGTTGTCTTTTCTCAGATCTGCTTTTACAGCTGTGTAAGCTCCTATCTACTTTGGACTCTCTTTCCAGTGGCAGGTCTGGCTCCCCTTCCTCCTCTTTCACCATCTTTTTGGGCCTTTCAGGAAAGGAAGATGTGATGGATTTCTAAGGCACAAGAAGCCCCTCTCAGATTAGTCCCTTTCGCTGGCATTGATTAATCACCCACAGTGATTACTCTTGAGAGTAAACTCTGCATGTATCTTCCTGTCTTTCGGTAGTCTCCACAAGCTAGAAAGCAAGTGTTATTTGTTTGAGGTCAGGAGATGTCCTTCTTTCCATTATTTATAGTACCTGTGTTTTGACTAGACAAACAGCCACTGAGGTGATGCTTCTTTTATTAATAATGCAAATGCTGTACAAACTTATTGGTTTGTTTATAAGCTGGTATGATTTTTTTTTAAAGGTCAAGTAAAAAAGACAAAAATTTTTTGAAAAGTTTTTGAAAGTTCAGAGAACTGACAATCAGGTAGATGCTCAATGAAAAGTTCATTTTTACAGAGCTATCAAGAAACCTCCGTTCCGCACTACAACCCACCCATTCTCAAACACCTGCAGTTGTAAAAGTGGGTACTTTAAGCTGTGTTCCTAGGTCATAGGCACCTAAAATAAAGACCTTACTTCCAGACTTGCAAAATATTCACAATCCACAATTTGAATAATTCTGACAAGAGCTCAGCAGTCCTTTAAACACCCTTCAAAAACCTGAGGATTTAAAAAAGTACGTTTTTCTCTATAAACATAGTTCAAGCTTTAGGTTGCAGAACTTCTTATACTCTTGGTTTTGGCTTTTCATCCTTGTTTCCTTTAAATAGTAAAATATTAAATAAAATATTATTTACTTATTTGTCATGCAGCCCAATCCATGGCTGTGGTCTGATGGTGGTAGGCCAGCAAAGCCAAGCCTGAAGGATCCCACCGGTTCTAGTCTTGCTTGGTGCTGAGAACTGCTGCAGTTCTGCTCAGGGCCAGCACATCCCTCTGTCCCAAGACACCCAGCTGTCCGTGCGGGCTGACGACAAGCAGCTGAATGTGAAACTACCTGAGTAAATGTCATGGAGAGATTGGTTTAGCTCTCGGGGTAAGAGCCGTGAAGTGGCAATTGAGATCAATATGCATAGAACAGGCACATTTTTTAATCTCTTTTTTCTTGAGCTGAATATTTGAATGCAAAATCTGATCCTACATAGGAGCTCAACTGTGGAAGTGTAATGCAAGAGCATTTAAAAATAGCGACCGCCAAGAATCAAATTAACACAGAGGAAAACCGTTTGGAGGTGTTTGGTGATGCTTTCCACCAGGCAGGATATGCACAGTTTTTATATACAGTAGGTTAGCATTTCCAAAGAGAGAGATGAAGGGTAAAGGATAATCTTTTGTAGCTTGAAGGCATGTGAGCTTTATGGATGCTCATTTGCAGTTGGAGAGCCCAAGCAGTGCTCTCTTTCAGTCAGGTCTTGCTTTACTCAGAGTTTTCTTTAAAGTGCCATGGCAGAAAATTGACAACATTAAGAACATACCTATTTATGTGCTTCTTTTTAAAGAAGTAAATTAAACCCCCATTCTATATCAAGATTTTTGCAGTACCATACACTCACTTTTTATGGCTCTGACAAACAATGCAGAGATTTGAAACCTCCCCAAAACATGTTTAAGAGCTGTACTGCTGTAGATTAATGTATCTGTAACATATTTTACTCAGATTTATCTCTGCTCACATGGAATGATGTATTTTTCCCCAAGAACAATACAGATAAAAGCTTAAGATTACAGTTTGTCTTAGAGTGGGTAAGCACAGATAAGGGTGTTTCTCTTTGTGGAAGATGAAACAAGTAGAAGAAGAGCCTAAGAACAACAAAGACGCTCTTTCACAGCAGGGGATATATTTGATGACCTACAGTAAATATTATAAATGCCTGAAAGTACTTTTATATACAAGTATTGCTTTGTAGTAGGCGCTTTGTAGTAGGCACTTTTTAGTATGTATTTGCCATTCTCTGCCAACACAAATAAATACCAGGCTAAAGGAAAGTTATATAACCACAAGATTGGGAAGATGATGAAAATGTAGGATTATCATTAGTTACTGTCAAAAACCCCAGTTGTCTAGCAGAGGAACACAAACTCCTCATTGATTTGTTTGCTACATTTATGTTTAGGACTAATGTAAGCAACTGTAATAGGGAGATTGATTTGGGTGTCAAATGTTAGTTACTGAGTATATGTTTACAGTGGAATAGAATACTATGGGGTGACACAGTATGGCAGAACCCTGCCAGTTAAAAAACAAATGGGAGCTCAAATTTAAAGTGGGGGCCTGCAGGAAGTTAAGACTAGGAGGTCCTACCAGTAATTCAGAAATCTGTTATTGGTCTTGAAATCTATTTCTAGGGACCAGCCTGAAGACATTTCACCTTTGGCTTGAACAAGAGGCAGTAAAAGCCAGCAGTATTGTTTGGGAGCTCCTGGAGAGCTCCCAAGCATCTTCCTCAGTGATGTAAGGTAGGCGTCCAGATGCTTTCTTTGCATCGTGGGATATTGTGAATCAATGAAAAGGAGACAGAAAGGAGCCTTTTAGTGCCTCCACCTGTAGGACATCCTATGTCTCAGCTCTGTGACAAAGCAACCTTACTTCTGAATTCAGTGGAGAGCTACTGCTCACTGGAGAGATGCTTCCAGCACTCTAGAAAGAGGGAGCAGTGCACTGTGTGCAGACTAATGAGGAGCTGAAGGGCTGGATGGATCAGAGCCTTAATAGAAAAAATTCACAGTGCCTAAGGATTTGAGGCACTGCATTTTTAGGATTCCCAGCTCTGATAGCAAGAAACTCATTATCAGGGCTCCAAACTGGTACCTCTAGATACCTGTTGAAATCCCAGCAAATGAGCCCACTAGGGAATTTGGTCTTTTCTGTTTGCACATGTATTTTAAAATGAAATCACCTATGACCTTTCTTCCTTCCTTTCAGACTTTGCTGCTGTGCTCATCATATCCAGACATGCTGCAGTGATAAGGGATCTTGTGTTCAGTTTCTCGATACCTTCTCCTTTGGCTCCTGGGAAGAAGTTGGGGCTCAGCTTTCTTTCAGGCTTGTAGGAAATGGCAGGGTTAGAAACGGGTTACAATGAGAAGAGGACAGGGTGAAACCGAGAGGAGTTGGGAATAAATGCCCGGCACTTGGAGCTGTTGGAGTTGTGGTTCCTTTCAATAGCCCATTCTGCCCCTCTGCCTTCTGAAACAGTGGCGGCGTGTTACGTGTTGCTTTTCCTTTTCTCTCCCTAAAACAGGAGGTGAAACAGCCCCCTTGGGCAGCCTTTATTGATTATAGTGCTAAAAGGCAGCAGCCTGCCAGGATGAGTACAGCTGTGAGCAAATGGGGAAGTGGCTGGGGGGCTTTCCTTAGTAAGGGGAAACAGAACCAAGGTCTCAGAAGGAATTTGGGATGTCTCCATGGAATGTGTGACTCCAGTAAGCCAGACCCTCCAGTAAGAGACCTCCACAGAAGTCTGGAAGTAACGCACTGTGAGATTTTATAATGTAGGTGTGATCACATGTTGGCCGTGAACATGACAAAAATGTCACAAATTAATCTGCTTCTTAGTTTTGTCTTCTAAATTATCATTGTATGAGAGAAGAGAATATAGCATTTTACCTGTAGGAATCATTAAAAAAATGTAAGTAAATCTAAATTATAGTTTAGCTGTCCCTTTTTTTAAATGATTGGCTTTATTCACAGTGTAAGAATGACCATGGGTTTTGCTGGTAGTCTGAAAAAAGCTTGCAATTTATTTTAATGAAAGCTAAATGGTCACTAGCCAAAAATCTTCATAGTAATATGATTTAATTTCTGTTTTAAAATATATATTTATTTTTGAGCTAGATCTGATCAATGCACACAATTTTATTTTTTTCCCAAAGATTTTTAAAAAACTTTTTGCTTAAAATTATCCAGATTTTTGATCAAATAATTTGGAAAAACCTATCTAGGTTGTTCTCACATTGGGGAAGGCTTTTCTCCTTTTTCTCACTTCTCTGTTTTTCCTGTCCTTTTGATGGATCCTGACTTGAGCACTCCATTTAAAGGCTGTGAGCATCCCAGAGTGCGGGAAGCCTTCTGGGGCTGCTGATATGCAGCAGAGTGCATGGCCCTGCGACTGCTCCCTTCTCCACCCACCCACTGTGCAGCACAGCCTCCTGGACTTCTCCTGAGAAGTGTTGAGGCCCTGCCAGATCTAGTCTGGGAGCTGGGTCTGTTTAGTACCTCTGAATACTAACTAGGTTGTTTTTACCCAACAGTAATATGTGACAAATTAAACAATATAAATTTTATCTTGATCTTAATTAAGGCAACAGCAATATTCCCATTAACTTCAGTGGGACCAGGATTGTATCAAATATTATTTAAACATTTATAATAGCATTAGATAATGGGTTTAGAATAATTAAGAGTCTATTGAAGAAATTTAGCTTGATGGTGGAAAGGCAAATTATGTCAAATGAACGGGAACTGTCGTTTATGGAGGCCTATTGAGATAGTCTTGTTTATTGAGGGAAGAAAACGAAGCTCATAGGAATCTTTCAGGGGCAGAGTCTGAAGGTCTTTTTGGGACTGAGAAAGAGGAGTGGGAATATTAAACAGATGTGTGAGGTGGGAACAGTGTTCTTCACCATCACACAGACTCAGCAGTCAACAGTATCCAAAAATTAATTTTCGATTGGTAAAATGAGATCCTAGATTCAGTGTAGGCTGTTTCAATTAGGTCTGTGCAGATACGCAAAATTAATGGGTCAAATAAGTAATTAATGGTGTTAATATATCAATCACTTTTCTAATAAAAGTGTCTGAAATGAGTCAGGGGAAAAAATCTAATAATTAATTTGAAAACTGCTATGATGCTTCAATTGATTTGGAGCTAGGAAAAAAAAGAGAATAATTAGTAAGGATCAAAAAACAATATCACATTTAGTCCTCCAAATGGAGAGGAAAATTAAACAGAGATGGGATTGAAATATCATTTTTTATCCTTGTAAGAAGATTGGGAATATCAACTATAGTAGAAACCTATTCTTTATTTTAAAACAGCTATACTTGCCCTGTCTTTCCTCACTTTTGCTCATGTGCACAATCCTTATTCCTGTGGAAGGTCATGTCAGCTCAGTAAGGAAACAAGTGGCTGTGTGTGTGTGTGTGCATGTGTGTGTGTGTGTGTGTGTGTGTGTAAGTATGTGCATTTCAACACAAAATGAAGGTATTACTCAAACTGATCTCTGCTAGACTGCTCACTGGACAGGAGGTGAAAGAGAGGAGGCATTGCATGAGAACATCTATTACTCATAAAAATAGGTTGTGTGCGAGTTCCTTAATTTTTAGAGGAAATTGTTGAGATTTGTGAGTGTGTTCATTTTTTTCAGTAAAATGCACTTGATGAATACCCTGGTGGAAGCGCAAGAAACATGAATTCATAAGGGTAAAAAATATACAATTTCCATTGGGAAATCCTTTGACTGACCTCACAGTGCTACTGGGCTTGGCTTGATCAACTACTGTGTTACTGAGCAAAGGTGTAATGCAATCATTATGAAGGATAGTTCTCTACCATCATTTAACCTTGTTTTGCCCTTTCCCTCTCACTGCCAATATGAAAACAAATTAGCAAATGAGTAAGAAACAATCATAACTCTTTTCAACAAAAATCAAGATTCAGCCACCTTTTCCTTACAAAAGGAAGTTTTCTTTGCTATTTGGGCATAATACAGGCAACTAATGGTCCCCCAAAACAACTGACAGAACTAGACCTGCTTTAGCTGATACCCTAAAGCTTTGAATGAAAGGCAGTAGTTAAAAGTACTTAGAATAATAGGAAAATCAAAACAAACGCTAGCTAACTCAATTATTTTGAAAATGTGATTCTTAAGCAGAATGTAGACAATTCTATTATCTGCCATTACTTCAAAACTGTAGCATGAAAGCTGCCTCTTGGTAAGCTGAGATGTAAGTATTGGTGTAGAAATACTAAATAACTAGGAAGTATTAGAAGAGTGGAACGTTACTGATCAGATGGCTGAGAATTCAGACCGTGGTTGTTCAAGGTACTTCAGGGCATCCAAGCAATCCCCAAAAGCTTTTCAGCTAAGAAATGCGCTCTTCTTGCATTAGAAGCAGCTATTCTCTATTCATTTTACCATGAGTTAAACTTACTCACTGTACCCCTCTCCTCTTCCTGGAAATGTCTGTTTCAATGAAACATGCACGAGTATTGGTGTTTGTGTTCTTTGCTGTATCAAAGTTTTCCTCATATTTATTCCAGGCCACTGCTGCTGGGCAGGATGTGACAAGCATGCTGGCTGCAAGGCTATGGTGTACGTAGAAGAGTGATTTTATTCAAACAAGAAGTTGTTTCTAGGTAGGCATTTTATTAGCACTCATGCAGAGTAGCAGCTTGCTGCAGTCTGCTTTTTTTTCATCTTTAGAGTATACCTAAAACTAGATCCCTGAACAATGGACCAATAAGTTGGAAAACACATTTGGACTTTCTTAGGAGAAATGCACTAGGCAGGCAGATAAACAAAAAAAGTGAAAATAACAATATTTCAAATAGTACACGGTAGTATGGTGTTTAATAATTTGTCATTTTTGTACCATCTATTTCTCATATAGATCCCTTATTTTCTTTGTTCTGTGTGTGTGCATGAACTTAAAAAAAATACAAATACATTCTAAGACCAGCCAATCTTCTTGGAGAACCTTCTCTGCAGCAACACTGGTTTGTGTTCCCTTGCAGTCCTGCGCATAGCAAATAACGAAGAGTTTTCACTTTGTGTTGTGATGACATCAATCAATGCTGATACACAGAGATGCTTTAGCATGATAATGCACTTCACAAGTTGAATTTCTAATTGTTAAGCAAATATGGTTGTGGTCATTTCATCTCCATTTAACACACCTGGGAAAATATCAATGTCAAGAAAAAAAAAAGATTTTCAGGCCTCAAAGAGGATGCTATAAAAGATGTGGAGGAAAAAAGCTAAAAACTTAAAAAAAACCAAAGCAAAAAAAATCTTTAGAGTATTTTTTTGCAGTTCAGTGAATTGATTCTTTTTAATGGTTCACTAAATTGTATCAAGTAAATACTCGGCTCCCACTACAGTACTCAAAGTATACACTGAACTTCTGACAGCTTTGTAACCCATGCTGAGATGTAGCATGCCACAACTATTTGGGTAGAAGCTAGCCCATTTAATAAGACTGCATCTGACATAGCCCGTATCAGAGCCCTTGACTGCTCTGTGGTCCTTGACTGCTCTGTCACCACCCTTGGGCAGTAGGAGGTTTAACAGGCACGTCCACTGGCAGTCCTCCCTCTGCAGCATGTGTCTTCTTTGGGTGGCTGAGTTGCAATCGGACATCTGAAAGTCCAAGAA